>VXBZ01009164.1:148781-271521 GCA_013399135.1 Heliornis fulica
TCACTGCAAGAGGCAGCTGCTCAAATAATTACATTTTGTAAATGAAGAAAGTTCTCAAGCTAATATCCTGTGCTTCTCTCTGACTGGCCAGAACCAGGCCGAACAGCCAAACCAACTCCATGCTTAAAATAAGCTTTATTAACTTTAATTTTCTAAAATTACAAAACCTTACAGCCTGTAGGAATGAAGCATAATATATTTGGCAAACTGTACATCAGCAAGTACAGGGTTCCCTCATTGTGACGTAGTCATAACTGCACACCATGGCTCAGAAGTTCATTGAATTTCCTTTCTGTACACCAGTGAAAATGTTGTTTGGGAGCCCCTCTTGTTAAACACAGCACCTCACATCAGCTGCAGATTCTAACCCGCTCCAACACTGATGTGAACACCAGCAAAGGCTGAGGCAGAAGTGTTTGCTGAATGCATAGTTTATCTTAACATGCTGCCTTGCTCAGCTGAGTTCCTCATATATCACTGCTCTCATATGAGTGAGAGATGCAGCCTCCTTAACAGCCTGACTACAAATGCTGCTCGCCCAGGCTTTCCTCCGATAACACCTCCTCCTTCTGCAGTGTGACTGATAATCTGAAAGAGTATCCTGCTTGTAAACAGGCCCTTTATTTTCAGGGGTGGGATTCTGCTATTCTTTTTATAGCCAAATTTCCCTTTTAATTAACGTTTTCTAGAACAACTTTATTATGAAAATCTTTTTGATGCTTGGTTTGTTACTCTAGTTGAAAATAATTTAAGTACAACTGAAATGACCTATAATTTACTGAATGTTTCCACTTTCAATGTTGCTAACACATGAGCAATTAGAGCTGGTTACCAGTGTAGGTGGAAATTATAGGAACACTCAGCGTAGCTGCTAACTCTAGATGACACAGTTCTAAAACCTTCAAGATCGGTTCCCCAAAGTCCTGCTTTCCCTATCAGTGAGTATGAGGTTTAGGAGATACAGACAGCATGACATACATGATGAAAATTGGCTAAAAAGAGCTACTGCATGCTTTTTGGAAAATGTGTTTCACTTCTTGCATTCTGCAGGAATACTTATACTGCTACAGGTTTCTCTTA
This sequence comes from Heliornis fulica, assembly GCA_013399135.1. Taxonomy (NCBI): domain Eukaryota; kingdom Metazoa; phylum Chordata; class Aves; order Gruiformes; family Heliornithidae; genus Heliornis; species Heliornis fulica. The sequence goes on from VXBZ01009164.1 coordinate 149,862, forward strand.
AGCAATGAATTAATGCCTTATGACCTGATAAGCTGGAATGTAACTTTTTTTTCTGATTAGCTTACAATAGTTAGCTCAGTTTTTAGACAGCTACACTTTCAAAGCTACCTCTGAGCTGTTCCTTTAAGTGCATCACATAACTGGCACTTTTTTTGTTAGGATGCGAGCAGTCTGCTCTCTTCTTCAACCCTATTGTCCTTTTCTCTTTGTTCCTTCTGTACAGTTCTGTCAGTGTGTAAAAACATTCTTCATGTTTGTTTCCTAAAATATCTGGTGTCCTCTTTATTTTGTGAACAGTAGTTGTAAAGTTTTTTACAGTCTCTTTCACCACCCAGATATCCACTGGAATTATCAGAAGTATTTTATAATTAAAAAAAAAAAATCTGCAAAAACATTCAGATGTGTCTCACAAACACCTGTTGCAGAATCTTTTAATGAAATTTAGCATGCTCTTTGAGCTCCTTTGAGTTATACCAGCGGAACCAGCCAAGTGCCCTCCAGCCACAGCCACTTCTATTATGCACAATGATGCCAGCTAAGAAACATGTGGAGGGTCTACCTAAATAATAATGAGATATTCTTACATCATCTCGAGAGAAATTGTATCAAAATGTTCCCTCTGGAACAATGCAGATCCTTACTGCTATTCTTGCTGTTTTGTAGCTGAATACAAACAAGCCATAGATGTGTGTGTACATTAATTTCTCAAAAATGTATATAATAATGTATGTATAGCATACCAGTCCTGAGTCCACTTCAGAGACAGCTTTATATATATATATCTTATGGAGTACATATTAGACATGGTGGTGTATGCCATGCTTTGTAGTGTTGCTCAGCAAGTACTTGTGAGGCATGGGCTGTTTGTCTGATCAGCACAAGAAACACGTTCAGTAACCGGTTATGGATGCAATCATTGCACAACAAAATTGGGAATCCACTGATTTATAGACAGAATTACATACTTTTGGAGACATAAATCTTAAAGTGTCAATCAGTGTCCCACCAGAACTCAAGACTGACGAAAGGTTGCTTTAGAAACTATAAAGCGTCATCAACAGCCTGGAAATTTTGATTTTTGAAGTGCTACCTTGAGTAAGACTATTACCTCGGGCACCTCGTCATCTGCTCTCTGTCAGTGGTCTCTGTAATGACTGTTCAGTTCTTCAGGATCAAGAAGAAACAATTGTTTGCCTCTTCTTCTCCAAAATGAAGGTAAGACATTATAATGGCAAACAGGTTAACATCTTCAGAGATGAGGGAGTTGAAGCTGAGACCACTGAAGAGCAGAACTCTCTTGCAAAGCAGAAAGAGATCCCATGCCTTTGTTAGAAGCATGGAGCGCTCTGCTTTTGTGAGGGCAGAGCAAGTTTTCCTGAACTTCCAAAATGAGCTGCTCTTCTGGCAAGAAGATCATTTTTTCTCACATCCGCTCGTGCTGGTGAGAAGTTTCTCTTTGCTGAAATTAGTCAGGCCAAGCGAAGGAATTAATTACAAGCTGGCTCCGAGCATGCATATATTTTTAATACACTGTAAATCAAATTTTCATTATTTCAAATTGTGTTGAGAGTTGTATTCATTAAAAAATGAAGAAAATATAAGCTCCTCTATCAACCAGCATAGTGGTGTGATATACTGTACACTGCACAACATCTGCAGGGCACCACGTGGAACACAACACAATGCCCTTGTAGGATGTCCAGCTGCATTTTGCATTCTGGCCTCTTTGAAGTGTCCTGCTCTTTCATTATAAACTATCACACTTGAGAAGAGCTAATGATAAAAAGGATTTCCTGGCAAGCAGCTTCTTCTGTTAAATGGGGAATGTGATGTGTTTGGCATGTATAATTTAGCTAATTTGTACAAGAAACACATCACTTAATCAGCTGTAGATTTGGTTATTGCATGATAAAGATGGCAATCCATTAATTTATAGACATAAGTAAATTATTGTTCAAGAAAAAAAACAAGGATTTAAACACCCTTGAATCAATAAATATAATTAAAACAATGGTGTGTTGCAGTCATTTATTTGATTGTCCTACAGCTGTCTGATGCATGGTGAGATTACTGAAGCATGGAGCCAAGCCGCCAACACCACATTTAGTTTTGTTTATTGAAATAATGAAAGGGTATTAATGATAAAGTACAAAAGTATGTAATAGAAAGTAATGTACCATGAAATAAAATTATGTTTGGAAATCAAGAAGAATACAATAAAAGTTAAAGCTTTAAGTATATTTGGAAACCATTTTGTATCGTTTTAATAGAAGACTGGTTGGATATACAGGCTATGAAAACATATAACAATGTGTTATTGGTAAGATTAAATTGAAGTATTTTATGAAAAAGCAAATACTTTCCTTAGGTTTTTCTCACAGTCTTAGAACTGGAAAAAAAGGGATGGAAGTACAAACCTGAGTCAGTAAGTATAGGGCGTGTGGTCATTTTCATTCAAACCCTTTCTATATTTCAGGAAGCTAACATCAGCGATGGTTTGGTAAACACACAAGGTACACACACAAATATCTGTAAAGGATACAATTCCCGCATGAAAACATTCCCAGGCTACCTTTTTAAAAGTCCTGAAATGAATGCACATATATATCATGTGCTTCTAAATTGTTTACAAACACTTATCACAAGTGAACAAACAATTTCTCTTTTAAAGAGGAGAACTAAGGTATTTCTTAAATCTTACTTGCTTAAAGCTATTAGAAATGTAGCGATAGTAAATTACTGGCTGGCAAAACAACTGGTGCTGGCTTAATGCCAGTTTGCTTTCCACCATGTTTCAGCAAAAGGGTAGGTAAATTAAAAGTATGCAATTGAATATGGCATGTCTTCTAGTAAACTACTGTCAGGTTTGTACTTCAGTGAAACCAGTTTATGTTCTTCCTTGTGTGCTAGCAAGCCTGAACTGCTACTGTTAGCTACTTTTCAGATATCCTCAGTAATATAATTTGCCCTTGAGGACACATGAAATATTTGGTAATGGTCCATATTTTTAAAGTGTACATCTCTAGTATCAATATCTTGATTTCACACAAAAATCCAAGCACTTTAGAGTATTTTAAACTTAATTTTTCAAAATAATTTTCTCAGATTCATCCCAGTGATAGAATACGATCTTAAGAAATAAAAGACTAAGGCCATGAAACTCTTCCCATCTTCAGAGAAAGAACTCCCATAAAAATTATATTTTCGGTGCAGTTATGGTACCAATGGCAGTAGTTATAATAAGCAAAGCTTCTTAAAAAATCTGGAATATGGCAAAGCTGTTAAAACTACAAACAGAGCATGTATGGCAGTTAACTGTTCAGTGATGTTATTGTTGTATTTTCCATAGTTTATACTGTTCTTTCATTGCTCTTCCCCCAAATGACTCCTTGGATTTGAATTCAGTTTACAAGTGAGGAAAACAGCGTTGGATTTGTACAAGAATCCTGACAAAGAAGCTGTATGTGTAAGCATGATTTGCAATCTTTGTGGAAGTTTATGACTTGTAAATGCTTCAGGTAAGGGAACCAACAATTGCGTATTCAGTGATGACATTATCTTCAAAAAGAATATTCTTTTGGCATGGATCTTGGCAAAAGGTTGAATGTAAAATTATAGTTCTTAGCACCAAATCTAGTTATTTCCATTTCAAAAGACTCATATTCTCTTTACTGTGCTTCTTTTCTGAGTCCCTTTGTAGAGATGAGGAATGAACGAGAAATTAAGTCATTGGCCTGGACTTGGGAGACCTCAATGCTACCTTATGATTTTTTTTTATGAATAACATTGGAAATATTGCTACTTTTCTCTGGCTATTTTTCAGATTGTTTCTATGAAGTCAACTTATGTCATGACAACCACGTTCTCTAAAGTCAAAGGAATGAGAAGAGATCTAACCCATCTATTATCTAAGAATGCCTGGAAGCCTATGCGGTCGATAGATGGTCGTTTTTCATGGTGAGTCATACACTAATTTGTATGACAATATTAATTTTTCTAATGTGCAACAACAGTCTTGTCTTACAAAGATTATTTAAAGAGCAAATTGGATAAGGCCATAGTGGCTTTAGAACATTATGAGTAAAATCAGAGGCAATACATTTTCTGTGCACCAGCCATGGAAGGAGATAGTATAGATGGAGAAAAATAAATACGAAATTAATTCAGAAAAATAACATAACAGGGTTTGAATGTATTGATCTTACTTGGTGTAGTTAACTACCAGAGGTTTCTATGCACTAAAGGAAACAAAAATGTTTACATCACCTCCTGAGGCTTTTAGCACTAGAAAAGTATGCTAGGAATAAGGCACACATCTCTCTGTGTGGCTTCCATGTGGGTAGGAGTTACAAATCTCTGTTGGAAGCAGCCACCTTCTTATGGCACAGTGGGGAGCTACAGGCTCCTTTGCAGAGCAGGGGCTGTTTGGAGCCTGAAAGTAATGTGCCAGTAGTAGAGTTGGGTATTCAAAAGTCAAGATTTTCTTTTAGATGAAAGAAAAAAGAAAAAAAAAGCCACAAAGAACCTTCCACTGTTTGCATTTACATAATTTTTTATGTTTTTCTGCTGATTGTGTGAGAGTAAAACCAAACATAGACAGCAATGTTTATTTTGTAAAGAAATTTTAATCCAATATAACGCTAGAAGCAGCAAATAGCAGTAAGTAGAATACAAAGGGAAACAAAGGAAGCATGTAGGTTTTGGAAGAAAAACAGCTTATACTGCACATTAAATGAGTGTTATTGTGGTTCCTAACGACACTTAATGCAATTTCCCATAGTTTTGTATCAATAAAGAAGGCACATTGACAAAATATTTTAAGCAATACATATAAACTTGAGGTGCTCAGCTGCTGCAGGATATTCAAATATCCAAAGGGAACAAAACAATTAGAAACACAAAGAGGAGAACTGCAAAATCCAACCAGAATGGTTCAGTGGAGTTGTTTTCTGTTTACATATGTGGTATCTGTTTTCTCACAGGTTTAGATCCGTACCATAGTAACCATTGATTTCTAATTTCAAGGCTTCCCACTATTTACAGTAGAGCAGCTTCCCAAGCAACGTCAAACTTTCCTACTGTCAAGTCATCACCTTTATGGTCCTTTTTCAGTAACAGTCACCAGCCCCTAACTTGCACATTCACATTTTCCATTCAACAACTAAATGGTGAATGAGGTAAAAAGCTGACGATACGAAGCAGCCGGCCTTCTGACTTGCTCTGAGTGATGGCTGTAGCTGCACAGCTTTACTGATTTTTGACATGAATTGTATGGTCCCATTCAGGAGTGGTATGATAGGTTTAAGTATAATATGAGTGAGTCCATGCTTTGATTGTGAAACGAACACTGAGGAATTGGAAAATACTTCATGGCTCTGAGCTATAGGCCCACTTGCTGTCACTGCCACAATTGATGGCCCTGTCAGCAGGAGAGCAGCGAGATAGTCTTTAGCAGCTTCTCAGGAAGTCCAATTTAATTAAAATCTTATCTCTTAATACAACACCAAGCTTCTATATGAAAAAGAAGTGTTTCCCACCACATAAGCTTTCACAGCATCGCACTGAGCAAAACACTGACTTCTCTCTACAGCACGGTAGAGGAAATTACTGTTCTGCCTTTGTTTTCTGCGCTGCTGCAAGAATGTGGGGTTTGAGACAGTTTTTGTTTTGTTTCCTACATGCTTTCCAAGATAACCAGACCATGAAAATCTGAGAAATAACTTGCAATGAGGCTTATAAACCTTGCATAAATCTGATTTTTATGGAGCCTGCGCTGTGACTTTCACTTATTGAAGGTAACAGTAAGGAGCTAATTTGAACTTTCAGGCAGATTAGCAGGCTCTTTCTACAGTATGTTTTAGACTTTATGTCCAAGGAAGACTCTGGAACTCTAGCTTTTTAAGTGCTCTGATTGTAGCTTTCATTTTCAAGAAGTAGGAAAATAGCTCCTTGGAGCTTCAAAATGTAAGTGTCTAATTATTCACCAGAAGAGTAACTCATTTTTTCCTAAAAGGAAAGCCCAGATGCTACTACTACATATTTCCACCAGGTTGTAATACTAACAGTTGACATGATTTGGGAACTGCTCAAAAAGCAAAGAATCATTTCAGAGTGCAGGTCAACAATGATAAATTTTAAAAATTGTGTGCAGAAGAAAACTGAAACATCTTTCAAGCATATTTAAAAAAAAATAATTCACTTATCTGTATTTGTAGCTTCTACCTTTAGATGGATCTATTTCCCACAAAGGACATACATATGTCATGGAAGTGTTTCATCAATATACATCCTGGTACATTTTACCCACTCTGTTCTTCTGAGAAAATTTGATTTATATTACAAAAAAGCTTTGGATAACTGCTATATTAGATGAGCAAAATAATTGACCTGTATAAAGGTATTATTACACTTACCAAAGACCTGGTTCTATCTAGATGCATCAGTCCTGTAGCATTATTCTTACTGTGACCAATAGGAAAATTGTGTAGAGTAGACTCTTTGTCATTATTGTACAATGGGAAATATGTACCAAGCATCAAGGGCTTTTTTCATATTATTACCAGGTATTCCAGTATATATACTGTGTACTGATACAGAATTCTTCTTATTATTAGATTTCAACATCCTCCTTTTGTTTAAAATAAAGGCAAACTTTTCTCACTTACCTGTGTGGCTAAAATATGAATTCAGTATGAAGTTACTATCTCTGCTAGTATTAAGACTGTACAAAAATATTTAAAAAATATTTCTACAAAAGCATACTACTCTTGTGAAAGGATACATTTCCATACAGTAATTGTGCCCCTATTATACATATGACACTGTTGTGGTAAAAATATACTTCAAAATATTGTACAAAATTTACCTCAGTGTTGGTTACCTTATGTTGGAGACCCAAGGAGAGTAGAAAGAAGGGATGTGTAGCTCTCTCTGATTTCCCCATAAGCCTACTTGTTTATATGCATGGAAATCATAACAGTGACAGTAGCATCTGAATTGCCAAACATGTCCGAGGAAGGTAAGGTATTCCACATTTTCTATAGCTTTTTGAGAGCTTTTACTCCTCCTGTCCTTGAATAAAACACTATTCTTCTTATCATGAAACATGGAGTTATCAAATGAGTCACAAGAAGTCTTTCCCTTGAAACTCCAATTGATGTTTGAAAATACCTTCTCACTTATAGGAGAAAGCACCAAGGGAAAAAGTCTTGGACTGACTTCCTCTACAGAAATAGCTTAAAAAATAATATTCAGTCTTTAAAATTATTAGGAAAGCTAATTATTTCCTACAGCTGTCAGGCTTGTTAAACATAACTTGTACTTTCTCAAAGGAAAGGCTGACCCAATGTTTCCTGTGAATTTTTTAACCTGTTCTTGTAATAGTTGTCAGATGTGAACAAGGGATGGCTAAGATAGCTCTCAGGCTACCAAGTCGAATATACACTATGACAAATATCAAAGGTGAGAGTCCAAAGTATCATCTCAGTCTAGTCAATGAATTTGCATCAAGAATTGACTTGACAGTTTGGGGATTTCCTTCAGGGACCTTTTGGTATCACTACTTTGAAATGATACTGCAGCTTTCTAGAAGGGACCTGAAGCAGGGGAGGGGACAAGCAAGAAAATCCATGAAGAGATGCCACCTTTCCTGTTAGAGAAGGAAAAAATTCCTTTCAGAAACATCCTGCATAGAGCAGCTTTCTGAAGCCAAGTGGATGTGATTGCTATTGGGATTCTGCAGGTGCAAGCAGCCTCCTGGTCATCTTGGCACCTCCCTTTCATGATGTATCTGCAAGGTCTGGGGATATAGTGAAGAAAATATCGTCTGTCTTTTGTAATAGGGACTTAGAGTTTCTCAGGAAAAGGGTAGATGTTCGTGGTGTTCTCTAAAGCTCAGGACATGGAAAACAATCACACAAGGAATACTCCTCAGGGGATAGTTCTGCAGAGACATATGTTCTCTTCCTGTGGTATGTGTGTGTTTCTGAATTTCATCTTCTGATACTGTTATTATAATTTTTTCATAAGAATTACTCAGTGTGGGAGCACACCTACTCTATAGAGAATTTGTTAATTTTAAGAGCTGCTCAGTGTGAGTGCCCATCCAGTCTGCTGAGGATTTCCTGTAGTCGGATTTTATTGTACTGTGATCTGTTCTTGAATTTGCCAAGCCTTTCCCCAGAGAACTGGGTTATCCTTTCTAAATTTCCTCTAATATATTTTTTTCTATTTAATCTGTGCATCCATATCACTAATTCACTGTTTCATTTAAATTGTCTCCCACAAATCCTCTGGATCAGTACCAGTGTATATTCCTATGCACACATACAGGTACACACACAGGTGGCATGTACATGGAGACCTTAGGGTGCTTAAATTCTCTTCCACCTCTCACTTTTTACCTTTTGTACTTATATTATCATGTCACTAGATTATGAATTGTACAATTTAATTTCTTTTTTATTCCCTGTTGATGAGTTCCTTGGATCATAACCTGTAAGAGACCAAGGCTACGAGCTGCTCTGGCGAACTTTCCTGCATAGTTGTGACATGTCCTTTTGGCATCAGGAGCGAGGCAATGCAAGTGCACAGGACAGGATGGGCCACAGGGAGCCATTCAGCATCACAACATGGACATTTTCTGTGCTGGCAGACCCATGTGAAGTAGGGCAGGGGACTCAGGCAGGTAAGGACTCCTACAAGCTCTTTAGTGATCCAGTAGGGATTCTGTCAGCCTCTTGGTTTCATGGATCCAGAACCACTCCATGTTCCCTCTGCAAGGGATGTGCCAGCAGGTGCCTTCTGGTCTTCCCAGCCCAAACCATGCACTGGAAGAAGTACTTGATAGTTGTTCAGTGCCTGTCTGCTGGTATCAGCACTTTTGTATTCTCCAAACCTGTCGATGGCAGCTCACCGCTGTAAGACACAATACCAGTGTTAACATGAGAGAATGCTACTTGTGCTGTCAGGTAGAGCAGACCTCCGGGTCACAATGAGGCTGTCAGCTGTGTCTGCATGCTGCCAAAAGTGCAGCAATCGATGCAAGGAGGCATCTTAGACGTGTTTCTCTGGATTTATTTCAGGATGAGAGTTGATGTGTTGCTTAATTGTCAGTGAGAAAATAGTCCTTGTCATGCTTGCAAAGAGGTGCATGCATTTGAGCGGTGCTCAGCTGACTGTTCCCGTTGCAGGAAGGGAATTCATTCCTATTTACAGCCTAAGGAGATGTCCTTACTCACTGAGGTCTGGAGAAGTCTCTATTTTTTAATGTTAATAATAATGGTAAGTAGTAAAATTTCTCTATACAGGTTTTGTGCATTATTATCTTTCTGAAGTAGTTAATTCTCTCCAGCAAATTTATTAGCCGTCAAAATTTTACATTCAATAATACTTTTTAAAGTATTTCAATAGAAATACAGATGAACAGTGTTTGGTTCTATTAACAAAATATTGGCAAAATCCAGTTCATTAGCGTGCTTATGCCTTACACCTTACAGACAAGTGGGGCTTCTGTTCCAGCCTGAGGAGTTTGATGAAATGCCTTTCTAATCCTACAGCCTATTTCATATTCATGGAGTTCATTTACAAGAAATGAGGGGAGAATCTGCATAGAGCTTTAGGATCAGCTCAGATGCAAACAAGTTTCTGTGTAGCAAGAAACCTTTGTTGTATCCTGACATTGATCTTGAAACCTCCAAATGCTGATATGTTTGGATCTTGGGGTTTAATTCAGGCTATTCCAGAAAAAGGAGCCAGACATTAAAAGTTAATCTAGTCAGAGTCTGCTTTTCCTCACTATTGGCCCCAAGCCTTGGTTGACCTTATTTCAGTGCCATTTCCACTAAATGACTATTCTGAGGGCATAGAGAGGTTTTTCTTTGCAAATGAGAAACACTCTTATCATTTTGAGAGTGTTTGTGGCAGCCCAAATTATCTAGCACTTTTTCTTACTTATAGCCTAAATTTGTCTTGATACAGGTAGCTATTGAAGATGTAGCTAGTGAAAAGTAACATCTCCAGGAGGTGGGGGAGAGATTTCAGACTCACCTGGAAAGGTCTGGTAAACACAGGAGAACAGAAGGACTCATGTGCAGCATCTCAAGGAATAACATAACTTAGCCATATGTAAAAGATTTATGATCCAAGAACAATATTGTTGGCTGCAAAATCAGTGCCTTCTGCTTATTATTTCCTGACTCCCACATTCTTTATCGCTGCTCTCCAAAATAGTCACCCATCTAATGCACACGTATTGCTGACATTTTTTGATTTAGGTAGACTAAATTATTATCCCCAAAGACTGTCTGACCTGTGTCTTTGTCTACCCATTCAGCACTTACTGGTTTCACAGTAGCAAGTTTGACAAGCATAATGCCATCTGCAGATCTTCAGAAACCTTTTAATGTTGTCTTCCATGTCATCGGTAATCGTTTAAGATATTCTTGGTGTGTGCATTGTTCTGTGAAGGATGCTACTGGGATCACAGGGGTTTCTGTGCCTGTATACAGGCAATGAGCACTATGGTAGATGCTGTAAAGTATCTGAGATACCTGCATGGTAACTGGCAGCTACAACACAGGACTTAGTGGTGACCTTCACCCTTTCAGAATGGTAATTAGAGCCAGGGGTTTGAATCCCTCCCTTTAGAGGAGACCCACTACAGGCAGAAGTCCTGATGGTGCATTGTGTGACATATTTGTCTTCATGCAATTCCTCCGCTATTTAATTCTGCAGCTCACATCAATTCCTCCTCAACACCCTTGACACTTTGATGAGGCCAAGTGATCTAGATCCATGACAGTGAGTTTTCAAATGCAAAAAGTTAATCTTCCATTGTCACTATATGTCATGGAAATAACTTTTTGTACTTTTTATCTATATCCTTGTTTCATTCACAAATATAACAGTATGTTATGCATTTGATAGATTAAGGGAGGTTTGTGGGTTTTTTAAGTGAGTTTTGTGATTGTTTGATTCTTTATCTTTTAATGAACTCTCCTTTCTTACCTCTTATTTGTAAATGACACTCACAATATTAAAGCATGGAAAGTTTCGTACACTGTGTGATACTGCTGAACATAATGATATGATTCAGGTGCAAACTGAGCCTCAAAATGAAGCATAGAGCTCCCAGCATGTTTATGTAGTTGTATGTCATTATTCAGCCTGGTTGAACAGTCAAAAGCATCAAAATATGACTGCAGGTAGAAAAAAAGAAAATGCATTTAAAGCATTGTCAAAAAAAAACCCCCAAAAAAAACCCAAAAATAATCATAGAATCATAGAAAAGCCTGGGTTAGAAAGGGCATTAGAGCTCATCTAGTTCCACCCCCCTGCCCTAGGCTGGGGCACACTTCTGTATCCCAGGCTGCTCAAAGCCCATTCCCTGAGCATTCTGGTGCCTGCACATGCCTACATGCATGAAACAACCCTATATGATTGTAACAGTTTCTTGCTTAGGAAGCAAAAGCCAGAGGAAAATCTGTTTCTCACAATGCATGTTCCTTTTCTCTGTGTTGCTTGTAGGCTGCAGCTGGTTTCCGTGGGTGTGAACCTTGCTGGTTCTCACACCCTCCTGTAGGGGTATTATGTAGCTGACTTCCAGCATTGCCGAGACCTCAGAAAGAGGTCAAAAGAAAAGTCACAGAAATATGGGCGTTTCTTGATTCCTGTGATTTTGCACTGCTATTTGTAATTAAACACCTAATTTTTCGCTTCACTAATTTCTTCTTCTGAAATTTGTAGTAAAATACAGGAAAAGAAGGTCCTCAGAAGAGGTTCTTCAGGCAATATCGTGCCCGTTTTATTCCCAATCTAGAAACAGTATTATTCCTTTCTGCAAGGAAGCAATGAAGTTCAGACAAGGTCACTTACTACTTAAAAATGTGAAAGAAGAAAGAATAAAACTAGTAACTAAAGTTTTTGTGTTTTAATTTTTCTTTCCTGTGGAAAAATCACAGGCCTTTGCAGCATTTGCTTATTGACCTGCTTGGCAGAACAAGAAAGCTTGTGGGTAGGAACATAATAACTGAGTTTACAATACATAAAATGTCATTTATTCTAGTAGATGTTACCGTGATATTGGTGTACTATAGCTACATGGATACACTGTTACAAGAGGAAATTTAAAAGTTTTGTGAAAATACCTTCCATATGGAAATGATTAGCCCATGATTACATGCAGGAGAGGAAATCAAATGTTATCTCAGATTTTTTTTTAAAGACTACATTTATTGCATATTGGCATAATGATAAAAGGGGCAAATTTCAACTACACTAGCAGTTGGGGGTTTGTTCTTTGTTTGCTTTTGTGTTTTCTTTTTTTTTTTTTTTCTTTGATTATGAATGCTGTGAGAAAGGAAGCAGAGATTTTAGGAAGCCTTTAAACTCACGGTGTCTTTTTGGGGCTTTTTTTGTGCCTACTACATAGATACATATCATAAAATATGTGACCAGGAAGGTCAATGTGTTTAAATATAGATCGAATCCACATCCAGAGCTACAGAAATTTTGTTCTGCCAAAATTGTCTGTACTCTCTGGTGCAAAATGATGCTTTTGGTTTGCTTTTCACAACAACTTCACACACTTATGAAGACACACAAATATATTAGAAAACATTATACTTCCCATACTGCATGAAGTTGGAAGAGGGTTAACGACCCAACATTAGATGTTGACTTTCTTTGCTCTTACCTGATAAAAGCATGTCGTTGTGTTTGCAGTAGCAACAGCTAACACAATCTAAAAATGAATTTTCTTTCTCATCCTCAGTTTTTATTGAGTTTCATCTTCCTGTTCACTGCCACGGGCTATTATTCTGTACACCTGCATTCAGCCAGAAATACAATGAAAAAGAATCAATCTCTGAAAAGAAAGTTATCAACAGCCAATAACGTTGGGCCACTTTTATGGGTCCTACAGTGTTTCCTCCAATTGCCAAAATGCCTTCCCATTATAAACTGAAGGTAGTCTCTCAGCTGCTCTTTCCAGTAAGTACAAAATCACTCCCTGCTACCCAGGTGATCTAGAATATGATATTTTAATACTGTGGAATTCATTAGGCCAGAATGTAAACAGTGTTATTTGTGTATCTAGAATAGATTGTCTAAAAATACTGATGGACAGGAATACCAGAAAGCTATTATTTCTCAGAAAATAGGTGAGTGTTTCTGTATTCTGTATGCATTGCTGGTTTTGTGTTCAAAGCTGCTCATGCTCAGTTTAAACTGATTTTCTCAGTTTAAAATTCAAGTATTGGAGAAATTTATTGATTAGCAGTAAACTTGCAAGACGTTCACTGAGAATATTTATGTTCTAGGGTTTTTTGTCCACATGCACAAGTATTCTGTTCATGAGTGGGTAAGCATTGCTGTCTAAATCGGTTTCCTAGTGTTGACATTCATAACCATTTTAAATGATCACTCTGTAATATTCCACATTAAATTAATTTACTTTGGCAAATATTTCTGCTACTAATCTAATTTGCTTGAATGCAAATATATAGGTGGTATGGATATTTTCAAAGTAAATATAATCAATTTTAGAATGCCTTTTGCAAAATTTGTCTGCCTTCATGTGTGAAGCAATATATAAAATCTAACATTGCTACTAGAAGTGTATTATTTGCAGGTTCACTTCACAGTAGAAGTAATGAGTCTGCTGAGTCATCTATTCAATAGTTGCCATTGACGTGTTTGGATACGCTGTAATGATTGACTCGATCTCTACTTTGAATGAATCAAAACTGGAGAGTAATTTAGCATATGTAAGAGTCCTGGCACAGAACATTTGCTGTCAGGAAGGCAGAACTGACTATTTTTTTGCAGAAGGAATTCGCAACCAGAATTGTTATTAAGATCTTTTTTAATTACTATTTTTTAAAACTGCAATTGAAAAACACTGCAGAATTGATTGTGAAATATTTTTGAAATCTTCTCTTTGGTGAAGATGCTTCTGCCAGAATTCATGACAAACAATTAAGATGTGTGTAAGTGTTACCTCAGATAGAGTTCATTTCTGTTGAGTCCAAGACAAAATTGTGAGCCTAAGAGCCAAACATCACACCCAAAATTCTTCCATTTTAACTTCAGCCAAGTCTGCTCGATGCACAGCTTCAGACAACACAGCAGTATGTCACCTTCCACGGGAAAAACATTTGGAGAATATGCATGTATTGGAGAGAGATTCATCGTGTGAGATGTACATTTTCCCTTCAGCTAAAGGGTATGTAAGCTCACTTAAAGGATGAGCTTGGTGGTGTTAGTCCTCAGAGCTTACTTGGACAGATAGCTATCTACAAGCACAAAGACTTAGTCAGCTGGGAAGTCAGGGGTAAAGAGGTTCTGTAGGTGACATTTAGAAAGAACTTCTCATGTGATTAAATAGGAATTGAACTCCACAGATTGGCATGTGCTACGTTACTTGCTGAGATGATGGCATGCTGCATTTCTGGGCTAGCAAGGGTCAGTGTCTTAAATGACTTTGTTCCCCGTAATTAGTTATTCTGCCTGTTGTCTGTTCCTATGAAGGTCTGACTGGTCTGACTGTTTGTAAATCCAGTGTGACTGGGGATTTCTCCACTATCCCAGATATTAAGGAACTACATTCAGGGCTGAAACGAGGGAGATGAAAATTCGGTTAATAGATATATTTAAAACCTTTGGTTCATTCCCTAAGAGGACTGAAGAAACACTTTGTATGACTTGGGTTACAGTTTCATTCTTGATAAAGCCAGGGCCCCCATTGCCTTGTGCTGTTTCTGAGGCTATGGTTATGCACAGATCTGATATGTAAAACCAGGCTGACACGCTACCTTATGACATGGACTCGAGCCTAAAATCCCTAGGCATGCACATGGGGAAGCCTGTCCTGGCTGATCCTTGGTGGGACAGCAGCTCAGCTGGGCTTTGCAACCCTGACCTACAATGCAACTGTGATTGNATGAAACTGTGAATGCCTTTGCCTCCGTCTGTAGACGGAGCCATCATCCTGCAAACCTTCCTGCAGCCTTCCTGCAAAGCCTGGTTTAATGATGTCTAGTCTAGTGAGTTTAAAGATCCTGCCCCTTGGGTCATCTTTGCAGGTTTATTTAGACTGAGAGTGGTCTAACTGGAAAGATTATTCTGATCTTCACTAGGACATTTTTTAAGACAAACTTGAAAGACAAGACTTTGCCTATCATAGAATCATAGAACAGGGTTAGAAGCGACTCCCAGAGGCCATCCAGTCCAACCCCCCTGCAAGAAGCAGGGACACCCCCCAACTAGACAAGGTTGCTCAGGGCCTCATCCAACCTGGCCTTGAACTTCTCCAGGGATGGGGCATCCACCACCTTGTAGGCCCCCTTGAGGTACTGGAAGACCGCTATAAGGTCTCCCCGGAGCCTCCTCTTTCTCCTCTTCTTCTATCAAGAGTGTTTTCTTTTAAAAGACTTGTGATTAAGTGTGATCGACCGCCATCTTATTCCAAATCCCCTGACTGCAAAGCCAAATTATATCAGAGCCAAGAACATGCAGTTCTTTGCTGGCCATGCTGGAAATAAGTCACACTAAAGCAAAATTAACTTTTTGACTGCTCTCAGGATCTGCAAACAGGCTCTCAAAAATGGATCTCTGTGCTTCCTCCTTCCCAGTGACTCTCCACCACAGCCTCCATTCCAGGCTCTCACAGACCTGTACCAGCCCAGTGACTGCGCTCTGCTCTTTGCCGTTTCAGTCCGGAGAAGCTGATACCCACTAAATCAATACCCAAGAATTATATCATGACACTTGAAGTGTCAGGTGTTTTCCCATCACTGTAGCATCCTACAGGTGTTTTGGAACACAGAATTAGGCCAAGAGCTGATTTCAATTATAGCTGTAGTGTCATTTTGTGGGATTTCACTTGGGCAAATCTGAAAGCAGAATAAGTGCCAAGTGGCTCCTATATAGCAGTTACACCTCTCTGTGTAGCTAAAGTACATCTTTATCTAGAAGTGAGAAATTTCTACAGAGACATATATTAAAAAGGTTTTTAAAAGTGTAAATCTACTTAATTATGACTACTTGTTCACACAATAAAATAAATGGATGTTACAGTATTTTTTTTTTGCTACAGTATTAGCAGATAAAAAGGTTTTTTTCCTTTTTTTTTTTCAGAAGGTTCTTCAAGGAAAGAACAGCAGAGAAAATGCATGTTGTGCACTTTCACAGATTCATTTATTCCTCATTCCCTCTCACTGCCTGTGTCTTCTACCTTCCCAGGACTCCTAATTTCTGTCAGTATGAGGACCACTTTTTTGTGGTTTTCAGAAATAAATAAAAAGGGAATATATTTGCATGGAGTTTTTGGGTACTGCACCTGAAGTTGCTTATCTTTTGGTCACAGTACATCAAAAGGCTGCCCTAGGCATGCTGATCACTGAAAACTCAATTTTTGCGTGTGGATACATGTTTCCTGTAGCACGTTTAGGTAGCCAGTCTTCTCTTTTTGGTCTTAGGAAAAAAGCTTACCTTGTTGTCAGCATTGCAAGCCCTTGCTTGTCACAGTATCAGCAGTAGGTAAGAAAACAGCATCTCAGGCTTTCTTGAATACTCTAGACCCAAAAATGTTGTTCAAGACAGAGCAAGGGGAGTAACTGCAGCAATATCACACTCCATTTCAGCAAGACAGCACATTCTGTCTTATTCATATACTTCTCTCAGAGCTTATTTTCCTTTCTGAGGTTACTTAGTAATTCCTTCAGTTTAATGAGCTACCATTTGGCAACCACGAAGCAACTTTGATTTAGTGACGTGACACTCTGAGAAAGAATCTGCAGCGAATGCACTCAAAGCTGGCTGCTGGCTCTCTGGCACCATAGCAGGCACTGACTTCAAATAAAAATGTGTACTTTGTTACTGACAGGAAACTCTGTGTTGTTTCTGTGTTGGTCCTGGTGTAAGCCTACCTCTGTCAGTGCAGGACTGCTCGCTGTCTTCATATGAAACTGGCCTAATGTGTGAGATCCAGTCCAGAGTACAGAAAGGGGCTGCACGGATTGAGAACCTGGATCAGAGCATGACGGTCTGGTAAGATTCTGCCAAAGAATCTAGAATTACCTTTTGTGACAATTTTCTTCAGGTGTTGTCTTAAGCTTTTCAAAGGCAATTATCTCAATTATATGACTGAACTGAATAGAGACAGGATTGACAAGTTTCTCATGTTAACAGCTTAATTTAACAAATTGCTTTCCTTTCTATTTGGTTCTTTCTTTGGATACTTAAAAAAATAAAAATAAAGAGAAAGAAAAGAAAATTCCTACTCTTCCCACAAATTGGAAAAGAGAAGTTCTATCCTTTACTTTGTATGCATGCTGGAGAACTACCCCTAGCTGTAGAAGAATTTCCCATCTTTTATTTTTCGGTGCCTTTTTTAAGCCGATGACTCATATTTCACTCTGCGTTCTTTAGCTTAATTTTCTGCATGCTTCCTTTCCTTATCTGCTCCTCCTTCCCACACTGCTCGTCTCCTCTTCAGTGCTCTTCCCTCTGCACGCACCTCCCATACATAATCACCCACTCTCTGCTTAAAGGTTGAATATCCTCACAGAAAGACGACTGTATGCTTTAAAAATCTTTCTGAGGGGAACTCTGAGATGGCAGGAGGGATAACACTGTTCTCTCTTTTCATCCATCCACAATTCCAGGGTTTATCTCCCCTTGCAATTCTCCTCTTTAGTAGAATCCTGTATAGTATACTTAGTTAAACGTGCAAATTTATTCACTTGCGGGGATTGACAGCAAACGGAGATTTTTAATTTAGAATACTTTTCCAAGCAGAGGGAAAATATATATAAGAAATACGCTCTGTTTCTAGTCTAATTGAATTTTCTAATCTTTTAAATATTGAAACCATACTTCTTGATGTTTGCAATTCAGGCTTCCCTTGATAACACAGTTAAAGCAAGTCTGAAAGCTTATCCTTGGGAGAAAAATCTACATTGACTTCTAAATAATGGATTTATAGTGATGAAGACTATTATGTAACAGACCCCAAAGAAGTATTATTATTTGTTTCCAGAAAGTGACACTTCTCAGTGTTATTTATCAATTTCCTCTGACACAACTGTGTCTCTTCGATAAGCCTCATTCAAAAGTCAATGGAGGCAAAGGTCATGGAACAGAAAGAGAATGGAAATGACAGAGAAAGCTGGTAGGAACAGGAAACCCTCTTTCCCACTATTAATCACCAGTTTTTCCTCAGAATCCTGGAGGGTTCTAAACATACTCCTTGGGATTAGACAACAGATCTTAGTACATTGTCAAAACTGTTTTTAGGGGAAAAGCATCGAACATAACGTGTCTTCGTCATACAGACCCTGATGTTTAAGTTCTCCAATTGCCATAAATCCTCGCCACTGCTTTTAGACTCCAATTGAAGAAAATTATGAAATGTGTCTATTAAAACAAGGAGTAATGGGGACATAGTATAACTTTCATAATATAAACTCTGGCTGTCATCTGATGGTAAAGCAGAGGTTCAGGTACCTGCATAGTCCTAAGTGGTTTTGATGTTAGGTACAGATGTTCTTTGGACTCCATCACGTCCTTGCAATGATCAACATCAAGTCTGCATGATATTATTATTGCTGTACTGAATTCAAGGAACCCTAAAAGTGCTTTTATTTGCTCATGGAAATATAGAATATATGGATTCAGAGGTTTTAGTGGCTGGTTACTGAAATATGTTCCAAATATGCTATAATTGGGACATATTTTTTAATTAGCTGTTTTAATCTGGGAAAAATAAGGGGTTAAGACAAAATGAATTTTTAGTGTTGTAACAGTAAGTTTTTTCTTGGGTTTCAGCTGAAGGCAAATTTTCTTTTAAAAGAAAAAATAAATAACGTAAGCTCAGCCAAGGAGCACTTAATCTCCATGAAATTAATAGGAATGGCACTAGAAAGCTAAATTTATATATATTTTTTTTTTAAATCCTCATCACAGAAGAAATTCCTACATAAGTTTCAATGCCAGATAAGAGCAAAACAATTGCACAGGATAGGTGTGCTCTGCTCTGTAGCTCAGAGATCTCTCCGGTGTAGTTGATTAAGGTGTATATGGTCCAATGTTTTCATCCATGCATATAATATTTTGTATCTTGCTCTCCCCAGATTAAATATTAAGCCTTTTTTTTTTTCTGGAAGTGAACTCTATTTATGACTGAAGAGATCAGAAACTAATTTTGCTTATGCATTTGAGTAAATAGCTGCCTATATATTTTTGCTAACTGGAACAAGGATAGACCGATAGTATGAGGTCACCGATATTTTCTAGTGTGTTCTGTAATGAAGGAGGGCAGTGTTCTGGACATTTTGTTTTATGTCTAGAAAGAAATCGGTCTTTCTGGCTCCCCAGCCACACTCTTATCAGCAGGAAAGATATGGCTAAAGAATAAGTTATAATTGTTCACCTTTGTGGGAGTATGAATAACATTCGTATTAGATTTCTTACGCAAAGAAATGCCAAGAAATTCTTTGTGTCCCTGGAGATGTTAGTAGTGTGCTCAGATAAGAGCCATTGATTTGATTTGTTATCTCTTGTGTACTTTGAAAGCAATCGTGGTCCCTCTTTTTTAATATTCTTTTTATTTTTCCCCCACAGAATATGGATAGGGCATGTGAACAAATACAAAGAATATATATAGATCTACGTGTGTGTGTCTCTTAAATCTTTGAATAGTTTTTCATAAACTATTAGTATTTCAAAGACTTTTTCTAAAACAAAAGAAGTCATATTCTCCTGGTGTTTTCAGTGGGCTGCAGGCTGCCTTACTTCCTCACATCAAGTAAGTGTGCATATTTTTCAGTTAACATATAGCCTTGTCCCGATTTCAAAAAGATCTGAAGTGATATTTAATTACTGGAAATGAATATTAAACCTTAATTTGGAAAACAAGACTAAGAATCGTGTTACTTCATTAATAATGAAGAATAAGTTTATATGGTCTGTTGAGCAGCAAGAAAGTACTTCTGGCATCCACGTACATAGGAGCAGTAGCCCTTTAACAATATCACATATATCTCTTGTTTGAAAGGATATATTTGTTTACTACTGCCTTTTCAAATACATTTTGCTGAATTTAAATCTCTCTGCTAAGTCTTGTTGCTATAATGGCCCCTGACAATAGTCCATATCTTAACTGCCCAGACTGGCCCCAACTTAAGAGTAAAACATTAAATATTGTGAGGGCCAATTGCAAAACTGTAGGTAACGTGAGGCTGAGTGAATTTAGTGTTTCAGCCAACACACTTGCAAAAATGCAATTTCTGTCAGCCCCAAACCATTTGCAAATTTAACCAGAATTCAACAAATACTATTTGTAGACTGGAGGAGGGGACTAGGGGTGTAGAAGAAGAAGGAAAAGAAAGCAAAAGGAGCAGGGAAATAAATGCTTTGGAGAAATGGTAGTTGCATTCCCCTTCCAGGGAGTGCTTTGTGAGACAGAAGTTGAATGGCCCATGGCTGGCTGTGCTGGTACCTCTGGCCAGGATCAGAGGACTTCCCATCCAACTGGCACATCCTCTAGAACATCCCAGGGAGGACCAAGTGGTTCAGCAGAGACTTTACTACCTCTGCTGCCAGCAAGGCACAGTTGTTCACTCTGTACTAAGGAAAAAAAAAAAATAAAAAAAATGTGATCATCTTACAGCTGAATGGCAGAATGTATACAAAATGCACTTGGGAGATGTAAGTACATCACCTTATGCCTTATTATACTCCATTGTGCCACCACTACAGTAACATAAAGTTACCATGCACCTTAGTATATGAAATCTCAACACTGTTGTTGTATTCCTCTGATTAGATTGCTGGTTTGATGGCAACATTTTGTATTAGGTTACTTAGAGTATTTCTCTGTTTCGCTTTAATGTTACATTTTATGTGTCTTTCATAACAACTACATTGTGGTTCTGAAAACCTCATCATCGCTTCTAACATGGTACAACATAATTACTCTGTTTTGTTTTGAGGGTTTTGTTTGTTTGGTTGCTTTTTCCCACCTCTGTTCATTTTTCCTGCTCCCCTGCCCCTGCCTAACAAAGATTCACTGCAATAGAAAGCAGGCTCTGTAATAACTGCCTGTTATGTTTTTGCCTAATGTACTGTGCAAAATATGACAAGGGTGAATGTTAGTAGATGTAAGAACAGTCAGAATGTTTCTTTATTCCAACTGTTGTATTGTCTATATATGCAATAGTTAGAAAAGATATTAAAAAAAAAAAAATGGGAGAGAACACAGTAAATCTAAAGGGCAGAAAATTTTGCTCTATTTTTTTTCCCTGAATAGGAAAAAGAGTGGTGGAATGGTGTAGTGTCTAAGCCTAATGTATTTAAGATTTTTTTACATCATTAATGACTTAAGTTTTCTGTATATTCATAATACAAAAAATTCTTTCAATTCACTCTGCAGATAAACCCCTCTATTTTCAGCATAGTGAAAACTGATCATTACTGCTAGCCCCTTCAGCTAGATGTTCCTTAGTTAAGAAACCTTTGTTTTAGTTTAATTCATTTTAAAGCATTTCCAGCATCCTACTAACTGTACTAAAAAACATTCAAGTCTGACACACATTTTACAAATTGCAGTCACTATGAAAACTTGGTTTAATTTATATAATTACTATACATTTTCTTTAAATGCTGATCTGTCACAACAACACATGTATTTCTTGTGATATTTCCAATCCCCATATAAAAATCCATAAAACAGTTGCTGTCAGCCATACTCTCTCTTATTCTAGCTTTGACTCTTATACTTGAGAGGGATCTGCATGCCAATTTTTATTGCATTGCTAATCTGAATGTGTTCATCCTGGATGCATTCATTACCCTGGGCTATCTTTAGTATTCCAAGTAAAGATGTGGCATAGTGTATGTTCATTGTTTCAGTTCTATAACTCCATTTGTTTATTTGCAAATCAATATATTTCAAGCCTCAAATCGAGGACCGTAATGTCAGATGGAATTAAGACTCAAGTAATTCCCTGGCTTCTATTTTGACAGAAACTCCAGGTTTTCTTGCAGACCTTTGCATAAGATCTACTCTGGAAAGAAAAGATATCTCTGTAGGTGAGAAACATACAACTATATCAGAAAAAGCTGCCAAGTAGGCTGACTTAAAAGTCAGTGTCAAGTGTAAATTTAATATACAGGGGGTGACACACTTGTTATATTTAAATTAGACTCTGAGAACCTGCTTTGCAAAGTATCAGGAGCTCAGGGCAGAACAATTATCATGATCGTATACATCTAGAGTAAGGGATAGATATGCTTACTTTGTAAATGAACAAATGTGTGTAATTGCATAATTGCTTTAACAATCAATGGCCTGCAGGGTATCTGCATATGAAAACTTCATTATGATATGTGTTTTTCTGGAAAAAAAAAATAAGTCCAGAGTTTTGTGCAATCATGTGTGTTTTTCTAGGTTTTGAAAATTAAACTATTGCTTACACTGAAAGCACGAGGCTGCTGTTTCAAATGCCAGTTGGAAAATGGGTTTATCTTCCTGGATTCCCTCTGTCCTGCATTTCCCATTACAAGACATCAAGGAGCCACCCTCCACGCTCATTCCAAACGCCACTTCTCAGCGTTGCCTTCAGTTAAGTTATTGGCGCAGAGTGATTATAGACAACGTGGTGGCAGGTAATTAACACCGCTTTGCACCAGCCTCCCTGTACTACCCATCTCTGACACATCACCTACCCTGAAAGCTCAGGTCACTGATCCAGCAAAGCTTCTGCCTCAAACGGGGCCTTACACCAAGAAAATGTCTGGGTGTCCAGAGACTAATGAAATTAGTCTGGCGCTTGCTAGTAGCCAAAGTTTTCCTGTTCTCCACAGGCCAGTGAAAATGTGATCTAAACAGATCAGCTGATATGGCTGAGCCTTGCTGGTTTCTGCATTGTTGGATACATTCAGGATTCACACTCACATGTTCCCAATGCAACAGACAAATGAGCAATCCCATGCAAACTTTATGGAGTTCTTTAATAATTTATATTTCCATACTATAGAAGTAGAATATATTTCAGAGTTAATGTTGGCCATACAGTTGCCTTTGGAATCTTTAAATTCCTTCTGTGCAGGGAGAAGAAACTTTATTTTTTTAACAGCACAATAAAATAACCTGTCCAAGTGGAATAATTTAGGTTATACAGCAATACTCCTGTTTGGTGCTGAATTTTAACATTCCTTTTAAAGGTTTTCTCCTGAGACACATCAACGAGCTATTTCCTCTGCCCATCTCTTCAAGAAACTGAAAATGTGAGATATAAAATGTATTACCTCATTGGAAAATTTTCCATCAATTGCTTTACAGTATATCTGGCTCTGGGCCTCCAGTCTTGCAGTCATCTCAGTCCTATTTAAAAGCTTTAGAACTATCTCTTGCCTTCTCTTCAATTTCCACACTTCCTTTTAGACATTCATAATTAACAGCAAATCTCAGATTTGATTTGATTTCTCCCTAATCCTTGCCAGAAGCTGTATGGGAGACACTCACTTCACGATCCCGCTGATCAGAGCTGGGTAAATGAGTGCTTCTAGCAGGAGGACTTGGAGATGATATGTCTTTGAAAAGGTTTAGAAAAGGCTTTTATTTGGAAATAAAAGACAGACAGATAGACATTACTCTAAGAACTTCAAAAACTACAAGCCTATCTGCCAATCAAAAATTCATTATGCTGTGAATGTTGAAATGTTTTCCTTTAAGCTGTACCCAGCAGAGTTACTATTTACAGGGCATTACATGAAATAACCTGTTCTGCCTCAGGGAACGGGAAAACGAAGATAACTCTAGAATAAAATTGGGGGTGGGGGGGTTGGGGAGGTGGAATCTCACTGCTTTCCTCACAGTCAGAGAAGAGTAGGTGGAGTATAGAGACCAAAACGAGATCGGTCTGGTGACAAGAGTCAGGTATCCATTTCTAGCTGGAGCGAAAAAATATCTCCACCAATGGCCAGTGTCAGGTGCTGAAGAGCTGGACATGACCTGCTCTTTGCCCTGTCACTAAAGGGGAGTAGCTCCTTCATGTATGTGGCACTTCCTGACTTTCATTAGACATGCTCCCCCCTTTCCGGCGGCAGCGATTAGAGGCTTCCTTTGAAGATCCCAATTAAAAACTGGGAATGCTAAATTTTTCAACGCTAATTGGAAAAGGAAGGCTTATTTTGGAACTGAAAGGTGGGGGAGCCTACTAGTTGCTAAGTACCCATGTACTTAAATAAGCAAGGGCATATTTGGCAACTGTGCTGGACTTCAACACGTAAATCCTTCTCTGTCTTTGTCCTTTGTATGCCTAAATTCTTCATCTAAATGGTGATAAGAGTTCTTCCCTTGCTTGTGGGAGCTTTGTGGGGATAAACACACTTAGAAAGAGCACAAACTGTCATGGACTATGATACGAGGGGCCAGCTAGCTGTCTGTAGGGAGATGTTTTGGCTGTTACATCAATGGTTTAGTTTGAAAGAGCTTTGTATCTGGCTATTGCCAGCTTCCTCTCCTGGTAACAACCAGCATGAGAAGCATTCTGACCTATTAATATAAACAGCTTTAAAATGAGCCAGAAAACAATTGCATAATTGCACATAATTAAATAAGATTTTTAATTTGGAGAGTTTCCATCATCCCTTTTCCTTAAGCTCTGAAGCACTTCACAAGGTGGAACACAGTTTTAACAGACTTTATAGAATGTATTAACAGCATTTTTAGAGAAAAGAAAAGATGGAGTCAATTTTAGGTAGTTTTGAAGTGCTGTTTTTTTGCTGCTGACATTTAATTCCGTTTGTTTTAAAACAAAACAGACTTACACAGTAGGAGAACAAATGGAAAAAATCCTAAAAAAAAAAAAAAAAGTGCCACTTCTGTCTGTCAGCTTGTGTCTCTTGAATTTCCTTCCCCTGCAGTCTTGCTGCTGGGATGCTACAGGCACAGAGCAGTGTCTTACCAGCCTCGCTGAAACTCAGCAAAGTTTTAGCAGCCTTATGTTGGTTAAAGCACTTTGCTTTCAGGTTGCAGTCTCATGGAAGTGCTGCAAAAAGGTGGATTTATCTCTGCTGGCCAAACCCAAAGTGTATTAAACAGAAGTCAGGAAAAGAAGCCCAGAAAAGAGGGAAAATCAGGAGAGAAGCAACAATAGCTAGCATCAAAGGGGTGCGCCAAGTATTGTCAGAGCCGGTGGAGGGGGAGATGTCACTTAATTTCTGCCTCTGCTTTCAGCCTGCTGGGATGCATTTCTCCATCAGACTAACAAAGGCCCCATGGTGGGGTTTTGTGTGCAGCAGATCCAGTTATTGTGGTGAAATTAATGTCTCCCATTTGCCATACGGTCTCTGATGTGTCGTCTCCAAAACATTAGCCTCTCGAGCATTCTTCTTGGCGATTTAAGAATCCAATACACCACCCCCCCTTTTTACAGAGCTGGATGTAGTTTTGCCAACCAACAGCCCTGTCAGGAGCACTGAGGTGAGTTTAGATCAAAGTTTTGCAGTTTTTCTAACTGTTATTTCAGTGAATGTTTACTTTTGAGAGAAAATTTAGGATTTAGGCTGAAATGGACCGTGACACAGAATATACACCTTTCCAGAACAAGGGCTGTGGGGTGGTTATCACCCTCCTTGTCATTGTGTGACTAAATCAAACTTGATCTCTTGACATGGTCCAGTATCCTCTCAACCTATAATTATAGCTGTTGTTCTCCCTTCAATCTGCAGCAATATGTTAATATCTTTTAGAAGCTGAGCCATTGTGCCTAATTAAGGGATTGCAAATAAATAGGGGTGGACAGTTCCAAACATACAATAGCTGCAGATAAATAGAGAGGGACAGCTCTCAACATATGGCAACAAATGCAGCCATAAGGCCTAAAGTATGTATTTTAACTGCCAAATTTTCTGAGCAGCTTCCAACTGGCTTTCGCTTGGCCTCAGCTATATGTCTGACAATCATTGCGAACGCGGGTTTTGTGCCATAGCATTTTTGTGCTCAACAGCTAGAATTTATGCAGGCAATGTTGGTTTGAGCTACACCCTGGGACTGCTGAGAGAAGAAATATCTTGTGTTTGATAGGATGCACGTTTAGCATGGATGTTCATGTTGCTATTACTTTCCAGGCTAACACGAAAGGTAAGCACCCTTAATATCTGATACCACGGCTCAGTGTTCTCTATCTTTTTAAAGATTCTTTACTAATATTTGTGAAATATTCTTTGACTGTGCAGTCTGCATCAAGCAACTATCCAATATTTATTAAATTAATCTTAATAATTTGCACTTTGATGTAAAATAGCCACAGCGGCACCTCAACAGAGAAGAACCACTTTGAGAAGAACTGAGTACATATGGCCTCTATAATAATTTAATTCCTTGTTAGATCCTTACATAAACCAAGGGCAAGAATTACTTCTCTGAGGCCAATTTGCAACACAGGAAGAGAGTGGTGCAGTGGTGAGCCAGCACCTTCAAGGCTTGTGTCTAGCAGACAGGGTTGTTCTGGAGATGACACCTTCCTGGAAAAGCAGGGCAAGTGAGACACTTGGGTTTGTCGCTCTGACTTGCTGGGGAAAGGAGACTGACCAAGGCCAGGGGCTTGGACTGGTGCTGTCAATTTGGGGAGGATGTCCCAGCCCTCCATTCAGGTATGAGTGTCCTCTTAACGGCAGCAGCAAGTGCAAAAGATTCTGCAATGAGGAGAAAGGCTATTCCTGGGAGAGCAGACTGTACCTCCTCTCATTTGCCATCTCCTGGCACATGTGGAAAGCCTGCCACTCTTCATTCTTCCACCTAAAATAAGGACCAACATTGCTTATGCCTTAAGTTAGACCTGACTTATTATTACCTCTGTATGTTTATACTGCTAGTTAAATACTGATTTTGCATTAATTTCTCATAAAAAAAGATGTGGAGCACTTATTTTTTAAATATTGAACATATTGTTTTTGGAGTAATATTCATGTTAAACTGTGCAAAGAATTTATGTCACTTTGTTTTATTTGAAAGATCAATGACTTTTTAAAACTGATTTTGAACTTTAAAGCACTTTCTGACCAAATACAAAGTTAACAAAATGTTCTTAGAACTCTTCAAGCAGGGTATTTTACCCTGATGTCACCCAGTTGTGCTTACTCTGCTACATAGTCTGTGTGTCATATTAACCAAACAAGAACAAACACCAGAAAGTTTAACAAGATGGACTTTTTTAGCTATAAGGATTTTTGCCTTCAAGGTTAGGAGGTTAAAGTTTCCAGAGGGAGGAAAAAAAAAGACTTATAATTTTGGTGCAAAGGGATTTTTAAAGTTATTTTAAAGGAAAACAAACAAAAATAAATTATTTTTATATGGAGGATCATTTTTGATGATGTGTGGTACTTTCAGACAGTGAAACGTACTTATTGCATGAAATATTATTTATAACTAGCAATGTGTAAGGTAAGTTAGTATAATAAAAACAGATGCATTTTCTGTAATTACACTATTGCAAATCTTAAATTTATTCATATAACGTGTGACTATGATTTGCATCTGTGAAACTAAGTTCAGTATTTCCCACGAGGAGAGTCTGAACCTCTAATGGAATCCTACTAATTGGAAAAGTAGATGTTATTTTGGCTGCTGTACAAAAAATGTTACCCCCTTCTTTTCAAGTGACAGAGGGAACAACCTGGGCCCTTCCTCTTTCTTGCTAATAAAATTATTTGCTTATAACCTTTATAATTACCATTTCCAATTTCCACCTGTCAGTTCTAAAATGTAATCTAAATTGAGAAGCCTGAAAATCATTTCTTCCTCAGCTGTTTTATTTCTGTTCTTTCCAACATCTCAGGACACAACCTTGGTTAGCCCAAAGCAGAGCAAACTAGGACTGCAGCAGGGTGCACGTGGTGATTGAGAGCTCACCCCAAAAATCCTGGCCTAACCTTACCCTTTTGCAGTCAGTTAGCCATGTGTTTCAGTGTGAAGGATGGTGGATGGCATCTTTAAATTCACAATATAATGCACTCCCAGAGAAAAAAACCCGACACTTTACAGCTCACTGGTTCATTGTTTGTCTTCAAAACATAGATGGTTTCGCCTTGTAAATTGATAGCTTCCATGATAACTACAAGCTCTGCTGAGTTTGAATGAAACTCTTCCACCAGTACAGTCAATTCTAAAACACAAGTTTCACTACACTTTTGTGATTGGAAGGAAAAAAGTGGTTACAGACATGCAGTAGTACCACCAACAAAGAAGTACTAACTTATCCCGCTGTCGTCACTATAGATTTGACATTTTTTGCTTCATTGTCAGCTATAAGCATTATTAGACTATAAGTGTTGCTTGGCAGAGAGTTTCATGAGCATGTTATAGGTGCTCAGTGTATCTCTCCATTTTCCTTTGAGGACATGCAAGGCATTTTTCACATCTGGTCAGTTGAGTCACATGCTATTTTTGGATTTCCTAGGTGGTTTAGCTACCGTAGGACAGAAATATGGATAAATGCCAGGGGCTGGAGAAATCTGTGAGAAAGGGTGGAAGAAGATCTTTATGAAGGAACACACAACAAATGGCTCTACAGACTGCTTATATATTAAAGTATTCAAATATTCCTTTGTGGGGTTTTTTTAGTTTATTTTTTTTGTTGTTGTTGTTTGGTGGGGTTTTTTAAATACCCCAAAATAACACTTTTCATTTTGAGTTTGATTCAGAGAGAGATAGAGGGTGAGATTTATTGGTTGTCAAGCCAAATTTATGGTCATTTTGTCTTTCTTTGTGCACATTAATTATGTTTCTGCATGTTGTTATTTGCCTGAATGTTAGTCAGTATAACTAACTAATATCTTGCTTGAGTTCATTCTTTTGTCAGTGATTTATTAACTATGAAGAAAATATCTGGGTGACCCTGGAGAACTTTATTAATGTAGCATGCTTTTTGCTTTTCTTTAACAACAAAAGAAAGATAAAAAATCTAATTTGAATAATGTATAATTTTCTTATCAATTTCTCATGGCATTCAAGTATTTGTTTTTGTAGGCTGTTGTCAGTGAGATGGCTTGGAAACATCGTTGTCTATACAGGGAAGCAGAGGTTGGAATAGAGGTTTTTGAGATGATCCTTTCAAGATTTTTGTCTTAGGAACTATGAAGACTTTTTGCATACACATATGAACAACAGCTTTCAGTGTAGAGAGCATTATTCTTTAACATGTACTCCTTTTTGCCTAAATCAACATTAGAATCATCACAAGTGTTGGGGTTTTGTCCTTAACTCAACAGCAATACGATGATGCTATCTTTTGGCCAGCTATATAGAGGACAACCCAGGAACTCATTCTGAAATAGATTACTTGATTTCCAAATATTGTTTATGTTTAGATACAAATGGCATCTTGAAAGAAATTAGTATCTTTGTATTTAATACAAATGTTTAACAGTTCTGTAAATTTGAATTAAATTACTTTTTAAATTCATGAAATGCATTGTTGATTACATGAGAATCCATAAAACTAATTTTCTATTCTGACACTATTTTAAATATATTTTCATGGCACTTTGTGCCTGCATATAGTTGAGATATTACTCTTTTAAGTTTAAGGCCTTGATTAAGATTGTAAGAAAAACTGACAGCTCCCCTTAGCACCTCTAGTAGACGGATCTAAGAAAATATAGGCTTTGCCACACACATCTAGAAAATTATAGCATTGGTACTCTTCAAAAGGTTATAGATGTTTTCTCATGTGGTATTTATTATAGTCATATCCTGAAGCTGCAATCCACGCTGCCAAGTTGACCCCCACAAATAATTGTGTTGAAAGTGATGTGTTGTTCCACCTCTCACCAGTCACACATAATAGTGGCAGGAAGCCAAAGTGTTCAAAGGGTGTTATTTTTAACCAGATTCTGGATTTTGTTGTTTTATGGCATCATTAACAATTCATGAAGCACTTATTGAAACTAATAAACTGATTGCAAGCTAGAAAAATGAATTGATTAATACAAAATGCAAAAAGGAATAGTGATGAGCTCATTTCCATTGTAAATAATGGAAAATGAATCCAATAAGTGTCTGCTTTCTGGACTGCGAATGAAATTAACTCACCTCGAAATGCGTCCATGATAGTTAGCCAGAACTGACTTAGAGGTTTGGGGTTTTTTTTAAGCCAAAGCTAACAAAGAAGTCATGTCTTGAATATAACTTGTGGCACCTTGTGTTTTCCAGCCAACCACCTCTCACAGACTGACGTGAGTATGTTTAAACATGATTCTGTTTTCAATGTGCATGACTCTTACCTGGCTCATCTTAATTCAGAATTTCCCCCACATCTTTGTACATCTTAATTCCACTTTACTGCAGGCCTGAGGAAAAGCAAGTTACTGTAGCAGCAGGTCCTTTCTTCCCCTCGTGATGATACAGCTGGACAGGACTTGCTGGTAGCCTTTGCTGATAGTCTCTTTGGTGGGAAAGCATGCCATTTTATGCATCTTTTCTGCATCATAATAATGCAGACAAGACAAATAGGAAGATTAATAGATCCTATCTCTGTTCAGTGACAACAGAGAAAATTAAGGGCAGAAGAGATATATGTAGGCAGAGCTAAAATGTCCTGGAAGACAGTTAACAAGAAAATAATTCCTGATTATTGAAAGTTTTGAGATGCAGACTCAGTGTTATGTGTTTTAAGTGTTGGTGTAACAAGAGACAATGGAACATACAAGGGAACAAAATAATTCTGATTTATTAGCTCTTTATTCTGAAAGATAAGTGTTTTCCCGTGCTGAAAGTTCCTGTATTATACCAACCCCAGCAGTGTTAAAAATTACCTACTGCTTGAGTGTTTGCTGTGTGGAACTGTCTGCATGAAATCATCCTACTTGCATTAATCTTCTCTTTGACTAGGTCTTCTTCTAGAATATATTCTAAATATTTATCCTATTTATCAGTTTCTATTTGCTTTGATGCTTGGATGGAAATTTTGGGGTAATTTTCCAGCTTTATTCTAAGTTGATTGTACAGAGTTCTTCATACTAGAAACATTTTTTCACATTAATTTAATGTATTTTATTGGCAAACAGTTAATTCTCAGTTAATGACAGTTACCACTATCAGTCATGTTTAATGCAATACCACACCCCCAGAAAAACCCTAACCAAAAACCTGTAATGAAAATGTTTGAATATTCAAACAATTCAGTAAAATTCCATCAGGGTTGAATCACAGCCTGGCCATCCATAAGACATTTAGCTTTCTGTGTCTCTTGATTACTTATGTCACATACAAAATTTTTCCAAATCAGTTGTTACTTCCTATTTCCTTGGTCCTGCATGGATTTAATCAACATTAATTACACTATGAGTCTGTCAGTGCTGACCTATTTAAATGCAACAGGATATGTTGTCAAGGCACCAGGCCAAAATTGCAAGTCATCATGAGTTCCCCATAACTCCTCTCTAAGAAGTATGTACTCCCACAGAAGTGCCACTGACGTGAGGTCTCCAGTGGGTTGGTATCTCTATATACACACCTCAATTGGTCTGTGTGTACCATAAACAAGCTAATGATGCACTGTGTGTCAGTTGATGTGGGTAGTAGACATTGCAAGTTTTGTTGTTAAATAACATTAAATATTTAAGTTTCTTCAGCTTATTCAAAAGCGTGGCACATGGCCACTGAAATGTGACACAGGCCACTCGCTGTGTCACGTTTTCTAGATTTTAAAAGAAAAACTGATTTCTGTGGTGAAATTAATTAACAGACTCTTTTCTTAACTAATAGATGCTGCTTCTTTGGTGCTTTCCTTACTGGATTCTAGTCTTTCTGATGACTCATAGAAATAATTGTGGCAGTTGGGATGACCGAAATGACACAGAGCACCATGTTTGCCAAATGTTACCCTTAAAGCATAAAGAATTCCATATGTAGCTACAAAAACTGGGCATCTCTCAAAGAATAAGAGAAGTGCTCTGCTCCAAGGCAACTTCATGGGGCACCATCTGGCTTCAAAAATCATCAGAAGTGAGAGTTTCCTTGAATGAAATTTATCCAATCGTCTTGGGTGAAAACTGCATAAAGTAAAAAACCCCTTTGCTATCTCATTTTTTCAGCATGCCTTAGGTGAGCCTGAGTGCTCACTGGTGTTTTCAAGGAAATAATTTCAAATGCCAAATGACTGTTTGAATGTTTTTCTTTTATGGAACAATTCCTTTCAATGTCCAATGCCCTTTTAGCTACAACGTAACTGTAAGAGCTCAAATTTCCGCAACTCAACTGAAAGTATTTGAAATACACTTTTCCAGGCACTCTAGGATATAATGTATCTCTATTTCACATGGATGACTGATATGAACTATGCCTTAAATGGTGCTCTTTGCATTTTAAGCCACAGCCCAGAGTTTTTCATATCAACTTATAATAAAGGCTGTGACACGAGATACTGAAAAATTGGTGACATAATATTTCAGAGCAATTTTATTCTGAGCATAGTGAAGAAGAAATTGGAATAAGGGTGCCAAATCTTTCTCTGCATAGGTGCAAGTTTACCCTCAGACATCTGGTTGCACACATTAAAGCAGTTGAAAGTGTGAGTAGCTGGCAGGATGGCTGTCACTGGATCTTTTTAAAGAGGAACATTTTGCTTTTTAATGTAAAACAGAGGTCAAGGTGATATCTTGCCATTATAGATAACGCCTTCTACTTTCTGATACATCATCAGGACCAACAATGAAAATACATTTTATTCTCCTATATAAAGTGAAGGAAAACTTTGTGAAATGTATGTATTTTGTTGTCCACAGCAGAGTTAACTTCTGATTGACACCATTACAGCAGAATTGCACTGAAATGGTAGAGAAACGGAGCCTCTAGAACACCTGGCCATCATTCATCCCCGTTCTACAGGTAATAGAAGCCAGAAAACCCCTTTGAAGGGGGTTTCCCAGAGTGGTATCTGACAAAGAGAGTGATAGTTTGTGTTCCCAGGGCTTCTTTGCAAATCTTTATGTAGAAAAGATAGCTAAAATAAATGCTATATATGAAAGCTGTTAACTATGAGGCTTCCCAAAAACGCCAGGTGAGCTGCCATACACTGGTAAGTTTAGCGTCTCCGCATCACCTCAGCTATTTCAAAGAAGGGAAGAAGGAAATTGGTCTAAAACAGGATTGTGTGGTCAGCTCTCACAGGAAATGATTTATGCTTTATACATTTTCTTCAAATTTAGGCATTAAAAAACCCCAAAGAAGTGATGTGGAACAGGCACAGTTTAAAAGAAAAATATATATGTAACAGCACTTTTTGCATTTTCAATATATTTTTAAAGAATGCCAAACATTACTACCGAAACTTAGGTCTAATGTTATTTTCTGTATTATCATTTGGTTTTGGATGGGTTATGGTTATTTTCTTTTCTCCAGTTAGGCTTTAAACATCCAAGGCAAACACAAATTGCAGAAGGAGAAAGTAAAGGGTGTCACTGTCATGTCTGCCTTGCTTCTGCCCCCCAGTTCCAGGGAGGGTCTGCCGGTTGTTCGGCACCGGTGGTTGTTTCTATGGTAATTCATCCTGATGCGTGGAGAGGAGGGGAATGGCACCGCTCCTGCTTCTGTAAGTAAAGCTCCTCTGTGCTTCTGTCAGCCCTGTCTCTCTCATATAATTTCACGCACAGGCAGTGACTATTGCAGCAGTGGCACACACTTATTATCTGTTTGACGTTACTGCTTAACTGAGATTGTGGTAGACAGCATCCTCGGCAATTATAAGAGGCTGGTTTTGTACCTGAGAGCCCACAACCTGAACAAATGAAGCAACAAGGGAAGAGGGAGCGCTCCTATCTTAATTTTGCAGGTGGAAGACAAGAAGAGAACATGCCATTTGCTCGAGATAACTTGCGAAGCCCGTGGCAGCGGCACTAACCCAGGTCCCCCCGGTCTCCAGCTGACCAGCACTGTATGTTTCAGATCTTTCTTCTTCGTTTTCAAAATTGTTTCATAGCTTCCTGCCCCAACTTGTGGATTCAAAAACCTCCTGTGATGGTCTCATGGAGAAGGAAAGGCTGGTTTTGTTTAGCTTTTTGTGTTTGATGTTCCAAAACATTAGGCGCTCCCTAACCCATGTTCACCCCCTACTCATGCTAATGAACATCAGGACAGGCTGTATGCAGGGCAGCTAAGTTAAACTGGTGTAAAATGTAGGTGTACTAGATTTTTTATTTGCTACTAGGCCAAGAGAGCCCATCAAGTTTTCTCAGTACCAACACACAGTTTTAATTTCATTTCATCCACCAACGTTAATAAAACAACACTCCAAGGCGAGAATTTGAAATGATTAATTACAATAACTTTAAAAGATGAAAAAGAATCTCTGTGTGTCAGTCATCGTCATGGGGCAAGGAATAATGAAAATGAAATGCACACAGGAATGAGTTTTCTATTGTCAATGATAAAAGTGATAATCGCCCCGAGTCAAAGCAAAATGACAGATGAAAGAAACCTATAGAACATTGCCTCAGGGAGCTCCCGAGGCCGGCGCTCAGTACCGCATATACACATGCTAGACTGATATTTAATGAAGCTCTGGTTGACTCTATAATGAATGTTGAAGGCTCTCTGGAGCATCAAACATCATTTAACACTGCTAGAAGCAAATGCTTTATTTTTGTTTGGTGGCGGGGTGTAGGGGCATTTTTTGATACAGTTTTTCAGCTCTTTAAATGAATAAATTTAATTTGGAAAAGGGGGGAAAAAAATCCCTTTGTGATGCTAAGAAAATTTATTTGTATGTTGTGTTCATAACACTTCCATACGTGTAAAATTGACGAGGAAATGCAGCTGCAATAGCCTAATGAGCAAAATTAGACTTGTTTTGAAGTCTCTATTATTTATGCTGTCTAGGGACTAGTCTGACCCTTTTGATATAAGAAGTAGTCGATAGATTTCTAAATCATGTCTGTATGGTCTGTGGTCAAACAGCTGAAGGTGAAAAAGAAACTGAAATAGATTCTCACCCATGATTTAACACAGATGTGGTGATTGTACTCTATAAATGTGGCTTCTAAAGACCTTTGGGATTGCACAACAAGACAAAGTCAGTAAAAAACAGTTCAAATATACATTAGTAGTAGGGCTGAAGCCCACAACATTGATAGGCAGCACTTTTTATCTGTTTTTATCTTAATCAAGTTATCTCTGTGCCTTTTATGGCTCTCAAGAGACACTTTTGGAAATTAATATCAGTACATCAGCTTTTGGCCAATTGATGGTCCAAATTATACCAGATTTGCTTCTGCCCTCCCCTATTTCTTCCAAGCATACTAATTCAACTGTTGTTAGAATCAATTTAGGCAGAATGTGGTTTGATACTGCCTCAACCAGCAATTGGTATTATTTGCATCTGTGAGGCTCAAAATGTGTCAACCCAGTGGAGATGTAATACTAAATTCTTCTCTCTGTGGGATTTTTGCTAGCTTGCCCAGGCATGCAATATGTTAAAGACACAAATAAAAAGGATTCTGGAGGAAAAAAAAATAAATCTTATTGACCATTTGCAAATGTTGCCCCATGTTTATTACCCAACATAAAATCCATGGGTTGATATAAAGATATTTTAATAGGAAGAAAATGATACTAATATTAATAATAGAAGAATATACAAGTGATGCACAGCACAATTGCTCAGCACCCAGAGATCGCTGACGCCCAGCCAGTTCCTGAGCTGCAGTCAGTCCCAACCAGGCTCTCCCAGGCTATATGCTGAGCATGATGCCATATGGTATGGAATAGCTCTTTGGCCAGTTCTGTCCTGACCATGTCTCCTCCCAGATTCTTTTAAAGCCCCAGCTTCCTCACTGGAAGGGCACAATGAGAAGCTGAAAAGCCCTTGATCACGTGTAGATATTGCTTAGCAACAACCAAAACATCAGTGTGTTACCAATGTTATTCTCATTCTAAATCCCAAATACAGCATTATACCAGCTACTATGAAGAAAATGAACTCTATCCCAACTGAAACCATATTACTTCTTCCTCTCCAAGTTACAACCATAGTTTTTTAATGTGGCATTGCCACCTGTACTATTAGGCAGATCTCCCCTTCTTCACACCCAAGAGCCTTAACTTAATGACATCTTTGAGCAATTAACTTAGCACATATCCATAATGTTCTATCAATGGTTCATCAAGGAACTAGCTCCCACAAAGAAAAAGGACTGATCAACCATGGGGTTCACTGTTTAGTTTAAAAGGAGAAAGGACAGCATTTGTATGGCCTCTGTTGTTACCAATGACTTAATTTGTTGAGCCAAAGAGTGTTATTCTTTATTCACAAAACCAGTAGTGGAGAGGACAGGTCATCTGTACATATTCAAATGATGTTTAGTCAGAGTGGTTCTGGTTAGAGAGAAAGAAGGAAAGAGAAAGTCTAGTAGCTGAACTAGTATAAATTAATTTTTGTCTAACGGCAATCTTACCTGATTGGTTCGGTGAAGAAGATACGATGGAAGTGGAGACCAACTTTGAGCCATGGGATTGGTATGCTAAAGAGAAGCAGAGCAAAACATGTGATACTCCTGGTGATCATGAGAGGCTCCTGGTAAAGGGTGCCAACAGCCTGCCAGAAATGGGTTCTGCACATTCCATGTTTACAGGTGCTGTAGCAGTTCTGTCAGTCCCGTGACTGCGGTACTAGCTAAGAGGAGCAACTGGAAGTACATGCCCCAAAACAATTTACTAAGCTGCTACTGCCTTTTAATGTTGTTGAAATGCAATAAGGGATAGGACTAAACAACTGTTTTTCTCTGTCTTGACTAATTAGACATGGGTAAGAAGAATGTCAGTGAGCATAGCTACTTGTGCTTGTTTGGGGTTTTTTTTCTGAGAAAATCTGTAAAAGCATAAAGCATGGAAGCAATTGTCTTTAGAATTACCTTTTCTCCCTTTATTTGTAGTTTTTAGTGACTGTTCTCACTAAATGTAGCAGCTTTATACTGCTAAAACAGACCAGATTAAATATTATTGAATCTCCTGCCAAACCTATTACAATTTCTTTAAGTGGATTCCAGCTTATTTGAGAGGAATGAAATTTGGGGTTTCACTTACTTCAGCTAATAGTTTGCCCACTGCCCGCACAGAACACACAAAAGAAAGAAAGTAATCCATATATTACTCTACAAGAAATTCTTTTGCACAAGGTATGTAGAAGCTACTTCTAACATTCTTCTGGAAGAGGCACATTTCCCTTCAGGGCATAATGCATAATAGCAGGACCATATTGATGGGTGTCAAAGTTCCTTACGCACAGGCCACCTCAAGTGCTCTACACCACCCAGAAAAACCATTAGCATTTGTTGGTTGAAAAATGATGTCAAGCATGCAGAAAAGGTTCATAGCATTTACCTCAACATGGATGGGCATGGGTAGGATTGCAGTGATTTTTGACCCTTTTGTATAATCACCAGATATTGCATTTCCCATTTTAAACATCAACAATATGGGACACTTTCTGTCCCTTAGTAAGGTCTGACAGTTTACTAAGTAATGGCATTTCCAGCAGTAGTCATTAGAAACCACATCATTCTGGAAACATTAATAAATTTAATTGTGGGTAAGTTAGGTCAGAGCAAAACATATCTGAGAACAGTTTTCAGGTGGGGGAGAAGCACATCTCTCTCTTACATCTGAAAAGCTAATGAAGCCCCTTTCCCTTCCACAACCCTTACTTCCCTGCTTCAGAGGGTATGGGATAATGGAATTAAAAGGTGCTAAGCCTTCCTGTGTGATATGACATTATGACATATTTTTATGCACTGGGACCAGAGAAGAACGAGTGCCTTCTCTGAATATTATCACTATTGCTGAGAGAATTTCACCCTGTTTCTGAACAAGCACATAGTTTCTGTAAGCTAAACTTGAGTGTCCCAAGCCAGGGTTGAATCTTCTTTTTTCTGAACTTTCATTTTTAAATTCAATCTGACAAAATGTCGCCGGTATTTTAACACAGAGATCCCAGGAACAGGTAGCCTGTGATATAAGTTCAAAGGTTTACAATATCTTTTTGTTTAGCCAAAGCAGCCTCCCCACTCTTGAAAGTGCTTTGTACCACCAACCTTAATCTTCTCACCACCTCTGTAGATGAAGCAGTGAGTGGGGTTTCCTCGGAGCAATGGAGCTGGGCAGCTCCCCCACTGCAGACTCATCCCAGGCAGGACCTATCCCACGAAGACACCCCTGATGGCCTGTGAAGCACCTTCTCCACCCCAAAGAAGTGATGCTGCTGTGAGTGTGAGCCCTCCTGCCTGCCAACTGGCCACACATGCTGGTGCAACGTCAGCACCTGGAGCCGAATCATGGAAAAACCCTCCTGTCAGTCTGCTGGGCAAATTAATATTGTTTAATATGTAAGTTTATTGTACTCATTTCTTCTGCCATGCAGCCACCTCAGCAGACTGGCTTTTTCTTTTTTTCTGGTACGCTTCTAATGTTGTATAACTTCTGCTGGAGGCAGTAACTAAACTCACAAGTGAAAAACACACTTCCCAAGCGAAGATGATATGCAAAACCTATCTATCTATAACATTTCGAGTATTACTAGGAGGGGTTACAGTGTATTGTGATGCATACTTTATCAATTGGGTCGAAGCACTGCTCTCTGCTCTAAATTTTCCAAGCCTTCATTTCACTTTGAAAGAAAAACAGAACACATTGCTGTTATGTGTTCCAGTGATTGCCTCACAGTGAGTTTCTGCATAAATTTGCTCAGTTTGAAAATAAACTTTAGGTATTGTTTTGTTTTTGTTTTTTTCTTTTGCCCTAACAGCTTGCTTTTCCTTCAGGCTGGGCCCATGCTTTTCCCATCAGCAGCACTAAGAATTTTGAAGGGGATATTCAGTGATCTTCAGTCAAACCTGGACATCCTCTGCCATCAGATAAGCCCTTACTGCTAGGACAACCCCGCTGCCAACAGCCGTCTCTTTCAAGGTAAAGCCGACGGACCAGGGAACTGTATTTTGATTGAGATGAAGAAGCAGAGGGGAGCTGCTGGGTGCTGTGCAGGTAATAGGGTAGTTCTGAGAGTGCTGAGATTTGTCAGCAGCCTTGGGGTGCATGAGCAGACCTCTGTCCTCATTTCATGGACCAGGAGGACCCTCAGTTGTCTGCACGCTGCAGAACGCCCTCTCTCCCAGGCAATAGCAAAGGCAGCATTAGGAACTTGTATTCTAATATTCTTAATTTGGTGCATATTTAGAGAGCTGAATCACTCATATTTTAAATCAAAATCAAACATTTATTTGATGTTGCTTTCT
Source organism: Heliornis fulica (assembly GCA_013399135.1). Lineage (NCBI taxonomy): Eukaryota > Metazoa > Chordata > Aves > Gruiformes > Heliornithidae > Heliornis > Heliornis fulica. The sequence goes on from VXBZ01009164.1 coordinate 189,153, forward strand.
TAATTGTGTTTGAATTGCAAAACGCCCCATGACACACTTTGTTTAGAATACCGCGCATTAGTATTTAGATTGTTGTTAGCAACACCAGAGATCAAAGCTTGTTTCTCAAAATGGGGATGCATATACTGTGTTATTCTAATGTGAATATCAAATCACACGTGTAGGCACATGCTCACACCACAGGGCTCGATATTACTTGCCCCTGACATTTCCAGAAAGGCATAAGTAAAATATGAATGGATGGCAGAGCTGTGAAACCCTTACGACTTCATGATGCATTGGGAAAAAGCAGAAACACAAAAGTTTACATTTCGGAGCAAATTGAAATAAAGTAATTTACAGTCCTCCTTGTCACCTTCACAAGGTGGGAAAAATCATACTCACACACATATATATATGTGTGTGTCAAAATTATAAAATATACGAGACCTTACAGTAGGATGTAGAGCAAGAAAAGCCTCATGAGGATCAATATTCTATGAGAGCAAATTGATGCATACAAGCAGAGAAGCCAGTTATTTTCAGGTCTCCTAAGGGAACTAGTTTTAGATAATTATATGACAAAAAGACCTTTTAGGATCTATGAAAAAAACTCCACTCCAAAATGTCAAATACATAGAAGCCATGCTTCACCTGCAATGATAAAAGCAGCACCTACCTTCTGTAACCTTTCTAGAAACAGATTTGCTAAACACATTAGCTTGGTTTTACAGCACTGTAAATGCCTACCCTACTGTACTGTACCATCAGGGAGCTGTGCTGAGCAAATACTGGTGTCCTGCTACGTGCCAGAATGTTGTCAGGTGCTTCAGGACTTTCTGTGGAAACAGAATAGCAGGCAGAGCTTGTTTGGAGGATCCAAAGGGGACAATGAATGATTCTACCTTATAAAGGGAGGCTGACTAGAATTTCTTCAGTAAGGGAGGGTGGGTTTGTTCTTGCAACCTGCTACTTTAAAAATAGATAGGCTACTAAGCCACCACCCTAAAAACCTGCACGGTGACATGGTGGATGGATTTCATCGCGACAGCATCAGCTGTCTCTGAACTAGGCACTTGCACAGTTCCTACACAGTGCCTTGAGGTAGCTAGGCATCTTTGGGTAGCATGGACAGAATTTAGCATGTCAAACTTGGGATTGCAGGAGAGAAGTGAAGATATTCTACCACATTCTGACTCTGTAACTCTGTTTTATAGAATGAAATAACTTCAGGGCGGGGAGGAAAGTATGCAAGTGCTTTGACCCAGCCAGCCCCAGCTCTGGGGGTAGGAGATAAGTTTATATTTGGATCATCACTGGCAATGGATGGGGCTGAGTGTCACATCCAGCCCATCCCCATCCCTGCTTTGAAGGCCACTAGCTACCACCATGGGCTTCTCCAAGGGTCTGCTTTCTCAGCCCTTGATTTGGAGCTTTCAGGTCTCCCAAGGCAGAGCAGTGCCTAATTTGCAGGCTGCCAGGAGAGCCAGCGGGCACAGCTTAGACACAGCGGACACAGACACTCACACGCTCCTGCACATTGTTCCTCACAGACAGTGGCTCTCAATTCAGTGATGCAGCATTTTCCAACTTTGGCTGGCAGAACTGGGCAGCAGTTCATTAGAAAGCTTAAAATCAGCAGGTTTTTTTGGCTTAGATCATGACATGATCTATCACGTCTAACTATCCAGAATATAATGTCACACTTTTTATGAAGAAAGATTAAAGCTTTAAAAGAAAAAAAAAAGTCACCTCCAATATGAAAAAGGATCATACAACAAAACCACATTATGTAGAGTATACTTAAACAGACAGAATTAGGATTGTTGATGTTTGTTTTTTTTTTTTAATAGATCAGAGGTAACAATGCATAAATTAGAATTCCCACATTTTGGGATGTACTTAATGATTGTACTTATTACAGTACATTTATTACTTGCAGAGAGTGTATTCCCTTTCAGATAAGCCTTTAGCATCAGCCTCCTAAGGAAACATGTGATGCTGTTAATGCAGAATTTTGACTTCAGCTAAAGAATAGGAAGAAACTGTATGAAGCACAACGAACCCCCTGGGGTTTGTACTTCAGCTCACCACAGTACTGAAGGTGGAGATCTAACTTACATTGGTAACTTTCCTTTTAGATGTGCCTGAACAACTGACAGAGGTTGGTATAAAAACAGATATGCAGATGGGAGCAAACCACTGGGATGTCTGACCGTAGGTATGGCTCCAGAAAAATCCCAAGCCATATCCCCTACATGCTGCAGCGTGACTAACAAACACATGAGTGTAGCTGTAGACAGAAGGAGCTCAAGGCCATTTGCTTTGCTCTTATGAAGCTGTGGTGCCCACCACTGCTGGCTGCATTACACCCCACCCCTAGTGCCTAATCCCAGGAGCAAGCTGAATCTAAAGGTCTCCTCAGGTCTATGATGGGTTTGAGATTCTGTGTGTGGGAAAAGGAAAAATTTAGGTTTCATTACAGAATGATTAAGAGCAAATCAGAAATAATTTCAGCTTCCTCAGCATCCCAGGACTGTTCTGCCCTGAATTCCCTCTTGCCCCAGTTCCAATTAGGAACTAAATAAATGTCATCTTAAATTTTATTTGACAAACATGTTCAAGTGTAAGTTGTGTAAGAGTCTGGGAATAACTTGTTAGATAGGTGCTGAGGTTCTGAGTCAGTGCTGAGAAGGGTTTTTTTTTTTTTCCTGGAGGAAAGGAAGACCTTAACTGTCCATATATAGAAATATAAAGATGATGATGATTACTGTTCCTAATACAACATGGACTGACAAATGCTCTTTTTCCCATTTTGGGGAACACCTAGCAGCTTCTGGTTCCTGCCTCAGTGTTTAAACAAACCAGAGGAGGAACAAACTGAACATGGCTTTAGCTTTATTGTTTTAGGCTTCAGACTTCCAAGAGCTCTCATGTCATTAAGACTGTCCACCTTCTCTCAACTTACTTCTTTCTGAGTTCATACCCATGTGATGCCAAGCTAATGTGCAACTGCAGATATGCCAGTTGCTTTTGTTCTCTTGTGTTCCCAGTCACCGCAGAAGTCTTTAACGTGAGGGCAAGGAAACAAAACAAATCTGTCTGACCGCTCGGAAACTTTCTAGCTGTGAATATAGCTGCCAATTCTGACACAGCCAGGGAGAAAGACAACTTCAGAATGTGTTATGTCTGGCTGGGATGAGAGCCAGATTATTAACAGGATGACTTGTTTTGTGAGAGTAAAGTGAAAAATTCAATACCACCTATGCTTCCCAGCCCCTCTCTCGGTTCCGATGCCTGGAGTCTTTGAACTGATATTTGATTATTTATGAATGTAAAATAACCAAATAGCGGCACTAAATTGAGAGACATTATCTTCACGCTTGACATACATAGAGGCTCTGCAACTGCCCATTCCTCCTTTATTTTTTTCTTTAATACTTTTGAATGACAAGCTGCTGATAAAAATAAATACATTGTGACAAGGGAAGAAATATGACTTGAGGGTGTCAGAGTTGGAATGAATATCACAGAGGTCTTCCATCAGAGCTGGTAAATGTGGAATGGCACGTGAAGCTGTCCAGCTCAACAAATGGCCATTATACAGCCTATGTCTGTAATCAGGGCACCCAGTCTGTAGTCAGAGAGCTGTGTACATGTGTGAGGGGAAAATATTTCTAATACATGAAGTACACTGCACCTAAGACATGGCTTTCAGGCAAAAATGGAGTGCTTTCACACAGGATGTTTTCCAAAATATTCTTATCTTCATTAGATTATTTTCAATCTAAGACTCTGTTATTAAGCCATACATTCTCATTTGTGGTTTCCAATTATTTTCAGGTAGGAAATTTTTAGGTTTGGCTGTTTTGTTTTTTTTTATTTAATTCATTTTTTTTAAATCATTTTGTGTCTGTAGTCTGTAAAAGGTTTAGTGTATGTGCAACAGTATGAGTGCATGTGTGGCACCACAGTTCAAAAAATAATGTGATGTAATGGATTTTATTCATCTTTTAGGGTGGGTTTTTTTTATATCTAAGGATAATACTTCCTTTTTATAAATAGCCAAGAGGTCATTTTCTCCCTCAGTGGAAAAGAATGAATTCCTAGTAATATGTGACATTTTTCTATTCTGATTATTGTCCATATAATTTCTTCCCTCTTTAGGCAGCTCCCTGCACTCAAATCCTGAACTTTCTTCATAGTTTGTGCTTGTTTTGAAAATACTTCCCCTTCAGTATGATTCATTATTTTTATCCAGTACCATAGATTTTTTATTTCTTTACTCTTTTGATTTGATTTTATTGTTTAAATTTTTAATGAAGTTTTATTAATAGTTTTAGGGTTTTTTTTTCAAAATTGCATTTTATCTTTCATGGAATTTGACAAATCTTATATGGGATTTGCATTATTAATGCCATCATTATTATAATTATTATTAATTCTACCTGTTTACTTTTACTGGTATACATTTTTCCATTTGAATCATCATCTTATAAAGCATTAAACATATATTGCAAGCATGAGTGGCAAGATATTTAGCCTAGCTTCACTTATAGGCAATGTACCTATGCTTTCCCTTTTAAAGATAGTATATAGAAAGAAATATCACCTATGTTTAGACCTTATTTAAATGAAAGTTAATATTCCAGGTGTGGTATTAAAGTTTGTTGTCTTATAGCACATGCTGAAATTTCAGAGAGTCGAGGCTGTAAGCTGCAGTAAAAAAAGGAAACCCCAAGGAGCGCTGATAAACACCTCCAGTGGAAAACCGTTAAAAATGAAAACAGAAATACAAACAGAAATCTTGCTGATCAGTTTTTCCTCTTTCTTTTCACTTTCTGCCTCCTCTTGAAGTCTGGTATTGCAAAAATATGCAAAGCACAACTTTGTGCTATATATTTGGTCCCAGAAGCACACTGCAAACATCTCGTTCTAAAATTACAATGATGTTTATACTCCAGATAGGGCTACTCTCTATTTTACATCCCGTGTCCTGGAACACATGGCTTGATGGCTGATATAAATATAAACTGTAGAGTTTAACTGCAGAAGCTGTTCTTAGTCATATAAATGCCTAATACTTCCCTCCCATACCCACTCGTAATTCCCTTAACTATGTCGATAGTATCCTGTGGCAGGAAGCTTACAAGCTCGTTACATGTTATGCTTGATCCTGGCAAACAATAATTAGTTTAAATTTTGAAATTAAAAGGAAGGAGTAAGTAAAAAAAAACAAACCTCAAACCAAACAACAAACCCACCAACCCCAAAACCCCAGAATAAATGCAAACCCCAAATGGATCAATCTAATACTTTGCTTATTTCCAAGTAAATGTTTCTCTGGTGATTTCTTTGTGCAATGTCCAGCCTGACTTTGCATGTTACAAGTTTGTTGATGCTTTAGAGTAGTGTACTGGTGCTTGCTTAGGAAATTTACAGCGCAGAAGTACAACCTAAATATTATTAATAATTTGTTGTGGTGTTTGGCAACATATGTTTGGCAAAGAACAGGAGTAATAAGCTTTGAAGTGTATGCATGTTTTGAGAGAGGATTTTTTCACAGGTGCTGAAGCTGCATGGGTCTCAGATGTTCTTAAAGATCTAAGACAACAGAATATCTCTCCAAACCATTAAAGTTTGAAAAGCAACTGAACAGATGTTCAGTCCTTTCATTTAATATTTCAGGCAGCTGTGTAACTTTACCGTGTTAGGGCTTTTTTTTTTTTATTATTATTATTTTTTTTCTTTTCCACTTTTCCCCCCCTAACATTTAAAAACTAAACTGGGTTTAAGGTCAGGACTGATGACAGCCTGAGTGGGTTCTGACAGCTGTTTAAATGTTTGTGACAGCTGCCTCAGAAGCTGGGGCTTGTGTCTCGCCTCTGCTGGAGCTGCTGCTGGAGCTGCCGCAGCTCAGCGTCTCTGTCATTCTCCAGGCAACTTCCCCCAGTGAACAACTTAAGGCACAGGAGGTGGCTAAAACTTTCCTCTATTTCTTTTATGCTTCCTTAACAGCTTTGTAGACGTTTCATCAGGAACCTGGAATGGGTGAGAATGTAACCTGTAAACCATTTAAACCATGTTAGAACCTAGGAAGAGAAGCAAAAGCTTTGATGGTATCCCTTACAAGGTCTAAACCATGTTTTGCTTCTTTTGAAGCAAGCTGCCATGATGTTGGTCACAATTTGTGGCTAATTTTGCAGAGGAGTCCACTGCAGTGCAGCTTTGTCCCTTCTTCACTCCAAAGCCTGCACCTGCACAACCTCTCAAACAGCATCTCACACTGAGACCCGCAGCATGAGCAGACGACCGCAGACATTCTGGCAGCTTGCTGATTAATCCTTAATGTTGGGTTCATTGGTTTCTCTACTAAAGTCCGAAGTAAGTCCCAAGGAGGCACATTTCCATGTAAAAACATCATGGAGGAGTCATAGGAGGAAGAGCTGGAGAGACCCGGCCCTTCCTTATAACTACTTGGCTTAATGCAAAGCACCTAGAGCAGAGGAAGGATCAAAAGCTTCACAGATACAGTTTGGCTAAATTGTGATTTTTTTTCATGTTTTGGTCTTCTTTCTGTCAGTGTCTACTGACAGCTTGTGTAATGCCTACATTAACAGACACTTTTCTTTCAGGGCAATTAGCAAATTGCTACTTGAAGTCGGGCTTTGTGCTGATCATCTGCTCCCTGTGTTACACTGCAGGGTAGCTTTCTCTGTGTGACATATGATTATTTCTTTTTTTTTTTAGTGGACCCTTTGACTATCTTCCTGTGTGAATCTTGTCTGTCTTGCTGGTGTGTTTGTTGGAGTTTGACACAGGATAGAAGAGAGAGTTGACATTATTTGACAGCATTCCCTATGCCTGTGACCACCTGCTGCCTCATACAGCAAGGGATAAATCAGCAGTACCTTGTCTGCAAGGAGAAATCACCCAGAAATACTTCTACAGTGTGAAGTATCTAAGGAAGGGCCTTACACAGTGTTTTGGTTTGTGGTTTGTCCTATGAAAAATTGCATGTATGATATGGTTAAAGCTTTGCTGCCACCTTGTTTTCCTACTGAACTTTCTGATCACATGTGATTGATTTGTTTTCTCCATGAGCTGGATCTTGTCAGTCCAGCCCCAAAATCAGTGTTTTCTGCATGAGCCCTTGTCATCACTTTCTTCAGCATTGGTAAGTGTTTCACTGGAACTGATGCCTTTATTACTACTATGTCACCACCTATCTTCTGGATGCCTGTAAGGTTTCCAAGTAGCCTTCGTCCTTTTCTTGCAACACTTCTTCCAAAAGGTAGGCAATAGAACTTGTTCCTGCCCTGGTGTAAACCAGAAGTGCACAGTTAATACCATTCTTCATCTCATTGGACCCATCAGTGTCCATTCCTACCACTAGGAAGTCTTTTAGCAGACCAGTTGGCTTTCACTGCTTATCCTTTTCGAGGCTACTGACATTTGGACACATCCAAAATTTCTCTTTTCTACTGATGTCATGCTGTTAGCTCACAGAGTGAAGAGGTTTGCTTTGCCTATATTCCCTTGTTTTCTTAGCAGCTTCTTGTTTCCTTTTCTGGTTTCTGTCACTGCAACCGTAAATTTTACAGCTGTGCCTGACAGGGATGATGGATGAACACAGATATATATGTATGCTTAAGGGATTCTGCTAACTCCTTGAAGATTTCCGGGTGTGTGTGATCAGTATTCAGTGCTGCTTCATGCATGGGGATGTCTAATTGTGTTTGAGCTACACTGGCTGGCCGTTGTGGGGCTTCCACAACAAAGGGTCAAAGATCAACCTGTCTTCAGCTGTTGCCATCTTAAGCTGACTCCAGAGTGAATCCCATGACAGCGTTGCAGCACAGGTAGCTCATTCAATTTCTTTGCTTGGCCTGGGGTATGGTCTCTGTTTTAAACAGTGAGCCTCAGATCCTGTGCTTAACTTTAACCCTCTGAGCACATTTCTTGGAGTGCATTCTGCATGGGTTTGCAGAATGCAGTTTGCAGTGTTCATTTTGAAATGCAGAGCAGCCCTCATTGCTGCTTGGGTGGCACTGGGGGGGGGCTGCAGATGAGCCCTTTCTGCACTCCCAAATCGTCCCTCCTCAGACATATTTACCTAAGTAAGTGCTGTATCAGGGACACGCAACACAATTCTCTCTCTCATCTTGTCCTCAGTACGTCCTGACTCCCAGCTTGATGCCTCCTGCCTCAGGTCTGTTGTATGCTTTTCTGCCTGCTGTTCCTCTTGGTGCTGCTTAGACCAGAACCCCTATCATTCAGCTTTTTGGGTTTGTTTGGTTTTGGGTTTTCCTGTGGTTTTCATGGATCATCACATTTCCAAAGAAGTGTTGTGAGGGCCCCCTCTGGACTGGGATTTTTCAGTTCATTGCTTTGATATTGTGGTCTAAATCCTGCAATCTCCTGACCTAGTGGGTTCATCACAAATGGCTCATGCCCCTTTACATGCCCCTTGGGATTTTGTGCTTGTCCCCTCATTTCTTTGCCAACTGTTCAGTGGGAGGTGTGTGTGCAAGGGAAGGCAACTTATCCCTCCTGCTGCCTTGCACTTTTCCCCTGCCCTGCTTTCCAGGGTATCTATCTGCTGTGTTCTTTCGCTCGCATTCAGGCGTTTACTGTCCCAGAAAAAACAACCAGGAGCTGCCCTCTGACCAGCCTGTGGACACTCTGTTACCTTCCTTCTGTTTATAACAGGGATAGCAGTACCATTAATATGAAGTCTGAACTAAAGCTCTACTTTAGGGTATAAGAACAGCTCCTACAGAGGCCCCAGCCAGGCAGCCCTTCAGCTGCTATCAGACCCAGGAGACACACAGTATCCTCACTGGGGATTATGCCTAAGTACATCTAGAGAGACCATATCAGCGTAAAAAACTAATCCTCCTTGACCTACAGGCTATACCTCAAAGGATCACCATGTCTCTAATGCTTAAAGCAGACATAAGAACCTCCTGGAAATTAACCTGCTTTAGATTAGGAATGATTTGGTACAGCAAATCTACATCTAGTGATGTTACACAGCGCTGAAGTTTCCTTGGTCTGCTATTAACAGGATTGTCATAAGCAGGAAAAAATCCATAAATAAATGTAAGCATGTTTCTGTGAAATAACCCTGCAAAATGGTGTTGGATTTCTTCTTGTTGGTTTTCTCCCAGTATTCCTGCAGCATGCTGTTGAGAGATTAACAGGTGAGGCTGGAAAGACAACACGGGAATGCATAGAAGCATACGCTTCCCTTCTCCAATAGCATCACTTCAAAAGTACAAATCAATCAAACAAAGTAAAGATGATAAACACAGCAAATAATTGATGGGGTGGGACCCTAAACACCAGTATTAGTACCTTACCAATGGATCCCTGGTGTTATTTAGGGTGCTCATCACTACTAAAATGTCAGACTGGGTTTCATATGACAATGTGAGTCCTTAATTTCAAATCAACAGCTTTTTGAAGTTTCATTTTTGTTCTGCTGGTGGTCTCAGGATTATTTACTCACTCTTCCCCCACTTCTTTTTTATTAGTAGGCATATCCAAGACATAACTAAGACCCATTATCTTTATCTTTTCCCCTTTTGTACTGGATGTAAATGCCACAGATGTCATCATTGTTAAGACTGTAGAAGAAAAACAGCCTTCACAGCCTTGACTGAAAGAGGTTGTGGCCCAAACAAACAGTTATGTGGTTGTTGCAAGGGTGTAGGAAGCCTGGTTCAAAGGGTCGGCTCTGAGGTAAGACTGTGAAATCATCGTGGTGTCCTGGCAGTCCAAGATATGGCACCCTGGGGCTTGTTAAATTGCACCCACTGACTGTAATTCCTCCTACGGTGAAGCTGTTGCCATAATACTATTGACATAATGCTGAAAGTATGATGACTACCAAGAACTGGGTTGTTTATAGCAGCAGTACAGCAATAAGTAAGTGATATTCAGTCAGTTTTATCTTCTGTAGCAGTACCATTATACATTTAAATTGCACATAGATTATTTGCATGTGTCTAGTCACAGAAATGTCACTGATTTCTGCTCTGCTGTCACCTTGACCCCCCCCCAAGCCCTCTACATCTCTGTTCACTAGCAGAACAGGATGCTGGAAGACGGGGTAACGCTAATGTACAACCACATAAGTGTCTTCTTTCTTCTGCATGGCTCCAGCCACCATCACCCCGATGTTCTCAAGAGCTAATATATCAAATATTTGTAACAGTGCCACCTGGTGATACCCACTGTAAGGCTGTGCTAGGAATTCGGTACACTTCTGGCATAAATGTATCTCTTTTTCTGGTTCTTGCATAAAAGTTTGTGTTCAGGAAACCCTTTAAAGTATTCAGTTTTAATTAGGTGACATTTCCCAGTTTTACCATTAAAATGTGATTCAAGACAAATAATTTGATGATATTTTATATGACATTATTTGAAGCTTTTGTTTTTCCAAGCATGACACATAGCTATAATTTTGTGTTAGGGACTGTAAATACATTTTGAAAGTACATAGGTTTTTCTTTCTCTCCTATGTAGCCCTAAATAAAAGCAAACACAGCTGAAGCCTCTGAATTTATCCCAATGGCATATATCCCAATGGTGTACCCTGAAATAATCCCATTTTTCCAGGTCCTCAAAGTAGAGCTGAGTTCCACAGATAAGAGCTAGGTCCAAGTCAGTAATGTTTTTCCAAGAAAACAGTACAATTTTCCTCAGTCACAATAGTAATAGTTGGAGGCATACTGTGGAATTGTATGGTTCTGAAAACATGACTGTAATCTCAAAACAAAAAAGGATAAGATTTCTGTGAGAAATTCAGTAGCTGATATTTGACCTTTTATTCAAAATAAATATAAAAGGAGCCTTCAAAAATCATGTGTGTTTTTAAATTTTTTATTTGGTTTTTTTTTTAGAGTTCCAACTTCCCCCCCCCATTTCAACTCAAGGCAATCTGGAAAAAGATTTCTCTACAGCTATATTGTAAGGCAGGTGTACTTCTTAGAAAAGATTTATCTCAGTTTTGATTTCTACTGCACAGTAAGTGGACTAATGTATTCACAAACATGATTGCTAAACCCAGGGAATTGACATAGCCATGTTTGCTGTGGACTTCTTTTGCTTTTCCATGTACCTTGGAGAAGCTGCCTTTCCTCACATTAAATGGTTAGGTAAGAGCTCTTTGCATAAGCACGAATGTATCAGCAAACCAGCTGAAGTGTTTCCATGCAAAGAAATATATACAAACAAACAGGTATGTATGTATAACAAGGCTTTCCTTCTCCTTTTACCCTTTTCCTACTCTTCTTTTTTTTTTTCTAATTATTAATATTTACAGGAATGAAACGAGAGTTAAATTTGTAAGGCACTAATAAATCTGATGATTGTTCTTTTCATATTTTCTAGTCTAAAATCTATAGCTAATATACATATCTAAATGTGATCCAGACTTAGAAAGACTTGTTACTTCCCATGGGATATGAACCATTTCCTGGCTGAAACATATTTATCTCTCCATAATATACCAAAAAATACAAACTGCAGTACAGTTCTCAACTACCAGAGGGGTACTTTTGAGTGGCAGAGTCATAAACCCAGTTGCTACTTGTATAATTAGGAAAATTAAAATATTTATAGAGAATATACAGGCAATTCAGCTACCTGCAGACAGATAAACGTAACAAAGATTACTGAAGTCACTATGTTGAGGAGTGCTGACGTCCAGCAGCAATAGCTTAAGACTTTTTATGTCACATTTGGCCAGAGAGCTGTCTCCATTCTATTCCAGGCATTCCTAATTACCAGTTTGGAAAGAAACAGAAGATGATTTTTGTAGTGCTGGGACACGACACAAGTCTGCAGTAGTGCCAGTTTACTGCGAATGCATATGCAGAAATGTCAATCAGCGGTAAAAGAACTCTGTGATGATTATCATAGCAGGTTTTCAGCTCTTCTCTCAGACAGAATTTTCCTCTGTGTGTATATTAGCTCACACTTTGGTTTGGCAAGCTAGAAAATCCACATATTAGGGAAAGTAAAGTAACCACTTAATTAATGCACACATTTATTTACACAAAGACTACTTAAGGCCCTTTTCATGTAGGTAAAAGGTATGGTAATGCAGTGCAAGGCCACAGTGAGTGAGCCAAGCTCTGGGAATTACTTAAACTAACTAAGCAAGCATTTTTTTTTCAATCCAAAAATAAAAGCATATATCTTCACAGCAAAGCATTTTTCTGATGTAACCAAACTCTGAGGCCATACTAAGCCATCGTGTCAGTGGGAATTGCACCTTCATGTTTCAGAGATACAGTGTTTGCTATTAAATCTCTAAAAGTTGACATTGTACTGCAATCACCATGAAGAAACCTGGCACTGAAATGCAAATATTGATGAAAAACATGCCCATTTTAACATGGGATGCTTTATATTAGGATGCTATCTAATTATGTTCACATATGATAGATATTTTCTAAATTGAGGCAATTCCCCACCCACAAAATTAACATATATTTTTTACCTCAGAGTTGAACTGAAATGAGAAGGAACATTAAGGATGCTAATGTGCTCGGCTATTTCTTTGCTGAAAACTATCAGGAAAACTGATAATAATGAAATCAACCCGAAAAACTATCTGTGAATTCGGAAGTTCCCTGCCTATTTTTTCCTGGAAAATGCAAAATGCTGCCATGCATTGATTTCCATCCTGCTTTATGTCTACCTAGAGAAGGTAAGACTCTGGCTTTTTTTTTTTTTTTCTTTTTTAGTTCAGCTATGTCACTTGCTATTAGATATTTCACTGGGGTGATTTGAAAGCATTTGGAGAAACTATTTTCTGTAGATCTGTATGCATATGCTTGCACAGAGGGAAACGTATGTAAATGAGGAAGTATTTGCACTGATTATAGCAATTAAATCAAAAATACAGAGGCGAGGGAGAATTAAACTGCACGTGACATTGCTACGAAAGGATTACAGTGTCAAAAGGGAAGGACATAAATTACAGTATGCCCACATAATTTAAGAAAGGGAAAGAGCAAACACGTTATTACCGATAGTTTCTGGTTTACACACAGATGCACAGACACATGCACAGGCACACACACACTCTGTAACTTCTGTGACAGTTTGAAACCAACAAAATGACTGCCAAAATGTGTCCAGAATGCAAATGGACTATTTGTGAGACTGTACTTTTTGGCACTTTATACCTGATTTCACTCCTCCCATCCCAACAAAAAAAAAAAAACCAACAAACCCTGCACCAAATCATTTTACTTTATGGACCTTATAATTGTGTGTATGTGTTTTCACCACACAGTTAAACAAGAAACACTTGTGATCTGGAAACCAGGAAAAGCTCAGTGTTTGTTTGCCAGAAAGAAGCACACAGTTCAGATGATTACTTAATTCCTGCACCTCCAGTTGACTATCCACTGCAAATACCCTCAGTCTATCTGACAGTAATCTGGAAAGTAGTCCTAGCTCACCTTTGTAATCTTGACAGTCAAAGCTAAATCTCTGAGGCAACATATCATCCAGGCTGGGGGGGTCTAGTGCTGTTAAAGTGACAGTATTCACCTAAGTTTTACTTTTTGCCATGATTGATTAATTGTGATTATCTGAGCAATAAGACTATAATGTCTGAACACATAGGGACCTCTCTGGCAGGTCTTGGATTTTCAGTTGAAGGCCTTCTTCAAATTTTCTAAATGAATCTCAGCAAGACAAATAATTTTTCAAAAAGATAATTTATTAAGGGTAAATAATGCCATTGTGATTCACACTCACTGGGTAACTTTGTTAAAGAATCTATTTCTCAGGCCTTGTATTGTGCCAGCAACCTCCCTACACTCATAAAGACAGATAAATAGAACAGAGATAAAATAGAACATCAAATAATTGTAAGAAAGAGCGAAGTGTACTGAGCTTTTCCCCATAATTCTTAAAAGAATAGAAATTCACATCAGTTCTGGATTATATGATTGTACAGTAAGAAAGTATATTTTTTAAAAAAAAACACCCCAAAAAACCACCAAAATTTGTTTAGCAAGGGAATCAGGAAAACACATCAGCAGTGGGTGCTTCAGAAAAGGCACTTATCCTCAGAATTGGAGAGCTGAAGCAGGACAGGAAGGAGACTCTCTTGCAAAGACACCATCCTTCCCCAGTGGGAAGTGGAGAAAAATATGAGCAGCAAAATCCTGCAGACAATTATTGAGAACACTGGTTTTCTTTTCCAGTACATCAGAGGATACACTTTAGAAGAGAAAAGAAATCACGGTGACCTCTCTTGGCCTTAGTGGGAAGAGGAAATAACCATTGGCAATCACAGAACTATGAAACAAAGCAATTATTTTCAACAGTCAATCCATTTTCGGCACTCATTGAGCTTGCAAACTTAACATGCAAGAGCAAATAGAAAATTCTGCCTAAGAAAGGAAGGAAGGAAGAAAAATTCCTGATCCACCCCCATCCACTTCTGTTACAAATAGCTAAAGCACACACAAGGAAAAAAATTCACACTGACCTTTTTGTTCTTTGGGTAAGGACATATATTTTGCAAAAGAAATACTTGAAAAAAGATCATTTCACCATTTGTAGAAAGGAATAACAATAAAAACTGAAATGCCTACAGCTATGCATTTTCTCAGCCTGCTATTGGTAGGGTATATAATTTGCCACAAATTTTTTGCCTTCATGAGCATCAATGGCATTCAGTATTGTAAGCATAACCATCTATAAGATTTAAAGGTCACAAAGGAGGGATATAGGACACAGTCACAGGGGAAACGCATCTTCAGCCTCTAGTAGGTCTTCATGTCAGCTCAAAGATCTGGGACAGAAACTGTGGAGATTACTTATAGTGAAGAATGACAGCTCCTAGAGCAACTCCTTCTTGCCTTAAAAGACTTAATCTCAATCTATAGCACATAGCCCATCCAGGTGATTTAGATAAATGATGCACCAGTCTTCAGATCTTCCATGAAAAGTTAGCTTTCCTATTAAGGCTTATATCATGGTTAAATATAGAGATTTTTTTATTGAACTGAGAATTCCAGTAGTACAGGTAGAATATCAAAGTTGACATATACATTAACTTTGTGTTATTAATGTTGTGGCTTCTATTTCTTTGCACCCTGAATGTAATGTGAATATCGAAGAGAAATTCAGCTGGCATCAGATTTCCCAAATTGATCACAAGTTAAAAATCTAAATCTTAATTTATTTCTTTAGGTTTTCTGTCTTTGTGAATAAGACAGGCTGTTCTTCAGAAAGACATTGCATAGAAAGGTGGATGTACTAACAATCCTTTTAGAGGCAAGGAAAGCAACCTCATTTTACTGAGGCTTCCCAAACATCAGTAGAAGCTTCTGTTATTCATAATAATCAAAATATGATTAAAATACATCATGTTTCCCTCAAATTATATCTCCACTTCAAACGGAGGGGGTAATAGAGTTAAAACAAACTTCTGTACAAAGTTCTGTGTACGCAGAAAAGACAGAAGGAGGAATTCAGTATTACTGTGCAGTACATATGGTTGGAAACAAAAAATCCCACCACAGCTAAACAAAAAGTACAGGACATCTAATTGTTAGCCACTAAAACAAGTTATCATGAGGCACCTGTGCACAGGTGCACATGTAGCTCACACACATATATGTATACATGTATAAAAGCAGGCATATAACTAGGTGAACTTCAGTACAGGTTTTTTTCCCTTTTTAGATATACTCTGTGTATTGTTTTGGGAAAAAAAATTAAAATAAAGTGTCTTAATGAGTATCTAGCATCTTAAGACCCTACATTTGCTAGAACTATTAATCATACTGAGGAAATTTTATTCCCTTGTGTCATTGGCAATACAGTAATAATAATACCTTTGCAAAAGATATCATGTAATAGCTTTTCTGGTCTTAAGTCGGTGTAGACCCACCTACTGGTTAGCTGCAAAAGCCCAGGAGCAAAAAAAATCAACCTTTTAATCTCCAAAATACTCTATTTGTGTGTATGTATAATACCAGAAGTATCTTCCCAGATGTGGAAGGGTGGAAGTCCACAACTATGTTTGATACACACACTACATGAAATGTCAGGCTAAGCGTTTTGCCTGCAAGCGAGGAGCCCCTTAGACATCAGAGTAAGCAGGAGTCACAGTTTCAGATTTCTTTGTCAAAGATGTCTCTGAATGCTGCCAATTTAATATAGGAGTGCTTTCCTAGCATCCTGGACACAGGATTTGCACTGAGTGTTCAAGACTGGTATTAAACTCTTCAACGGGGTAAAAATCCAGCTGCAACTACATTTTTTTTTCCTAATGTGCCTCCTTACACTTCTGGTTTTACCTTTGTTAAAAAGATTTAAATTTCATCACTGTGATTTACTTACTTATCATTTTATAGACAGTAGTTCACATACAGTCTTTGTATTAACTATGATTTACTGAAACCTACCTAACATTCCTAAGTTGTGTTTGAAACATGTGTGTGTGGACATCTACAAATATTCTTTATTTTTCCTGCACACTTATGACTTAGGACAAAGGGCTTGTTCATAAAAAAATGAGTTTTATATTCAGATGAAGCAGAATGTGTTCACTTTTTTTACTAGGAAAGTTAAAATTTCTTTCTCATTACAATCTGTAATCTGACATACTTATAAATGCCCTGTCACGCTCTGCCTTGCACATTCCTAATCTTTGGTTGCTAGTCAGATTGACTTCCATTTACACTGCTTCCCTCATGCCCATTCACACCAAATCAGGCTTTGTGCTTGGTTGATCACACTGAATGGAACCCATTCTTTGTCTCTCAGACTTTTATATTCATATCTATTAGTATTTCTTTATGTATATTCTCTGCTCCACACAGCCATTGTGTATTGCCTCAAGATATTTCCATCCTGTGTAGCCTTAAAAATTTAAGACTTGATTTAAAGAAAAAAAGCAGCCATGAAACTGATATACTTAGGGGGGAGGAGGGGGAATCTACTTTCAGAACTTTTTTATTTTCTGAAAAGAGGAAATGGAAAGTTTTAGTGAGCTGGAAAAAAAGTGTGGAAAATTATTACAGTTAGTGATGCTGCTCACTTAGGGCCAGTTGCTGACATCCTTACAATTAATAGTTCACCCTCTGAGTATGAATTGACTGATGTGCCACTCAAAGCATACTGCAGCACTCAGTGTGGTTAAGGATGGCAAAGAATGCCACCCAAGCCTTTGGAGATTTGTCACTGAAAAAGTAGTCTGAGTTTGCCAAGTTTATATCGTCTGATTGCCAGCCCTGAACTGGGGAGCAATTTTGGCAGCACAGAGTTGATGTAAAAATGCTAAAAGAGATTCTCTGCCTCTTCCTGTCTTAACAGCATTTTCCTGGCACTCACTGGTATTTATTTGTGAGCTACTCAGAGTTGAAAGGTTGCGTGCGTGACAAAAGGCTCCCAGGCATGATACCATATTACCTTTTAGTTCATTATTTGGTTTGCCATTTGCCACATGTTACAATGCAAAAATAAAACCCCATATGTGCTAAAATATTAATTTATAAATGTCAGTGCATGTGAGAAAAATACATATATATATGTTCTGCAGCTTTGCATTTTCAGTAAAAGCACACTATAGCTTATTTATCATGGCTGCATTATAACCCACCTTCTGTGAGATATAATGACTACTTCATGTGGTTGATTCTCTTCTTATATGTAGGTGGTTTTTATCCCAAATGGTCTGCTTTCCATTATCAGGACTGATGTATAAAAATCTGATATCCTTCCTCAAATGGCCACAAAATTATCCTTTTTATGAAAATGGCACAAAAAAAAATACTTTTCAGCCTCAGATTTAATGCTCCAGTCTGCCTCTGTCATTTTATTCTTTTTATTTCCTTACAGCACTTGTCCCAGCAGATATTTCTTGCTTTTCACATCCAGATGAATCTAAAATGCAGCACAACAGACTAAAAAAAGGGGGAAGACCTATTAATGGAGCTCCTTTGCAAGCACAGTAAGAAGTTTACGGGATAGAAATTTTATGACTCTTCTGTGGGAGAAGAAAGAGGTTCTTAGTCATGTTGAGAAAACAAAGCAAGGCAAACAGAACCAAAACATAGCCCCGATTTTTTCTTTTCTCATCCAGGTAAAGGATGTACCTGCTGGGGCTGAAGTTTCTTCCTTTCCTGAGGCACCAAGACCAGTACTGGCAGAAGGAAATCTCTCATCGGTCCAAGTGATGTCTGTACTGTGATTTCCCAGCATCTGTCCCAATGGCTCCCAGAAACTGTCTGTCTGTGGTCAACATGAATTAGGAGACCATGCTAGAGCAACTTCACCTACTGGAGGAGACAGGTACCATGTGAGCAGGTTAATGGGAAGTGTCATAGCTGGGCACCAGAGACTTGTCTGGTATTGCAAGGGAAAAGCAGTGCATGCACCTGGGGTGACCCCTTGCCTACAGAAGCACAGAAAAATGTAAGGGGCAAAGGGGGCAATATACATATTTATATATAGAGATATATAAAAAAATAAATATGTTGCCAGATCCCTAGTTAGTATAAAGCAAGATGGCTTAATCTGTGCCATGCAATGTAAAGAAAAAATAGTAAAAATATCTGAGAATCTCATCTGTTACTGCCTCATACACCCATTCTTCACAGACTCGGAGTAACAGCAGTTTTGCAGTCCCACAAAGTCCTTCACTAATCACTTGCTTAGCAGCTGAAAAGGGTTTGGGGAGTATTTGTGCTGGGGGAGAAGGGGTGGGTGTGCTGTTTGGAAGGAGTTTTCCTCCCTAAAGAAAAAGGTGCCAAGATGGGTCTGTCTATTACAAGCCTATTTATTACAAAGTATTTTAACCAAGGACATACTGTCAAACAATTTCAGCAGCTCCCAGAAGAGAACAATATAACTAGCTGGTATGAATAATGTTTGTAAATTGGAGCACTAGTGCTTCCTGAAAAACAATGTATTTTCCTGTATGTGTCTTTTTATTACCTGCAGCTCTTTCATCAGCCAACATCTGCTCTTTGATTCAAGCTCTTTCCTTTTCCCCATGCTAATAGCTGTTAACACTGAATCTGCCTGTTACAGTTCAGGCTGTAAACAGCACGGAAATATTCAGCGTCACCGGTGTCGAGAATCCTTAATGCAGTCCCAGACTTTAAAGGGTACGTTCAGATAAATAGATCAGCCTTCTGTCATGTTCCAGCTTGACACTCCTCAGGCAGCACAAATAACCTGCTCAGTAAAGTGTAAAAAGCATTGAAGCAACAGATGAAAAGTTTGTTTTCTATAGTTCTGCTTCGTAAAAATAAAATATATTTTATTGATAAATAGTAACACGCCCTCACACAGCTATTTCTCTTCAATCATTAAGACTCAGCTTCCTATTCAATTCATTGCTCAAATAGTCTTCTTCCTGAAAGGAAGGCAGGGAAAAAGAATAATCCCTTTAAGATGTATCACCAAACCAAATCCATTAATGCAAATGTGCCTGTGGTACTTTGCAGGCCACTGCTTCACAACATGTAAACACTCCATTCCCCCCCTCCCCATTACTGCATGCTCCACACCACATTCTGGTTTGCAGAGCTTAGTGCTGCACCCATCCATTTGGGCAAGATGACTCACAGTAATCCAGGTGGTTCACTGTCCACACTTACTTGTGGGGCTGGTGAGGCATTCAGAGAGATGTTTCTGAAGTGATGCATGATCAGGGCAAGCTCCCAATGTCGCCTTAACACAGCATTACTCCTACTGCTCAAGCTCAGCTGTCACACGTATTATGCCAGAGATCAGAGGTGTTAAAAACTGAGGCATCTCTGAATGAGGCACTCTGGATATCCAACTGCCTGTAGAACATGAGGACCTCGATGTATGTTTGGATCTGTGAGTTTGAATTATGTCTAAACCATAGTAACTTAATGTGAATCAGAGGCTCACCTTAGCTAAATTCATGCAAACAAGTTCAGCAATGTGTGAATGTTTATCACCTACAGAGCTTTATTTAATAGACTAGACCTAGATCCACCCAATCGTTCATCATTCAGTAATACAGGCTTTAAAGGGCAGTGTGAACAAAGTCTGTTTGCTGAGACCTTTCAGTATAGCTATTAAGAGGACAACACACTGAGCTGAAAATGGCACCACCTCTACCTTTAACTGACAGGTGGAAAGCCACTGCTATCTCTGTTTTTCATTGTATTTTCTCGATGGGTCACAATAATCCAGTCGCTGTGGAGTAACTGATGCAGCACTGACAGAGTCTGCAGCCCAGGAGAAGGAATTGGTGCCAACAATCACACTCCTGTGGCACTGGCTTTGATAAATGCCGTCATAGTTGTGCAGAAGGAATTGTAGGGAGCTGGTTTATTCTGTTTGTTATCTATGAGAACGTCAGTAACTCAATACTGTTGGTAGCCTGTCTGGACAAACTGTTTTTCTTCCTGAAATGACTTAAGAGTAGCACAAACATGATGGTGAGTAGGACACATGCCTACAAATAGCTCCCCACTGAGTGCAAGGGCTATTAGTGACTGTAGGGGACTTTCTGGTAAGTTCTGAGATATCTTTACTCTGATATAACTTACCCCAGCATTTAGGATCAACTGGTTTCTCTACTGAAATGGATGCTTTTCAGTTCTCAACTGCCCCCGAAGAGATAAGGTGTTGAGCTTTGTGTGATAGAAAAATGAGCGTACTACTGTAGATGATCTGATTAAGAGTTTGCTCCTTATTCTCTAAGTATGCTCCACATCATAGTTTTAAAATACATATGCATAAGTATTAATGTATGCTTAACTCAAATGAAGTAGAAAAATTTGTTTCCTACCTCATGCAGGTCTCCCTAAATATTTTTCAAGCTTCGGCACTGGAGTCTCTCTTAAATAACTAAACCAGCTCTTCATTCTCCTACACCAGGTTCCACTTTTTTTGGATTCCTCTTATTCTACCTTACATCTTTATTTTGTCTGCAGTTTATCTATTAGTCCTCTCATAAATCTGATACTTAGGCATATTGTATGCTACTGCAAAAGAATAAATATACAAATACATATTTTATTTCTTCATTTATCAGATGTTAAATATTTATATTGCATGTGTAGTACTCTAGATTCTATTTCTAATTAGGTGCTACACTAGCAGGTCATTCAAAATAAATTTTGTGGTGCACAGCCATAAAATATTTGAATACCAAAGATTATATTTCGCCTGCATTCAACATGTTAATACTTACAGAATACCTCAGTATGGAATCCTAAAGTGTCATTCTTCACGTCCCTATTTCTACATAAACAGTCTGCAGTTTATATAAAGACATAAACAAACACACACATATTTACGATATTAACAAAAATCTGTGTATATATGTATATATAAAAAAACTCTTTGTACCTATACAAATTTTAGAATATATTTTAGACATTAAATATGGTGTATATTGTATGTTTCAACAATAAATACATTTCATAGAGAAATAAACAATATATATATACACACATATGTATCATATACACCCCACATTCCCTGTGCAGAGATATATACCCACATGTATCCATACAGATTAACAGGAGTATCACTTTTCTATCGTTGTTAATTAGGATTTGTAGTGATAATGCTGATAGACCCTTAACAAATAAAGCATGACAGGCATTGCAGTTTTGGGCAATTATACTACACCTCAGGTGGTGTTAGCTGGCAGTAAGCCAGATGACGATAATCACACAAGAACTCCAATAATCTCTCTGTAATGTTTTCATTTCAGTGTCTTCTTGTTATTTTGAAATGCTATGTGATAAATAAAAATAAGGAAGAGGAATGGTTCGAACCAAACTGGGGACATGGTAATTGGAATGACATCAATGATGTGCAACACTCAAAAAAGGTCCAAATGTGTTCCGAGCTGTAAGTTTGTCATTTAATTTTAGCAGTATCAATAGATGTTATTGTAGTTTGTAAGTTTTCCAGTGTGAGCTGGAAAACAAATCAAAACCCAACAAATTTCTAGGTTTTCAAAAAGTAGATGATTTTATTTCTTTTCTGGGCAAAATTAAATTTAGACAAGATTTGGAAGATTTTTTTTTTATCAGATAGAAACATCTGTAATGTTAGCACCAATCACATACAATCTCTATACATTTCTTTTTCGATTTTTTAACATGATGCTTTTAGATCAAATATGATGCTTATGGGTCAAATGTTTATACACTGCTTTGGAAAGCCCCTGATTTCAAAAAGTACTTTAAAGCAGCTTTGCAAAACATATGACTATGCAAGGCAATTTTTTGGTAATTTTTATAGTCATTTTGGGAAAAAAAATGAAAAGTTCCTGTGTTGTACAGACCCAGCCCCCCAGAAGAAAACATAAAGTAGTATCTCAGCACAATAAAGATGGCTGCCACCTGACCTAGAGTTTAAGCCTCAAAATCCTTCACAAAGTGTGTTAGTCCTCACCTCCAAGGTGTCTTCCAAGGGATCCTGCTCACACCCTGAAAGGTACTAATATGGCAAGGCTGTGTGAGGAACGCCAGTGACATCTGCCATCTCTCCTGATGCTGACCTCCCCTCCCGTGAAAACTCAGTGCAGGTGTCACACTCAACTCCTAAGCTGGAAGCTGTGTTGGTTTTTAAGGAGAAGTGTCTTCCTTGAACCAGGAGTGCTCCCAAGAAAGTCATACCTGTGCCACAGACTGCCTGCCAGCGACTGTCCCAGAGCACCTTTATGATCCCTGAGCTCTGCCTCCCAGTTGCTCTCCCGCCTGGAGACACGTGTGTTTCCTCCCTTGCAGGCTCATTCCTCTACATATGTTAAACCTCCTCATGCCCCGGCCGCTCCCGCTCACGGATGACATATCACTGAACTTTTGTAGGGACACAGCTGCATCCTACAATCCAGCTGTAATCCTGCATATAAAACACATTGAACAAACAGTGGATTAGAGCTAGGCCAACAAAGATATCAATCAAAATAGTTATTAAGTGCCAATTACTTTGTTTGGTAATTAACTAATACCTAATGAATTTCCTCGTGGCTGTTTCCTCTAAAGCCAATTAAATGCTTGAACAGACCTTCCATGTTTAATAAACTAATAAGAATGATTCATTTATAGCATATGCATTTTTGAATAATTACCAAGCAGCTGTTCTTATCTCCAGTATTTTTATTAAACCTCAGCAATCAGTTTTCACAATAATTCAGTATTTAAAATGCATGATCTTGAAAACTTGGTTATATTAATTTGTGTTACTGCTTTTGAATAATTTTATTTCAGTACACACTGTTTGTAATTTGTCAACACACATAGAATTTAATTTCAGTTGCTGGTAATAAGTTACTTCTTAGAACTTGAAATTCCACTGTCCTGCAACACAATTATTTTCTTATCTGTAAATATTACCATTTGGTTAAGTATCAGACACGCCACAGAAATTATTTTGATTCTGGACAAGGGTTCACCCAACCTAGTATTGTTTTCTAGTGGTGGTCATGAGCAGAAATCTTGAGAGCAAACCGTTCCAGGGGCAACTCTAACTCCCACAAGGACAAGATATGCACCCACACCATCTCACACCCGTGGGACTTGGCTCCCCCTCAGCTTGGTGCTGTAGGGCTGGGTTCTTGCTGCAGAAGGGACAGTTTATGTCTGATTTTGAGTCACTTTTTTCTTGACACACTCAAGTGAGCAAATCTCTGCCCTTTCCCACTCCCTTCTTTGCCCATTCAGGCTGAACATGCTGACCCTGCCCTATTCAAAGCAGCACTTTGCAGTGGGCATGTCACCCCACCCCCAAAATGCACAGCAATGCTCCAAATATACCTCAGTTTCATTCCTTGTGATGGGGGAATGACTGTACTTACCCTTCTGTTCCCAGCAATTTCATATGTATGAAAGAATACTAATCTGATCCACTGGCACTTTCAAATGCAAAATTATTATTATTAATGCTAAAATGAAAACAATGATCCTTAATTTATTTCTACTTCTTTGGATGGTTTAATTAGTATGATAATAAGAAAAAAAAAACCAACCCAATATATATTCATATAGTCAATGCTAAATATAATATTTGTCTTAGAACTAATAATTTTAAAAGTTAGGTTTGGCAAATGATCAGGTGTGCAAAGCACAAAAATGCACACAGAATAATGCTATGTGTTTGGATAGATACAGGATCATAACATCAAGCACTAGAGAAGGCATGTTTACTTGTGTTCAGTATAAAAACTCCAGATTTGCCAGAACCAAAAATCAATGTACGAGGTGTTCTGCTTCTTTGTACTTCCTGAAGGCAAAAGATCGTTTTCTGTGGATAGTGAGGACGACTTTTAAATAAATAAACAAGAGGAAATTAAGTCAGAAACAGGTCAGCTCAGGTTCCTATCTTATTAAAATCAAATTAATTTGGATAGCGTGTTCTTCTTCTTGCTAGACGATCAGCGCGGTGCTGTCTGTGATCTGTCCTCTGAAAGACGGATCGCTACCAGGAGCCCATTAGGTCATCGCCAATCTGTTCGCAGAGAGGTTCAGTGCTGGGAACTAACCTGAGCTGACACAGCAACAGCTGTGGGTCCTAGCAAGTGGATGGCATGGACAGACCCTCTCAGCACAGGCAAACACAGGCTTTGCATCTGCCTAACCGAACGGTGTCTTTATCCATATGTACAGACATGCAAGGTAACAAATTGAAACACACACTTGAAAGTACTTGTTGAGATGTGGAATGAAGGGATGACTGACAGAAGCTAGAGTTGAAAGAAATAATTCTATTTATCATTATTTTTTTCCCTAAGTGAACCATGTAATGATGCAGAAAGACATTAATTGGTGGTTAATGTGGTGTCTCCATGCAATTTCAGATACTGCAGATGCCAAAACTGTCCTTCATTATACAATTTAGGATTTCAAGGGTGTGTTTTAGATTATAGGAGCTCTCTAGTCCTCCTTGGCCTAGCACATCTACCATGCTTTAAAAAAAAATATTTTGACCTTGACAGTCAATTGCTTTTATGATTTATTAAATCAATGGCTGAACTGAACATGCAGTTCTCTGTAATTACCAGATTTTAATACCTGTTTAGTACAGCAGGTACAGAATATGTATTGCCTTATTTCTACTGAAAATAATTCATTTTGCAAACTAAATTTCCTCAAATTTCTTTCCCTACAGTTTTCTAAGTTTAACTCCCATTACTTTAAACAATCTCAATTTCCTGTAACGATAAATACATATGACTGACTATAAGAACTAAGAAGAGTCTAAGTCAGGACCTTGTTAGGACTCTGTATTGTCAGTGAAAAGCTAAAGGAACCAGCAAGAGAAAATTAATACCATCCAACTTGACCAGGTTTGTTTAAGTGATACCTAAACATTCATCTCTCCATCATGCCCATTTTTCTTTGTTAAGTATATAAAGTGGCCTGGCCTAGACAAATGTTTCAGAACAATATCTTTCAGATGTTTGAGATCAGATGAATCACATCTCACTTGATCCCTTTTCCTTTGCACAGGTGAAGGACTGGTCTTCTGGGAAGACCAGTTTAAGCAATGAATGAGCATGAAACTCTTGGATTGCCTTGTCTTTCTGCTAGAATGGTGGCCTCCTCTCCCTCAGAGACTTATTGAAGAAGGTTCCTTGTGTGTCAATGTAAATAACCTCTTTATTAATAAGTTTTGATTCTGCCATTCCATAAATTGAATCAAAACAGGCAGTTGTCCCATTCTTTATTTCTGTCTGTTGAAGGGGACAAGTGGTCAGAGATGTTATGAAGCCCAAACTATTGTCTCTCTTTCTTTGATCATCCAAGGACACACAGATAGGAGATTTTTCTGTCCACAGGGAACATCTCAAAGAAAGAAGACAGAAACATGAATTCCTCATTTTGTGATATTTTAAAACCTACTGCAAAATACTTCCTCAGCATATATATTATCATCACTTGATAATACATGAAGAATGAAACATATACCCAGGCAGGTTTCAAGAAAATCTACATAGTGCAATAGATAATGACTGCATTTATTAGTATAAAGATTTATGTAGTAAAAAGATTAATAATTTTCTTGCAATTTGTTCATGGTTTTTATTTATTGTTTCCTATTATCCTTCTATAATGTGTATCTGACATTTCAGGAAAAGTGGGGAGAATCTTAAGTAGGTATTGACACTGGTTTATGCTTTATAATAATTATTCCTGCTACTGTTTTGGGTATTTCATAGGAAATTAGTATAAATCCATTAGACAAAACATTGAATCCTGCAGTGAGTGGAGGTCTAGCAAATCCAATTTTCAACTTACTACTTTGGGGAAGCCTTATTTTAAAAGTTAATAAACCAGTAACGTCAACAGCAATGAACAGTAGTCTCACTACAATAGGAGTCCTAGGTTTCATACACAGTTTCTCTAATCAAAAGGAGCCAATTATTTTTTGAGTTGTGCAAAATATCATCTAATTGGCTGCCTGAAAGCTGTGTAGACTGAAAGAAATGTAAAATTAATCAAAACCCTGCTTTAAAAAATGTACAAAGAATGTAATACATTGTTATTTTCACCAAGTGATGAAGCTCAAATCTTTCTTCCATTTTAGAGCCCACAGTAGGGAGTAAGGGAGAGGGAAAAAAAAAAAAAGCTTGCAATTATTAGACATAGAAACACTCAAATCTTTTCTTGGCTCCTTTAGTCAGCTGGCTAAACTGGGAAGGAAACGCACTCTGTCCTGCACTCGATGGTCCCTCATCTCCCAGTCAACCTGATGAAGGACCTGTCAAGACAGGCCCAGGCCTCACAGTTCCTTCCATGCTGTGCACAACAAAGAGCAGGTTTAAGCTCGGATCTTGCCTCAGGTTCAGTTACATTGCACACTTGGAGCTGTAAACTGTGGTGAGCATTTTGATTTGCCATTCAGAGTCCAATCTCCATGGTCACTCAGGGGCAGTTCAGAAACATGGGAATGCCAAAAATCATCAGTGCTTCCTGCCTGGTATTAATCCTAATCATAACCTGTCATTTCAGGAGCTCAATGAAGACTAATCCTGGTTTTCTTACACACACACACAAATGCAATTTTTTTAAATCTATGCTTCAGCCAGCAAACAGGCTAAAGGAGCCACTCCACTGTTCTGTGATCTTGCTTTACTGCTCTTCCCTCACATTTTTATTGGCAAAAAAATAAATCACAAAATATAGAACAATGTCATCTTTGCTTAAAAATATGGCTTAAGAACCAAAACTTCAACCTAGATCAATATGAGGGCTGTGTCCCCCCCAAGAGAAGTAGCTATTGTAGGAAGATCAAACTAAGTGCACTGTAATGAAAGATTTTGCAAACCTCAACAATTTGTCCAACCACAGAAGACTTCATTTTTTTATAAAGTTATTTGCCATTTGTTAAAGCTACCTGATCATTTTTAGCATTTTTAATAGCAAAGATCTCTTCTTCCCCTTCATTAAAAATAATCATGTCCCTTGAAAGGATGTCCACAAGTATTATAGTAAAATTCATCATCATGAGGAACAACAGGCGGTAAGCACAGTTCTGCCAGAAGAAGAAAAATGGGTTTAGGCCTTTGCACCATTTCATATCTTTGTTTCTTATTTTCTCTAGTATATGTTTAACGCAAATGTTTTGTGATTGTACGGGAGATTTTATAGCACAGAACTTCTGCAAAGCCTTGCAGACTACTAAGATGAAATGAGTTTCATTTTAGAATATCAAAGATGAGAGACACTGAAAAAATAAATCATTCTTCCCAATTTAATCTTCTTCTCTGCCTCTACCCTGTTAAGTTTTTCCTCCTCTGTATCACAGGTCTGCTTCTCCAGGTAGCAGTGTAAGTCTGCATTAAGTTGGGTGTTCTCATTTTTTGAGGAAATGCTTCAAATTCTGATTCTTCTCTCCACTAGAAATGAGAGCCCTCTTAATTTCCACTGCACTTTCAGAATAACTTTAGTTTATCATCTTCCTTAGGTGGAGAAGGTGCTGATATTTCCTTTGAGCTATTTTTAACTTTTACTAAATGAATTACTACAAAAAAATGAGGTTTCCTAAGTTACTGCATGGCACAGTGGCTTTGTGGTGGTGGGTCCTAGAGAGGTCTGTGGATGCAATGATCTGGTAACAGGACTGTCACTGGGACTAGGAAAAAGAGTTCAGCATTCAAATCAAGCCTTTGTAAAGGAAACAAATGGAAAGAAATAGTTTCCCTCATGGAAGGAAAATGGAAACACCACACAGCATCAGCTTCAGCGCTCCATGGGATTAGACAATCCTGTGCCTAATGAAAAGGTGGCACAGGTGCCTAGGTCATTTCCTTCTTTGTAACTTTCCAATTGCTTAGAGGTTTTTCATTTTTCAGGACAGGAAATCCACCTTTTTCAGACCATAAGAAATTAAATGAAATGAAACTCACTGAACCTGCGGAGTGCGAGGCGTAGTTTCTGTGGCAACGATCCCCATTTGACGGCGCTCGGGACTTCCCTTTGCTTCCGGTGAGTTATTTACTGCTTCAGCAGTGCAGGTAGCAGAGGTGAGATTGGAAAGTTGCACTCATGATGTAAACTGCAGAAATACAAGTATCACAAAAGTCCTTTATGAAAAAAAAAGGAAAAAAAAAGACTAATATTCAGCTGATAATATTACTGAGTCATTTCATAAAGGACTGCTAAATGGGACAACAGAGTACAACACATGCTACTTGACTGTTTGTCTGCTTTGAAGCATAATTTTTAGATATTCTTAAAGTAAAAGCAATGGTAGACAAACACAATTTTCCACTTTCCCCTCTTTTAATAATGGTTTCATTCTGTGCCCAGGTCAAGCACCTGCACACATGCCTGGTCACGGTTTGCTTTTAGCTTGCAAGTATTGAGAACTCACATACTATTTGATTAGGAAGATGCAAAGCCTGTGTTTGTCTGTGCTGAGAGGGGCTGTCCATGCCATCCACTTGTTAGGACCCACAGCTGTTGCTGTGTCAGCTCAGGTTAGTTCCCAGCACTGAACCTCTCTGCGAACAGATTGGCGATGACCTAATGGGCTCCTGGTAGCGATCCGTCTTTCAGAGGACAAATTTCTCATCCCAGTGCTGCTTTTTGGTTGGTTGGTTGTTTTTTTTCAGGGTGGGGAGCAATAAAGACATTATCTGATTCAGTCTGACCAACCCAGAAATCTCAGCTGGACTTATCCAGAAAACTTCCTTTCAGGTACCTTCAGGTACCTCCTAGAGGAAACAAAAGTAGATATTTAAAGGTGGTAAGTTGTGTTCCATTGGTGCCTTCCAACAAGTAGGAGGAATCAGGGTCTAATTAAGTGACTTGTATTACAGTCTCAAGCCATAGTGCTATTAATTATAAAGAACACTCCACATAAGCATGTAGCTTTAGATCACTACAAAGCCATCCTCATTACATAAAAATAATGGTTATTATCCAAATTGCAAAGAAATTATATGCTGAAACAATATGAAAACCACTGTGCTAATTTCAGCTAATTTTTTGCTTATTTTTTATTGCTTTTTAGAATTGCATAGTGGGATTTAGCAGAAGAGGTGAATTCCACGTCCACATCACAGAATGCATCAAGAAACCATCAAGTGACCAAAAATGGCATGACCTTGATAACTGGCATGAGCAGCATCTTTCCAAACCCATTTAGCACAGGCATTCTACAGCACATCAATAGTATCTTCAGTTACTAGAGATATGTAATTCAAAAGCTTTTAAAAAAATCTAGCATAAGGTAAGAAATCCTACTAATCATGACAGGCTACAGGTAAGGCATGAACTTTTTGAGTTGTAAGTATGGTTTTAAAAACAAAGGTACACAAAGTCAAGCCTGATGCATTAAACCCAAGATAGATTATGTGTCAGATGACTAAGAAGCCCAGTTGTTGGGTTTTTTTTACTTTAGCAGGTGCCTGTGAAAGTGCTTTTACGGGTGTGTAGGTACTCAGACGTATCAATCTGAACCAGACAGGCTCAGGACTCCCTTAAAAATGGTGTGTTTGGTATAAAATGGTTATGTTGGATAATTCACATTCAAGGGGATCTGAAAATTCACAATGGGGCAATACATGAAATGTATTAGCTAATGGAGGGTTCCATCCTCATTGTCTCAAAAATCAGCTGAATGGCTAAGTCTGGGTCGGATCATGCGACAGGTCAGGTAGGTGAGACTGGTGACTTTCATTGTCAATGGCATCAGTCTGTGATGTGTTTTTAATTTTAGATAAAGGGATCTAGGCATCTACCTATTGCAGTTAGCAATGCATATTCTTTGCTTGAAATACCAACTACTCCTCACTGAACAATTATGAATTATGGACATACTTTTAAAAATATTCTTTGTCCAACACTCTACTATGATAAGGAAATATATTCACTGTCCCCACGTTTGGGTCTGCTTTTCAGATAAAATTATAGGAAAATAAATACACGAAGAGCATCACTAAAAATAGAAAACGATGTTCTAAACTCCTCTCATAATTTAAATGCAGGCTTATTTTACACATTCATAGACGTATGAATCGGTACAGATTTCACTCATAGCCCTTTGAAGTTTATCACCAAAAGAGGATTTGTTACATGCAGATGTTTCATTCTGATTCCTGATGTTTAATCAATCCATATTGTCTTTGGAGATACAGTTGTGATTTTTCAAAGAAAATTTAATTACAATGACTGTACCAGACTGGATTGAAAAATTAATGATAGGAAAAAATTATATATTGGGATTTACTCTAATCTCTGATACTTCAAGAGCTGGAGAGAGCCTGCTAAGGATTTGAAAGCTCATTGAATAAGTCCCTGGTTGAGCTGGTTCCAGCCCTGAATGACTGACTTCTATCTTCTACCTATTATCCTTGCAGAATATTCACCTTGCTTGTGGCATTGTGTTTATCTGATTGCTTCAGGCAAAATCAGATTACTGACCTCATCACTTGGAATTTTGTTTCGGTCTCAGCAGAAAGCAGTTAGATCAAACTCATATAAAGGATCAGCAATGAAGTCGGAACTGAGGAAATTTTATTTTTCATTTGGTTTTTTTTTCCCTTTTATTTCTTTGGTGGAATACTTTTTTACTAAGTTATGGGATATGAGTGAAAATTGAATGCTATGTGAAACAATGCAGCTATCTCTTCAGAAAGAGGAGAGGGAAATTGTGCAGCTATTTGCCAACCTGTACATTAATCTGCCGAACAAACCTGTGTCTTTGAAAAGGAAAAATACTGATTATTTTATAAATAAATGAAACCAGGACATCTGGGAAGCAAGAGTTCTATGTACAGCACAAAACGATTAGTAGAACTGAGTGAACTGCGGATGGGATAGTTGAAACAGAATAGAACAGAGCTGCTTTAGTCTCTTCTCATGAATACTACTGAGCTACTCATATAGAAGAATACCTAAAAATATAATTTATTTGGGATATCAAATGCAGATTTCCTGGTTTTCTGAACATCCAGACTGGACGGTTCAGAAATAAGCAAAAAGGAAAGGAAAGCAGAAAGCAGCTGTGTGATAATCTTTACCCATGCAATCTCTTCCTCATGCCATGTAGCCTTTTACAAAATTGTAAAGGCTGACAAAGAAAATCAGAGCACAGGTATTACCTCAAAGTCAGGAACAAAACAAAAAATCCCCATGTAATTCTTTTTTTCATTTCTCATCCCTCTAACGACAAATGTTGAACGAGTGCTTTCAGCATTACATTGCATACCACACGCTCTGATCAAATGCAAATTCAGCTTCTGTATAGCACCTGAAGCAGAACTAGCTCATCTAGAGCTGGTTCCTCAGCTGATACAGGCATCCTACAGCAGTGGCAAGAGAAACACAGATTAAAAACTAGTTGCTAAGGGTGCAGACTATTTTGCCACAAATTACTTCATCAGAAGCTTGTAGCTAATGTGCTCATCTCACAGTTTTTATCCCCTGAAATGCCATCCATCCAACCTCTGACAACATCAGCTGTGAACGTAGCCAGTACAAATGAGCACAGCATGGAGACCATGCATCTATGAGTATGGAGGCAAGCCAGAAGGAATTGAAAATTCTTTGATGTCAAAGAGTCTTGGAGTATGACAGAACTAGTTCTGTCAGTAAGACCTCACTAGCCAGTAAACAGCCTTTCCATTATTTCTGCTAACACAAAAAAAAACCACACCCACCAAAATTTTTTGACTGTGCTATTTAGCATCATCTGATTCAAGGCTTTTCTTAAGCATCAGCTGAACTAGTTTCTGTTGTCCTCAGAATAATGAGACATGATCAGTGTGTTCCTACTCTGGATAGACATGAAGAGGTAAGGAAGCTGAACTGCAATGGAAAGGCACCATTAGAGAAGCTACTCAGTCATGGTTTGGTAATGGTGGGACATGGGAAGTTTGGAGTTGCAAATACTGCTTCCAAGGAAGACAATTTCAGCCTCTATAGCTGCCCTCATAAGGAGTTAATACATGCTGCCTCCCTCAGGAGCAGCAAACCTACCTTTCCAGAGCTCTGCAGAGATCTAGCCATTTCCCATCCCTAGCTTCGTACCCTAAGCTATGTACTTTGCTCAGGTATATATAGAACTGGCCATGATTCAAGGTTATAATTAACTCAACACATTTCTACAGTTGGTGTTGTTTAAATAAAGCCACCTGGATTTTTCTGGGGCCTTCATGCCGAATCTACTGAATGGTCGCAGATACCAAGATGATTCTATGAGGTGATGATTAACTTCTTCAGGATCATGGAGGCCAGTTCTCAGAAAATTAAAATTGCATAAAATAAAAATATTTATATTGCTATAAATATTTTATTAATATAAAAATATAATATTCCCCCCAATAAATTTAATTTAACTTTCATGTTAAGGGCATTTGTTGAAAATTATTCTGAAAAGCTACCATACAAAATCCATGGAAAATACTTCCTGAATTACAACATGTCAAGGAGTGATGACAAAACAGATTGAAAAGTCATCTAGGAATAAACAATATAAGCAACCCACAAATAATTATTACATCTAGTAAAAAATATGCAATATGTCCTAAACCCTAAAAGTCCCCTAAAACATTAAATTCACATAATAATCAAAACAAAACTAGAAGTATATTGTGCAACATGAACAGAGTAAGTATTAATTTACATAAGGATACTCCGCAATATCCTTGTCAATATTTTCTATGAGTTACCCACAGCAGTATCTATGAATTGTGTTTTGAGCTCTGGCTCAAACCTGTACTTCAAACCTGGGGGACTTGGCAGTAGACTTGACGATCTCAAAGGCCTTTTCCAACCAAGATGATTCTATGACAATCTCATCATGGATGAGATTATAATGGCACAATGTATTAATGTAAGCCATAGGAAGGTAGTGAGACCTGTCAGGATTAAATAACAAACATTAAACAGAATGATCATACCTGCCTCTGCAGGACATGCTTCATTTGCTCCATTTCATCAGTAAGCCCCAGGTAAGGAAGCAAAAGTTTCTATCCTGTACATGCCCATTTCTCGTACTTCTGCGCCATCACTGTGAGCTGGTGGGCACTAAAAGAGAGGGAGAGTTATTCAGCTGTGATTCTATGCCAGTATCTGCAATGTTAGTGGCCACATTGCAAATGAGGGCATAGGAGCCTTCAAACTTGGAGGTTTTTGTGGCTGTTCAAAATTGTACTTGCTCAAGCCTCTCAACATT
The DNA here is from genome assembly GCA_013399135.1 of Heliornis fulica. NCBI lineage: Eukaryota > Metazoa > Chordata > Aves > Gruiformes > Heliornithidae > Heliornis > Heliornis fulica. Next base: position 222,807 of record VXBZ01009164.1, read on the forward strand.
GTTTTATATTTTAAATAGATGCTTTCACCTATAGCATTGAGACTGGGACCTCAACCTTGCTTCTCGTACTTTATTTCATTTTATGTTTCTATGCTCTTTCATTTCCTCAAGTACTATAAACTGGGGCATTCACTGAATACATTTGAATTGGATTTCAAGTGCTTAATGATTTAAAGTCAGAAAAATTATTTTGCTAATTAGTAGTCCTTTTTTTTTCTGAGAAATGTCACATAAATGGTTAGGAACACTTTTGCTAAATATCAGAGGAGTTTTCCTCATTCAGATTCAGGACAAAAAAAAAGTCTAGCTTCTGATTTATTTCAAGAAGTACACAAAAGTAAAAGCAGAGTTTATTTTTCAGATTCCCCACTGCCCCTTAAACTGTGGATTACTGAAGTTCAATGAATAAGTCTCCCTTCAGTGGTACTCGTTAACACAGAAGGCATGCAAAGTGCAAAAAGTGGATAGCAGGGGTGCAAAAGCCTCAGGACACTAGCTCTGGAGGCTTCAATAACTTACAAGCGGGAAGCAAAGGACAAGACAGGTCAGAAAAGAAATGATGTGTCATTTGATGACAGTTGATACATAGAAAGAGAAATGATCATGGGTAAAAACATTCCTGGGCGAGCCCATTGTGCTATTCCTGTAAGCGATGCTATCTCAGCATAAATTAGTCTCATGACAGAAAAGTTAACCTTGGCTTTTTGTACATTTACCAAAGCAAAGGTCCTACTACACACAAATATTTACTGATGTTCCCTGCAGCATCCTAACCATAACCAGGGAGAGCTCATTTCTGAAGCTTTAGTACTGACTGCACCCGTGAAGACATAAAAATACCCATAAGGTTGATGACGAATAACATGGAGTCAGTTTGAAAGCATGGCTAACTTTGTAGGCCATCTCCTGACACTGTGTTTGTTCTTTTCAGAGCAGAACTGAAGATGAAGTGACTACACCGTATTTTCATTAGGACATTATCTGTTTCTACCTACCTATCTGTATGTATGTATGTATTTTCCCTTTCAGGAACCAGAGACAGTGAAACCCTCGCTCAGCGCCCTGGAGCTAGTACTTAACATTTAGCAGTGCTAGTCCTGTCGAAATTAATACAGCTTCTCAAATCTTCCACACTGCATGTTTATTTAGCAGGTTTTCTATGTCACTGGCAAAAGGTCACTGTGTTACCAAGCAGATTCCCTGTTAAAGGGCCTAGAAATAAAACAGAAAACAGAAATCCCACTCGCCCAACAGTGGTTTTGGCCAGCTCTTTACAGAATCACAGACAGGTCGAGGTTGGAGGGGACCCCAAGGTTCATCGAGTTCCAATCCCTCTGCCACAGGCAGGGCCACCAACCTCCAGGCCTGCATCTAGACAAGGTTGCCCAGGGCCTCATCCAACCTGGCCTTGAACACCTCCAGGGTTGGGGTATCCAGCTCCTTCCTGTGCAGCCTGTTCCAGCACCTCATCACTCTTTCTGTGAAGAACTTCCCCCTGATATCTAACCTAAACCTTCTCTCCTCCAGCTTAAATCCATTCCCTCTTGTCCTACCATTATCTGCCCTTGTAAGAATCTGATTCCCTTCCTGTCTATATGCTCCCTTTAGGTACTGGAAGGCTGCAATGACGTCCCCTCGCAGCCTTCTCTTCTCCAGGCTGAACTAGACCAGCTCTTCAGAGCTACTGCCATTTCCTCACGATTTTGGGGGTGCCCATTGTCAGTGCTGGGACACTAAAAACCCAGTCAGCCAAGGGACAAAAGGCTTCTAGCCCATTAAATGGCTAAACTGCTCCATGAGACAATTACAGGGACTTTACTCCTCCTGTTGTCATTGATCAGATTTCTGACTGATAGATTTCCTGTGATAGACTGGTAACAGGAAGATAAAAACATGAGTTTTTTTCCTAGAAAAAAGTTATAGTTTGAAAGTAAAGTGAAGAGAAGCAAAAGATACCAGAGAGGAAGAGCTGTAACTGATAAACTGTGCTAGTTAAAGTTGCTAAGGGTAAGGAAAAAAACACAGTTAATTAGGTGGAAAAGGAGGAGTAAAGTTCCAGTTTTATCCTCTTAATTAATTTCCACTGGTCCTCCAGGAGGGTTAGAGATTTAGTATTGAAGTTAGGGAATGAGGAAAAAAGATATCTCTTAGCAACTTCATGGAGACACTTTTGACCAGGACACAGACAAAAAAAATAAAATAAAAAAATCCATGTCAAGGTGGAGACAGTCTTATAAGAAAATCAATTAAAAAATAAGCTTTGGATATCTGCTGAAAATTAATTTATGGCTTTATGTGTTCTCTAACATCTCTTTGAATGACATCACAGGGACTGACTCTTCTGCTCCTCGGGAACATCAGGAGTGGAACAATAACAGTGTACGGCTACTCACAACACAAGGAAAACCAGCACATGCTGTATCTTTTATATATATATGTGTGTGTGTGTAATTCTTAATATAAATTTTCTTTAACAGTACTTACTGAGCTTTGCCAGAAACCTTACACAGTGTTCATCAGCACAACCACTATCCAATCCCTGTAAAAGGAATAGTGACCAAAAAAAGAGCGGGTGAAAAATATCAAAGTTAGGGTCATAGTTCTTTATTTTAATGCCTTTTCATTATCAGCTTTGTAATTTAGTATCCACTATCTACACAGTATACAAAACTCTCAAAAATGTGTCAATGCAGGATGTCTATTGCAGCACAGCACATTAAAGGACAATCTGGAAAATGCACAATGGAGGTTAATCTTATAATTTGCTTCCTGTACTTCCTGAATTTTCATCAAAGAACATAAACATTCAGTTGAACTGACCAAGCAATTCATTAATTACAGTATTACACCTAGTATCAAGGAAAACATATTTCTAGAATTCAAATTCCTGAAAAGGAGGACATTTGCCAAGTTTGAGATATGCTAATACTTGTGTTTAAAATATTGCAAATGATTTTATGACTATTAATAACACTGCACTTCATCCACATGCAGATCACCCTCTGGAAAAAAATGCCATCTGTTCTTTTCAACAGTATTTTAATAGTATTTATATATGGCTCTAAGGAGGTCCTTCCACAAGATTAAAATCTTAGATTTGTCACAAAATGGATTATTTTTGTTGCCATTTTCAGATCCCATTATATTTTTGGCTCAAAGTAAAATGGTTTTGTGTAATTTTCTGTTCTTTTTTACAATTTTGTCACTGATAATGCTTTGTAAAGATAAATTTACACCAAGTGTTGAGCCTTGTGATAATTCACTCTTACAGCAGGACAGCGCTGATTAGTACTGCCAATTCCACAACATCAGTGACTCCTGCTCATAAATATCACAGGAGGGGGTATAAGTATTGCTTGTTTTTGTGGTAAGTTATAGGCAATTTGGAAAAAGAAAAAAAAGAAAAAAAAAGTTGTTTGTTATTTAACTTGACTGAAACCACATTTTTACTGATGCTAAAATTCCTGAGATGGCTTCCACTTAAATAGAGTGCAAATATTAAAAAAAAAAAATCAAAACAATGTAGAAAAGCAAAATTTATGTCCTTTTGCAATGCTGAGCTGTGTAGTATTTAGAAGCCTCACAACACACAGTAAGAAATTATTTTCCTAATTTTGCAGACAGAAATGTGGCCAGAGATGGCTGGATTTCCTGGGAGCACTGCTGAGTTTTGTTGTCCCCCCATCCCCTTCCCACGCTCTGTTGCTTCAGAGCTGCTGAGCTGAGCTGGGCTCAGAAGTGCCCCTACCAAACAACCTGTAAACCAGAGTACACCAGGTTAGGAAGGACCTCCCTCTCCCCTTACGTGGATTTGGTTCATTTTAGGTGCAATAACCTGAATCTGGAAGTGCTTCAGCAACAAACAATGTAAGAACAGGTGTGATTTTCGGGGTCAGTGGTTTATTTGTTTTTTCTGGGTTTGTATCCTTTGGTTATGGGTGTATTGCACGTTTCTGGCAAGTTTCAATAACTTCTGGCATTAGTAGTTCCATCAGGCAGCAGTGTTTTAGCCCACCAAAAGCTGTAAACTGATAAGGATGCTTATCTGTACTGCAAACTTGTGTTAGCTATGCCCAGACTCCCCTGTCTCCCTGCATGTACAAGGTTCCTGGGGGACCCCAGACACATCACACCGAGCTGGGACATTCACAGTGAGCATGCTGAAACCTCGTAAGTAACGCGCAGCCATAACTACAGACCAGCCCCTGCTCCACAGTCCTGATAACTCTGCACAAGAGACCCATGTAGGTTGTATTTCCTCACTGTGTGCTTTTTCCCAATAATATGGCTCATTCTCTTTTTTTTTTTTTTTCCCAGGGAATTGAATTCTGAAAGTGTTTTCCTTAGTGGTAGCCATAAATCCATAAATAAAGAGTTCCTATGGCGTTTATGACAAGATGATGTGGACGCTAAGGGGTTACATGGATCTAAAGGGAACCTGCACAAGTTCAAATTAAAAAGTGATCCTGAACATCCTGGGCAATAAACAACAGGACTCTGGGAAAGCATTTGCAGGGAACCTTCATATAAATGTTGTTATTCTACCTTTTGTGAGTCTTCCCCTTTTAGCTCTGTTTTGAGACACGATGCTTGTGTCTGACCTCGAGCAGCTATCCTTACATTCTCATGTTCTGCTTCTGTCTCACTGCTTAGTGGTTATCATTCCTCAGATCCTTCCTCTTCAGTACTTCTCTACCTCACAGACAAATATGCTCGAAGAATAATTTTAAAATTCTGCTTTCTCCCATTTCTCACTTCCTTGGGGAAAAAGAAAACAGAGTGGGAGTCAAGCACATTTAGCACACACGCTGTCATAACAGAAGCTAAACCATTATGTCCTTGATTTGAGGTGAAGGGGAAAAAAAAAAAGGAAAAAAAAATGGAAAGCACTGAAAGACTTGCCTCTTTTGAAAGTAAAAATAAGATCTGAAAGTAAAATTACCGTTCAGTTTGAATAACTGAATGTATTAATTGAGCACCCAAAATAAAAGGTCCAACTTCTGAAAAATCTGTAAACTCTCTCTGAGGACAACATACGGTGCTTAAAGGGCATTATGACTGAAGAAAGCTAATACAAACAGAATTATTTGTGTCAAAACCTATGTAAGTGATGTACTTCCAAACCAGAAAAGCAATTGCTTTAGAAGAGCGTTTCATGCTCTTCAGCATGACCTTGTTAAACCCCAGAATATTTCAGTGTTGGTACATCTCTTATCCAAATGCAGTACTGCAAGGCACAGGGTAAAGCTATTAATGCAGGCAGCCAGCACCAGGTGACAGGCAGAAAACATTAGAAGAATGTTACACCTGGATTTAAAGAGCCATGACCCATCATATTTTATATGCCTGTACAAGGCTAAATTAAAGGCACGTGCTTAAGGGGTAGGTTTTCACATATTTAAAAATATCAGTCTATGACACAGAAAATAGCTCCTTCCTCCTCCCACCCTCCCCCCTTTCATTTCACAGCTGGAATAGTTCACTTGAAAATTTTGCTCTCTGCCTATGCAAGCCTTGGCAATCTTTAACATACACCCCCTTACTCCCAAAGTGAGAGTAGTTAACGGGCTCCACTGCATCCTCATAAAACCTTATACATCTTACTCATCATTTCAGTATATATATAATAATATTTCTACCTGAAATACTAAGCAATTATCTATAAAGCAATATGAATTTATTTATTGAACCTAATCAAATACTTCACTTTTTTTTTTTAACAAAAAAACCCAAACAACCCAGTCTTTGTGAGATGTCCTATTGAGCAGAATACACATGTTGCTGGCAAAGTGCAAATTCAACACATTTCTGACTTTATTTTAAACTTTCTTACATACTATCCTGCTTCAAGAGCATAAAAAACACACCTTCCAGATACACTTTTGCTTTGATTAGGAAGAAACAGTGTTGGTAAAACCAACAAACCCTAAGTGCAGACTCCACCTTCATATGCACAAGGTGGTATTTATACTATGTTTACATAGGACCTCTGCAACATAGCAACATTAATCTAATGTAGCAGCATGATGTAATGAAGAAATGTAAAAAAAAAAAAAAAAATAAGAAAATCTGGGTTTATTTGGCTACCTAGCATGCTAAGCAGTGCTCATCCAGAGTTCTGAAAAAAAGTGATATCCTTAGACAAACAAAGTTTCTTCTCTTACTCCCCACTTGTGAGTGGAAACAATGAGATAACTGCAGAAACAGACAAAAGACATCAGCATCAGAAACTCCCCAAGCTCCTGACAGACCTGGGAAGGAAAATTAGAGCTCTGCATTCAACTGTTTTTCAGCCAACCAGGCAATGCCATATGACAGCAGCACAAACTGCTCTCAGAACTTCTGGAATTGCTTTTTCATTTCATTAATGAAGACTGGTGCTGCTTTTAAAAACGACAATCAAAAATGTGGTGTCTTACACTTAATACTTTTGTGCTTACTACAGTATTCCATTGGCCCTAGAAATAACACAAATAGTTATTGACTCAGTATAATAAAACTTCTCAGTACAACACCGCAACAATATTTGTGCCTCATGCATGCACACAAAGTGCTTCATTTTTTCAAATAACAGTAAGCTTTGTCTTCAGAAATTATCCTCCTTAATGAGTCTCAGAAGTCAGTTGATGGCATACCAGCTTGTGCTTAGACCTAGCTTGATCACCTAGCTTTTAATAATAGGTTTACATGAAAACTGAGGAAAAGTGACTGTCATATTTAATTTCATATGTTCCTAACATCATGAACTAGTAACAGTCGGCTCATCTATTTTTCTTAATGACCATATGAAGAGTTGGAGTCATTCTTTCAAGATTTTTTTTTTCTTTTAGTATTAATTTTACAGCCAGTTCCTGAAATGGTATCTATCTATATATTTTTTGCCATCAATATACTATATTGCAATTAGTTTGAGATTTTTATCTGCAGGAAATAGATCAGAAAGGTGGCGTGGAAGTTCCTGTTTTGAATTACATACTGCAGGAGTGTTGTCCCTCTGGCCAGAATTTCAACTCCAAACTTCTTCCTAGACTTGTGTGCTTCAGTCTGCCACTTTGCACAGATAACATGGAGAAGAAAAATGTGTTGGTGTTTGCTGGGAGTTGCATTAATGATTCTTTGAGAAACTTAAAAGTCACAACTTTGCTTTTTTGCAGAACATTCACCTGAACAACCTGAACCCTCAGTCCACTTGGCCTCTGAGATGCTTGTATCCAGAAGATGTCCTTATTCAGTGCAAAGAACAGTTACACCTGGAGAGACTGTATTATCTTCACTACTCCAGACCTCATTACTTTGTTGATAAAGCCGAAAAAGAAAAAGAAAAAAATAAGAGTTCCTAGTTCTTCTCCGAAGGTAAGGTAACAGAGTGGAAATCTATATGAACTGTAACAGCTCATGGAACTAATATATGTTTGGCAGATGTGTTTGGAGACAGCCTCCCTGGTTTAGGTATGGACATATAATTGGTAACTGTTTCGAAATCTTTTGTATTCCTGGCATGCCTCCAAACAGATCTTGAGATACTCATGACACATTATGTTTGAGTATCTGAGTGTCCACAAGTACTGGGTGAATTGATGGATCTGATGAGAAAGACAGAGGGATTTCAGCCACCTTGTACTGAGATGGCTATGGGTGCCCATCTTATATACATCATGGCATTAACTGTCAGTCTACCTACATACCTACCTCTCTGGCTAGTTAGCCAGCAACCTTTTTGTAGATCTAAGCACCTAAAAGAAGCTTAGCACTGTGTGGAATGAATCTCCTCACGTGTACAAAATGTGCTAGTGTAAAAAAATCCACAGGATATTGCTACTTACAGCATTTCTACTAGCATTTGATAATCCCAATTAAAATATTAGCTATAAGATGGTGTAATAGCTGACTAATCTTGCATCCTCCATAGTAGTGTGGGACAAATGTCTCCATAATCAAGCTCATGACCAATTTAAGGGTTAAGACTTTCTGGTAAGTGTTTTGGTTTGTCTCTGTGTTATGTACAGTGGAGGGTTTTTCAGTCTATGCTTTTTTTGACCATATGGTATATTTGACTGCTTTTTTTCCCCCATTAATCTTTCAGCAAGCCAGACAAATGCAGTTCTGTGCCTCTCCTAGTCTCTTGACCCTTAAACACTGCTGCCTTACAAAGCAGAATTATGGTCTGCTTCCAAGGAACCCGACTCATCCTGAAGCAAGACATCAAGGGCAGTCATAGCTGTCATATAGCTGAGTCCTTTACAAGGCTCAGATGGTAAATATTTAACTACTCCTCTTTGTTGTCTTTCTTTCTGCCTTTAACAGTATTTCACAAAGTGATACTGTCATTCTAGCAATAGGCTGTGACTAGGCTCTGCCATCTTTTCCTTTTCATTTTTCTGTTTCCTTTGCAATTTGAGGATACCAGCTACAGCTTATTAAAAGGTCGTCTTGCCAAATCTCTTTGCTTTAGCACTCATAAATTCCCCTTCCCTGCAAAAGGATCAGATTTATTTTGTGTTTTTATAAAATGGTAATAATGCTGGGTAATAAATGTAGCCGGTTTACTTGACTGGTTAGAAACACAGGGTTCTTAATATACTTTATGGCATCAGATAAATGGGCATTATGTTCTACGTCTCAGCCAAATTAATTAAAACCCATTCCCTGAAAGACATGATATGCAACTTAAACACTAAGAACACCTCCTATGGAGAGTTTAGGAGCTGTGGCCTTTGGGTGGAAATTAGGGAACTAGGTCTACATGCAAAACTGTAGACCAGAAACTTGGCAACTGCAAAATTCAGGAACCGGACCTCATTTTCTTTCCCATTAGGTAAATGCTGCTGCTGAAGGGCTGGTAGGATCTAGAAAAATGGAAGAGACAAAATCTACATAATCCAAAGAAAATATTGGAAAGAAAATATACACAGCAAATATTGTTCCCTAAATAACAAGTGGCTTTACCAGCTTGTTACAAGGTTTATAACTCATGCAAGCCCTGAGCAACGTGCTCTGGAAAGGCCCTAAAGCCAGGGCACCCCTCATAACAATCAGCATGCTTTGATAGAAATCCATCCTGCTGTTCTTCCTTAATTCATATGGTTCCCTTCTGCACTATTTCGGCTCTTTTCCTTTCTTATTCCCATGAGCAATATGCTATCTAGGGTAACAATGCAGCGTGTGAAGCAGGGCTCCTTAGGGAATAAACAAACCTTAATTTCTATTGGTCTGTGGACTTTGCAAATTCCCTTAGGTCCACTTTTAAAATTAATCTATTTTGGTTATGATTTTCCCGATGAAAGACCATAAGTTTAAGGTTTGTCCTTTGAGGGACTAGGGATCTTTTGTTTCAGAAGATGAAGGACTGCTGTTGTCTGCTGCTGGCTTCTAAAAGAGTAACTTAGAAGAAAAAAGAAAAGATTCCACAGAAAAATATTTAAGCTAAAATGACAAATGTAACAAGTACAGTATAAAAAAAAAATCAAAAAGGGAGGAATATGTGAGGCTTTGTATTCTTCTATATTAGGTTTAATCCAACAATTTTAAGACTTTAAATCTGAATAGGACCCATTCATTAAGATGTTTAAGCAGTATAAGAAATGTGCCTTGCTTAGTGTTGTAAAAAATCTGTCTCAAAAAAACCCAATATTTTGACCTTTTTTTTCCCCTCCCTGTTCCATGTTCTCTTTCACAGGAGTTACTGTCTAGCCTCCTCTTCCAACACCAGACACAATTATTACAGCACACTTTCTACCAAAAATAAATGATCAGAAGTAATGTGAGAGCCTGGTGACCAAGGCAATGACAAACAAAATGGTTTTAAGAGTGACCGTTCACTATAAATTCCACTTCTAGTGCATGCTGTATATTAGACCTTGTCAGTAAGTAAATCTTGTTATATCAGAAATCTAATCATTGCCAGAGTCCTTTTGAAACCTTAGAGAAACTTATTAGCAAAGGATTTATGGCAATTCTGAATTGCTTTCAGAAAGGTGCGTCACATTTGCAGCTGGAACCCAGCATGTGGAACAGCTGTCCTGAGTGTGTCCTTGTATGACTGTGGTGTCATCCTGGCCGTTCTTTAAAACCTCAAAGAATCTGGATCACATTAATTTTTGTAGTCATTACATTTTAGCATGGGATGTTTCATTCATTATTTATTGTAGTCATCTAAAAATCAAGAGACTTTGCATATGCCACAAAGGCCTCGCCTGCAGTGTGAGCTCCTCTGCTCACAGGATGACGTACAGGCACTTCAGGTAGTTTAAAAACAAAAGTAGAGTTTTTTGCCTGCAAATTTATGCAAAAAAACCTCAATAGAACGGAATAAATGCTTGAAAACAACTGCATTTCATCCTGGAAAATTGCCATTACTGTTCTACTACTGCTCTGACAACTTACAGCATATATCTAAGTGGAATGCATTGCTAATTCTGACATGTGAAGTCATTCCCTTCCCCTGTCATGGGCATAATGTGATGCTAACAACAGCCAACGCATGTCAGCCTTGTTTTGTTAAAAGCGAATGATCAGCAAGAAACACTGTAATTTCTTAATTTTATTTTTGAAGACGAGTGTCTGGTACCAATTATGGAATTGGGAAAGAATGAATAAAAGCCTGTTGCCTCATCACCTGTTGCCTCATAAATCTGAAGACTACTTCTAATTCCAGCTGCAAAGGAATGCGCATTTCAGGTGAAGCAATTCCGCAAGCCAAATGGTGATGTGATGGAATTTGGATTTTGGAAGTGACTTTTGCATTATTTACAGATATTGACAGTGCATCTGGAAGAAACAGGGATTTGGGGAACTAGCATTTCAGTTTAAAGGAAATGGAAAAACCTTCAGTTCACAGAATGGCTGAGGGACAGCTTAAATACCATAAATTCTTTTCCAGCGACACCTTGCAATCACCTACACCTAAATAAGTTCTCGAAGAATCTTAAAATATTCTTGTGCTATTTTGCTACAGCAGCATACCTAAAAGATGGTTGTGTTGATTTACCAGTGTTCCTGTGACAAGTGCCAGCAAATTCCATGGATACCAGTTTCCCAATATCTCCCATCATCATCAAAGATGATGACTGCATGAACCTTTTTCTTTATCTCACATTATTAAAAACCATTAGCAGAAACATAGATCTGTAACTGAATAACTACTGCAAAACTATGGATGCACTTGCAAAGCTTATGCTAAGAGGTGTTTGTGTTTGGTCTTCATTACAGAGTGAGCCCAGTTCAGGCAAGGGAATCTAGAGAAACTGCTCCCTTTTTTTGACAGGTAGTACGTGACTTTGCACCACTAAGATAAGTCCAAATAATTTTATTCTTAGTTTTAATTAAAACACAGAATTAAATTTAAATTTAATACATAACTTTAGATAGATAATATTATACTTAATATATGCTTAATATATTTTTTCTAAATCTACCTAATAAATCAGAGGAATTTATCATATGTTCTTAAAAGACACGTTTCACATTCTAGGAACTAATATTTCAGGAGGTGCAAATGTCATGAATAAGATTTTCTTCCGTGGCTTTGGCTGAGCAGCAATTTAGGATTCCTTAATATTTTTGAGACAGATCACAAGATTAGGTTCTATAATTACTAACAGCACTTAATCATCAGCCAATTTAAAAGAACGAGTCCGTGGAATTAGCAACAACCAAAAGAGCGACTTCGTTAAAGACACAGGAGTGTCAAGGGTCCCCAAGCTTACAGAGGGCTGCCCACACAGATGGGGGTCAAACCAAATCCCAGATACAGTCAGGCAGACAAATGGCTCTGAACCAAACTGCACACGTGCATGCACAGAGACTGACTCCCTTCTCTGACTGGCTGCCCTGGCTCCAAGATACTGTACTTGTGACCAGGATAACAGTGGGAGTTTTTCCCAAGGGCTGCATGGCTCATCCTGACATAGGAAGATGTAGTTCTCATGTAGGCAACTCACCTTCAGGCAGCTGACAGACCAGGTATGACCAGAGCACCACGAGGCTTCTCCTGAGGTCTCAGCATGGCCTGGGGAAGGGGGCTGCACCACCACAGACCATGAAAACCAGTATCCTCAACTCCACAAAATGACATTCCTATTTGACAGCAAAGAACTCTGAAATTCATTGGCTATACCAACCTCTGCCTTCAAGACACATTTCTGTGCAAGTAAGTGCCCTAGTTACTTAAGTGACTTCTGCCCAAGTAAGTGACTTAGTTTCCTAGCTCTTGTTTTGAACTAGGTTTTACTTGCTTTAAGCAAGAAAATATTGCTTGTCTCGTATCTGCCTATTACTGGTCAGCCATTCCAAATTTGAGATCAGAAAACTACTGGCCTACAGTTTTATCTTTGCAAGCATGGAAACTCCCTTCCACATTCCAGCCTCCCTAGTTTACAGTTGTACTTTGAGTAAATCAGTGGAAGAGACTCACTAACTGTTTCCTGTAGATTGCAAACCATATCGAGCTCTCCACAAAAACTTTTATTACTCAGGGACTATTTAACTATTTTAGAAATAATCAGATTTTTGGGGGTATGGTTTTTTTTTCTTTTTTTTTTTCCTCAGTTACAGAAATCTACTTTCTAAAATACTGCAGTAAAATTCACAGAATGCTTGACCAAAAAAAACCAGGGATCTATATATTTCCAGAGATATATATCTCTCCAACTATATTACTGGGAGAGATTAAACCAAATACAGTATTTTAAACAGGTATTTTAAAGTGTTCAGGGGAAAACAATGTTTATGTCAGAAGAAAATATAACCCGGAGGTGCAAATCATGAATATCCTTCACTCAGCACTATAATGGGACTGACTAGAGCAACAGAAGACCAAGATGAGATTTCCTGTAGTTTTCGGTGTCTTGATACAATATTGAAGCCCAGCATGACTTTTATTGTTGAGTCATGAAAACACTTCTTGAAGGACAAAGCTTTTTTTTTTCCCCTTNAAAAAATTACAGATATATGACGAGAAACAGAAGTACAGAAGGACAAGTATGTCCAGCAACTGATGTTGTTTTCTTTATGTTGGATTCTCCTGTGAGGAATCCATGCGGAGTGACACCAAAGCTCTCCCTGGAATATACAGCTCCTCATTTCAGCTCTGCACTGAAAAACTAGTACTTAAATGTTGGTGCACAGGGACCAGCAGGCATTAAGAAGGGACCACAGAGACACTCAAACCAATTCCTCTCCAGAATAAAACAAAGCAGCAAACGCTTCACACTGTCAAAGAGCTAACTCTGTTCCGAACCTTCAGTGCACAACTATTTGAAGGCCAAAGCTCTCAATGTGAGAGCGGTAAAATTCCTGACAAGGGACATTACACTGGCTGTTAATCACCAATGGGCTTTATAGAAGAGATATACACACACTGTATCCCTGTTACTGTCGCAGCATGCACGTTTACTGACCCTGAGTCGTTAAAAGCCCTGTGATCTCGAGGCTGTTACCTGTGTGCAGAGAGGAATACAGCAGGAGAGCTGGTTATGCCTTTGGGCTGGCTGGCTGCAGGGAAGCTGGCAGGAGCTGGAGTTGGGGAAGGCATCATCTCCTCTCTCCTGTGCCTTGACATCGCTGAGTGGTCTGAGTGCGCCAAACATCTCACAGGGGAGCACACACTGAAACAGTCATACTCCATAGATGCAAATCCTGGGATGGTGCAGGATCTAGGATTACATTCCTCCAGCTCAAGCGCAGATATTACTTAATAGTAAACCAAGTCGAGTCACACACACTTACTTTGTAATAAAATAGCTCCTTGGTGCTTTGATAGCCAAGATAGTAAGAACTAAAGGAAATACTAGAGGCATAATTCACATTAAATCTAAAATAGTATGGTTCATGTTTTTCCTGCCATCCTGCTGCAACTGCCAAACAGGTAATGTGAATTTTCTAAAATTTAGAACTATTGGTATTTGTACTGGCCTCAGGAAAATAATCCAAACACATCACCTGTCTCTTCTCCTCCATCCCGTCCCCCCTCCCCCACCAAATACAGGTACTTAGACAATTCAGCTTTTCCAAAATAAAAACCTGCTTTAGGGACTGAAATCTAGACTTTAAGTAAGTAAACCTGAATTCAGTGAGAAGTTAAAATGTTAAAAAAACTAGGAAAATTCAAAGCCTATTTTTCCCAGGGCCCGAGTTTTAAACAATTTCCTTTGTTATTCTAAAATCATATATTCTTCACTGTTGTAGTGGTGCTCAGTGGTTAAACACACTAGTTGTTTCCCGAGTGCTCTGCTTGGGACTGGAATCACCCTCCACTCTGGTTATCCATTCCAAAGAGTGCAAGCTCTTCCTGACTTAGCTCTACCATGCCATCGCTGAGGCTGGCCTTCCTGGTTTCTGCTCTTCACAGGGAAAGCAGTCTTGCTGCAAAACAACTTCACTAGAATCTACTGCAGAGCTAATTCCACAATTTGTCACAAAAATTTCAGTAAAGCCATGCCTTTTCCTAATGTGACATGAAGAGTGCAGTGAAGTTCCTGAGACAGAGGTGTCTAATGCCACCACAGACAAATTTGGTATCCTGCCTGGATCTCCACCGAGTTCTGGAGGTGTATGAAACTACTTTGAGGCCTATGTCAGCATTCACAGTAGACATCTCAGATACAGAAAGTGATCTCAAATTGTACTAGGCATTTTATATTTAGACAACTCAACTGTGCCCCCAAAGTTTGTTGCTTCATCACATGAATCAGTAACATAGCAGTGTTCCACTTAAAAAGCATTTTTATGGATGAAAGGGAACCTGAATTTTATGTGGAACCAAAAACCTATCACTACCCCAGCTAAGGTTTGACAGTCTAATCAAAAGGCAATGAGCATTTTCTATTTGCCCAGTTACTCTGCTTCTAATACAGTCCAAATGAATACAGAAAAAAANGAAATCTACTTTCTAAAATACTGCAGTAAAATTCACAGAATGCTTGACCAAAAAAAACCAGGGATCTATATATTTCCAGGGATATATATCTCTCCAACTATATTACTGGGAGAGATTAAACCAAATACAGTATTTTAAACAGGTATTTTAAAGTGTTCAGGGGAAAACAATGTTTATGTCAGAAGAAAATATAACCCGGAGGTGCAAATCATGAATATCCTTCACTCAGCACTATAATGGGACTGACTAGAGCAACAGAAGACCAAGATGAGATTTCCTGTAGTTTTCGGTGTCTTGATACAATATTGAAGCCCAGCATGACTTTTATTGTTGAGTCATGAAAACACTTCTTGAAGGACAAAGCTTTTTTTTTTCCCCTTCCTCTCTTGAGGATTTATTACCCACAGGGTATTCTAGTTAGTATTCTGGCTGTAGGAAACCAGTTAAATTTTTTCATCTTTCTCCTAACCTTGATTTTTATTTCATTTCTGAGCCACTTAAAAGATTTTTCAGGGCTCCTTGAATTAGTCCAGTTTATATATATATATATTTAAANAAACACTTCTTGAAGGACAAAGCTTTTTTTTTTCCCCTTCCTCTCTTGAGGATTTATTACCCACAGGGTATTCTAGTTAGTATTCTGGCTGTAGGAAACCAGTTAAATTTTTTCATCTTTCTCCTAACCTTGATTTTTATTTCATTTCTGAGCCACTTAAAAGATTTTTCAGGGCTCCTTGAATTAGTCCAGTTTATATATATATATATTTANCGAGGCTGTTACCTGTGTGCAGAGAGGAATACAGCAGGAGAGCTGGTTATGCCTTTGGGCTGGCTGGCTGCAGGGAAGCTGGCAGGAGCTGGAGTTGGGGAAGGCATCATCTCCTCTCTCCTGTGCCTTGACATCGCTGAGTGGTCTGAGTGCGCCAAACATCTCACAGGGGAGCACACACTGAAACAGTCATACTCCATAGATGCAAATCCTGGGATGGTGCAGGATCTAGGATTACATTCCTCCAGCTCAAGCGCAGATATTACTTAATAGTAAACCAAGTCGAGTCACACACACTTACTTTGTAATAAAATAGCTCCTTGGTGCTTTGATAGCCAAGATAGTAAGAACTAAAGGAAATACTAGAGGCATAATTCACATTAAATCTAAAATAGTATGGTTCATGTTTTTCCTGCCATCCTGCTGCAACTGCCAAACAGGTAATGTGAATTTTCTAAAATTTAGAACTATTGGTATTTGTACTGGCCTCAGGAAAATAATCCAAACACATCACCTGTCTCTTCTCCTCCATCCCGTCCCCCCTCCCCCACCAAATACAGGTACTTAGACAATTCAGCTTTTCCAAAATAAAAACCTGCTTTAGGGACTGAAATCTAGACTTTAAGTAAGTAAACCTGAATTCAGTGAGAAGTTAAAATGTTAAAAAAACTAGGAAAATTCAAAGCCTATTTTTCCCAGGGCCCGAGTTTTAAACAATTTCCTTTGTTATTCTAAAATCATATATTCTTCACTGTTGCAGTGGTGCTCAGTGGTTAAACACACTAGTTGTTTCCCGAGTGCTCTGCTTGGGACTGGAATCACCCTCCACTCTGGTTATCCATTCCAAAGAGTGCAAGCTCTTCCTGACTTAGCTCTACCATGCCATCGCTGAGGCTGGCCTTCCTGGTTTCTGCTCTTCACAGGGAAAGCAGTCTTGCTGCAAAACAACTTCACTAGAATCTACTGCAGAGCTAATTCCACAATTTGTCACAAAAATTTCAGTAAAGCCATGCCTTTTCCTAATGTGACATGAAGAGTGCAGTGAAGTTCCTGAGACAGAGGTGTCTAATGCCACCACAGACAAATTTGGTATCCTGCCTGGATCTCCACCGAGTTCTGGAGGTGTATGAAACTACTTTGAGGCCTATGTCAGCATTCACAGTAGACATCTCAGATACAGAAAGTGATCTCAAATTGTACTAGGCATTTTATATTTAGACAACTCAACTGTGCCCCCAAAGTTTGTTGCTTCATCACATGAATCAGTAACATAGCAGTGTTCCACTTAAAAAGCATTTTTATGGATGAAAGGGAACCTGAATTTTATGTGGAACCAAAAACCTATCACTACCCCAGCTAAGGTTTGACAGTCTAATCAAAAGGCAATGAGCATTTTCTATTTGCCCAGTTACTCTGCTTCTAATACAGTCCAAATGAATACAGAAAAAAACACCTCATTGAGAACATTGAGAATTATTCAGCAATAGATTTGCTTTCTAGTATCTAACTTCAGTTTTACAGTTACCATTGGGAGTGTCCCTCTGGGCCCCAAGGTCCACAGTGCCCATCAAGAAATTTGGAAGGGAAGGTATTACATCAACTTTATAGCACCATCCCAAGGGCTTCACTGGGAGTATTGTGGCATTTTCTTTGTGGTTTCTTTCTCATCAATCTTGGATTTGCCCAGGGCTATTATTTCATGTTTTCTCCAGGCAGTCTGCTCACTTGTATTTTGTTTCCCCGCTGAATCTCAGTTACACCTTGGTGATCCTCACCTCTTCGCCCTGACAGACACAGAACAGGCTCCCAGAGCTACAGGAAAAGGTGTTTACTTGCTATGCAGGGACTGGGTGGGTTTTCTACCCCTTTGCACTTTCAGTAGGCACACAGATCAGTAGGCACACAGAGAAGCTTAAACAAGGCAGGTAATAGTCTTCTGACTGACAGACAATTGCTATCACAGCTGGAAACGAGCTAAAACGAACTCCGGCCAAGGCGAGTCCAGGCAAGTCCCGAGGCCAGCGCTGGTGAGTTAATAGGCAGCATGTGGCCTTCAGTAGAAACAGAAACAACTGTATCTGCTGAGCTGCCAGAGCAGCAGGCACCCAAGTGGTGATCCGTTTCCACGTTGTCAGATATCTCTACGGCATCCGGAGTTGGACAACCGGGCTTTTGGTGCTGCAAGAGCACCGGCAGATGGAGAAACAGATGTAAAAGTGGTCGAAGGCAGAAACAAATCAGGAGTTAAATGAAGGGAGAAGCACATTAAAGGGATTTTTGACACTTAGGAAGCATGAGAAAGACTCAGGTGTTTATCCAGTTTAGTCCCCAAGTCCTGTGGGTACATATTTATAGCTGTTAGACTTCAAAACCACACGCACGCATCTGTGAGCCTGCTACAAGCCTACTGCATATAGTTTTCTGAAGGGGGAAAAAAAAACCAAACAAAAACCAAAAACCCAAAGTTGATTTTCCTCAAAACTTAAGGACTGCAGCACTTGCTCATGACCCACTTGCACTCTCCTGAATTAGAACCCCAAAGAAACTAAAACCATAAAACCTCACAGTGAACAGCAGGTGCGAACACAGAGGAGGCAGGTGGGGAACATGGACAGTTATCTTCAGCTCAGGGATGAGTTTGCTGTGGATTTGGGAATTTTTGAAAATAAATAAATGGGGCCAGAGTATGTGGAAGGAGATGGCACAGTCTACTCAATCTACCTTGTGTTACTCTGTGATTAAAATAATGAGAGTGGATAGCAATCCAGTTCTTCTCTGTTCTAGGAATGTTCTATTCTGTGATTTCAGGCTGGTTAAACTGCCCAACCTTCTGCTGTTAAATACATACACACAGCTCCTAAAGTATCCCCTACAGGTTAGTTTACTAATACTTCACCAATGTGTCACTGAACCATGGAATATGAGGGATGAATCTGAAACAAATGAATATTCATTTAAAACCTCCCCTTTCCTAGCAGGTTTTCACTTACAGAAAAGAAGATCAAACTATTACAAAAACCTGAAGTAAAATATATTTTCCAAATAATTCTGCCTCTAACCACATTGGTTATGATAACCAACTATTTATGTATTAAGGCACACGGGTTTTACAAGGGGTGGGCGATACTGTAACCTCCAGATGAAAGGTGTTAGCTGCTCTCAGAGAAATTACAGGAATTTATGTGGAAGTGGATCTCAGCAGGAACAACCTTGACCAAATATAGTATAGGCCAGAGCTGATTGCACTGATTGTATGGTAGTTACTACAGGAAACTTTCTCCTGTAGTTCTCCCTACTCCATGGAGCACTAGTTTTGATAACTGTTTCCTAAAGATGACAGGAGTCACACAAGATCAGCATAATTCAGGCCCTGGACAGTGATGTATATAATTTCAAAGAAGAACACATTTCTGCACTGCAAGTTCAGAAAGATCTTGGAAATTAACTTCTAAGTAATTTTTGTGGGCTTGCCTCCTTGACTGCTAAATTTCTTTCTTTCTTTCACATTTTGTGAATTAATTTTGGGTTTTTTTTTTGCAAAACTGTTCCCCCACATGTACTGGCAAGTAAACGATTTACAGGGCTGGGTTCACCTGGATACTGAAATTCCTTCTATTGGCAGTGTCCACTGAACCACAACAGGCAGATGAAGACCATCTACTACAGAGTAGACTAACATATATATATATAACACCACAGCTCATATTTTTCTCTATACAGTTTACCATACAAGGCATTGAAGCTATTTTTACATGAATTACATGTTTAGAAAAAATATAATGCTAAAAATATTTATTGTATGTGATTTTCTGTGAGGATAAACTAAACCCAAAACTGAACATGACTTAGAGGCCCCTAAGGAGCCCTTCAAAGAGAGCATAACTAAAGAGATATGACACAAGTCAATCAGAGATTGACAATACCTCTTGACAGCCCAAATTTTCATTAAATTCTTTTCCAAGGCCTTTCCAGTTATTATTAAAAGTCTGTTTCACATGCTACATTATTAAGAAGTGCCATTTTAACGAGAACAGAGACAGTAATTATGCTTATACTTTACATAGAAAATTCTCAACATTAATTGTCAAGAAATGCGTAAACCAGAGCAAAGTACATGTAAAAGGAATCACAGGTCCCAGAAGATAATGAATTTCTCATAAATAAAGCTCTTTTTTCTGTGCTTTGTTCAGCCAAAGCCCCTGTGGAAATTCAGGGTTGAGCTGTGCAATTTTTTTTTTCTTTTTTTAAGGATTCCCATGTTAGATTTGTGAAGATATCTGCTTTTTTTTTTTTTACAAACTATCATTGGGGAGTTTAACTGTTACAAAAACTGTGCAGCTGATCAAAACTTCTTACATCAAAGCCAGTGAAAAAGGAAACACAGGGAATCTTTGGAAAAAAAACCCACAAACAAACAAACAAACAAAAAAAAAAAAGACAAAAGACATTCTTATTTGCACCTGAGAGTCATCTCAAAAGCTGCCCCACTAGGACTGCCTAGCACGTTTCCATTAAGTGGGCTCAGTTTCCTAAATAACTAATTCTACTAAAATAAATCTCCCCACAAAATATTTCCTACAAAAGAAACTTTGGAAATTTGAGAAATCAGTGTGAGCGCAAAATGCCTCTACGTAAAATGACTTCTTGCTTTTCTCCTACCAATCTTCTTGTCCCATGGAAATTACTCCCACAGTTAATTCAAGACCTTTCTCCTCATCCCAGATGCGCCTTGTTTCAGTCTCCTGCCCCTTTTATGACTGCAGACCTGCAAGTCCAGGCGTTACTTCAATGGTTGGGAGTAAGGCTGGGCTCGGCTTAAAAGGCGAGAACAGGGCTTGGGATGCCACAGGAAACTGTTGATGGACACAGTAAAAATTGGAGAAAAACTGATTTTAATCAGTTATATCACCCAGTATAACAAGGAGCAGATTTTACACTGAATGACTATGCTTTTGTCAATTTGGAGATATTCTCTCAAAATGCTTCCGATGCACATATTTGGAAGTACATGTTTTGCTCTTTTCACATTTCTCTACTTTTAAGGCATTTTTATTTATTTATTTGTATTCATTTATTTGTATTTGTTTTGTTCCACACTACAATATGAGTTGGCTTGTGTGACAATGTTCTGAGTATATCAGGACTAAACCTGCAAGACAGAGGCTGCCTTTCATCTCCCACTCACCTAAAGAGACGTGTACCCCAGCCAGTATTAAGGTAACTGAGCCTCTTGGGATAATATTAAATAATACACAAACATAGCGACAGACCTAAGCTTAGAGGGACAGAGGGTTCTCTACTCAGTAATAGGAAGCAGATGGAAAATGCCTGAGTTATTTTTGAAAACTCAATCTTGAAATGTATGAAACAAGCTCTGCCCTTGGTTACGTATGTCTAACTCCCAGAAATTTCACTTTTACTTGCATGGCTGCATAGATCAAAACAGAACAGGACTTCCTGTTGTCAGCCAAAAAAAATGATACCATTCTTCTTGCAGCAAAAATGAGACTGATCTATTGCTTTAAATGAATCTGTTGGTTTTACGAAGAAATCTTGAGAGAAAGAAAATCAGATGGTAATTGCACTAATGAAACATCCTGGTGATTTCAGTTTTTTGAAGAGCCAGGCAATAAATTTCTTACTTGGTCAAAGAACTGCTCTGGAAATGCCAAAGTACACAGTATTAAGATGTTAAATGTGGAAGGTGAATTTCCCCAGGAAAATTAAAAATGCCCAGTTAATCTCTGTGTCCCTGTACTTAAGATAACCACATAAAGCATCTGCTGTATAAGTCTAAGGAAGTACCACCATGCTGTTATCTCATACTCTCTTTTGCAGAGACCTCCCCAATTCAGTTTTTGAATTGCAAACCATGTTGTAACCACTGAAACTACAGTTCCCCACAGCGGTCAGGTATAGATAAGCACAGTATTCTGTGAGCAGAAAGATGTTATTAAATCTCCTGTTTTTAATCAGTTCTAAAAACATTTAAAAAAATATATAAAGTGGAAGGCAGATGGTTTGGCATCAAGATCACTGTGTTTACACAGGCTGGTCTGTTGCATCATTGCTGACAATTAATGGCGAGTACAGACTCCAGCATGCTTGTATCCAATACCTCAGCATATATCCATGGTGTTACTATCCTGGTTATCTCCGCTGACCTCCCAGTACTTCTAGCTGAGACACCAAGAGGAAAAAGAAAAAAATAAAAATCCAACAAACCACACACGCACACACAGACAGATGAGTGGTCTAGTATTCATAAATAACATCACTATGTTACAATAAATACTGTATCTTCATCACCCTTTTTCATCACACATAAATATACCATATGCCTTTGCTCAGCAACAGAATGGGTTTCTTTTCCTTTGAATATGACAAATCACACAGACTGCAGAAGAAGCTGGATGTCTTAGTGTGTTTTGCTAAACATAAACCAGTCCCACGGCTATCATACTTCTATGAATGTACCTGGAAACATGCATGCTGGAGCCTACAGTGTTTGGGTATAACACAGCAGCTTGTTATTCCTAATAATGTCCTACCTTTATTCTTCTAACTTCTGGAGGGAAACAAGGAAGAGAAATTTACTTATATACAAATTATGTACGTTTCAAAAATGTTTAAATCACACTGAAGTTCTAAAATACCGACAACAAAGTTCTTAGCAAAAACACATTTGAGATCTGCGCAGAGAATCTTCCAGCAGTGTCTACTGTGGAGACTTTGTAAGAAAGCAGTTTATGAGCAGAAATATTTCAGAAACAACTGCATTCAAAAAGATTAATATTTGGTGTCAGATTACTATGCAAAGAATTATCTTAGAAAAATATATATTTTTTCAATAGATATGTCATATATATATGTATACACACACACGTACACAAACATATTTCCATATGTGAACACTGCTTTTTTTTTTTTTTTTCTCCTGTGGACAGGTTGCAGAGACTGGAGCACTTTAATAGAATGGGGACAAAACTGGCAATGGAAGCTTTTAATTAACAGAGAAAGCAGCAGTTTAACAAGCTTTCCAAAATCTGTAGAGCTACATGTTCTTAAACCTAGTTTATGTCCCCATTTAAGTATATGCCCTTTTATACACTCTGTGTGCTTAACTGCTTGAAGCATTTTGAAGGGGCTGTAGCAGCGCTTTGCCAAATATATTAGCTGCGAGTAGTAGCCTGCTTCTGGACTTGCACTATTTGATTAAATTAACTAAGTGACACTAGAACAGCAGAGATTAAAATAGGTCTTGTGTGTTTTTTCCAGAAAGGTGCTGCTGAGCCCCAGCATGGCAGTGTTCATACTTATATTTGCCTGCCATTAATGACAGCAGCAAGAGATTGACTGTTAGGGGTTGCTTTTATAATGTAACTAACAAGAAATAATCAGCAGCTTTTCTCCCATATAACAATGCTTCCCTTGAAAAGAAAAACCATGGTATACTCTCTTTTAAAAAGATCTGTCGGTGTCCCTTTCCTTTCTTTGGACAGTAAACACAGAGTACACTTACTCTGAATCAAGGATACGCTGCCAAAGCAGCACAACACCATCTCACAGCCGGTTTGGAGAGGTGGTGGAGTCCTGCAGATGTACCTGCACATCTGTGCAACGTGAAGTACAACTGCCTGTCAACATGCTAAAGTGACCTGTGTTGGCTTATTTTGTTTAGGAAACACTGTCCAAACCAATGTTGTCTGGCCTTATCTCCTAAACCACGCAGTGATTACCAGGTATACCAATACACACACCATGGGCAAGCAAGCCTCCTGTTGGGAACACAGCAGCGAAAAAGTTATTCACATGACAATCACTAAATTCAGGAATGTGCATTTAGGTGAACAAACCCCTCAAGTCAGAGAAGGCACCTCCTGAGCATCCCAGCCACTGAATGGCTGATGCTCAGAGGTGTTCACTACCTTCATGGGGAACACTGTGCTGGCAGCCCACCGACAGTACTCGCAGTACTGGGCATGCACCCATTTCTCTTACCTGTGTGCGAGTTGCAGGTATGTCCCCTATATATGTCTGTATACTTACAAATGAGTATTTGAGTATCAATACATAAGTATGTATATGCTTACCATGTATATCAAGAACAGTGAAGGATTTTTTATGGTAATATCCATGACATTCTGACACAAAATCTCAGTTTGACTTTACCTCGCTCATGTAAACTGGTTTTGATTCATCCTTTACTTGTCATTTACACTCAACTTTTTTTACATGTCTACAACCTGTAATTAAAATGAGTGAAAAAGTTGATCTTACATTATCTGTGATTTATTAACTAACATTACAAAATTAATGCAATATTTAGTCCATTATTAAACAAAAATATTAGCCATGGTTAATACACAAAACTATTTTTTTTGGTGTCAAAATATCTTCCTAGAAACTACGTGTGATTTTGCAATTGTTCCATACCTGCTTTAAACCACTACTGAAAGGCATCCTCTATTAAGCAGCTCAGTGATCCATATTTTGTCCCCTAAGTGAAGGCTGCTAATCCTCCAAACTGGTGGGAGCAGAGGGGGAACCCCAAAATAGCAAAAATAAAGTACATCAGGCTACACAAGTGCATGCCTGTAATTCAGACCTGCTTTCCTATCATGGACTTTTCCACAATTTCTGTAAAGCCAAAGAGGGAAAATTCCAGCCTCAAAGCCTCTGTGCTCCCCCTCCAGGTCCCTATGGACCTCATCTCCATCACAGCTGGTACATGCACTAGGACTAAATGTCACTTTCCTAGAAATTACAGAGGTACAAAGTCAAGCAACAGAAACCCACGTTTGGAGGAAATTCATCCACAATGCACACACACAGCCCCCCCCAGACAGAGTATTACACTTGGGGTTCCTTAGGAAGCTCATCTGAGTAGTCCCAGTTAAAAGTTCAGGAACAGCCTCAGGCTTCACTTCAGAAATATAACCTGTGCACTGAGCCCAACTATGACAACACAGAAAAGGGAAAAGCTGACAAAAAAAGACACATGGGATTACATTACACAGTGAACAACATGGAATGCTGCTTACTGGATAAGAGAAACCTAAACTGGGATGAGGGCAAGGGCTGACCTTGGCCATGCAGCAGTGAGACTGAGAGAGGGAATGCTGAGGGAAACTCGGTGTTTTTCTGTGAAGGGATTCAAACTGTTAGCACCAGCACACAATTCTGCTAAGGGTTACAGCATATGCAAAAGTGGAGAAAAAGAAGCCCCAAGCAGCCAGCTGGTTTTGAAGTAATTTTACTTCCTTTCTCTACTCAGTTTTCTTCAAAAATCCATACTTCCACACAGAGCCACTGCTGTGTTTTTCAGTGTCCCAGGGGACACAATACAGTATCTGAGATCACTTAAAAAGGCATCTCTGTATTGATATAAGTTGATGTAACTGCAAAAAGTGCCTTTTCCTTCCCATTTCACAAATCCAATGGGAACCAGAGCCACAAAGCAGAGTTTTGTCACTGAAAACATGCCTCGAGGACCTGCCTCGCTGTCGCCCGCAGCCTTCGCGGTAGGCTTGAGATCCTGAAACCAGAGCCATAAATCTTGTGCCTTGCATTTAGGACTTCAGAAGTAGGTGTTCATATATCTCACAGGGCATTGATTTAGCTCTGAAGAAGGGTACTGAAGATCTGCTTGCTTTAAAGGCTGAGGCAAACAGACAAGTTGCAGTTCACACTGGAGTGTCGCTACCAGTGACTCCATTGTGATTACAGTATTGAGTATTTTTTTTTCCCATTGTGGGTGCCTTGCTGAGAAGCTTTTCTTCAAAACCTTAGGGAAGCACATCCTACTATTCTATAATGTAATTGCTAAGGTAACGTGGCTTATGACATAGCTACAATACTCTCAGTGTCTGAAAAATAACACATCTCGCTAAAAAGATTAACCTGAGTTGATCCAAGCGTGTGAAAAACTACTGGATTTTTTTCTTTCCCAAACAGAATGATTTCTCTCCTCCTTGGGAGAGAGTTTTGTTAAGTAAACATGCAATTTCCCAAACAACAAAGGTTGTGTTTTGTTTTTTTTTGTTGCTCATTAAATATTAAAAACATCACCCCCTTTAATGCTTCTGCAAATATTACTTTCTTCTGCAAAGCTCCTGCTAGTTTTGTTAGCATTTTTCTAGTTTACAAAAGGAAAAAGAAGAGATACTAGCATCTTAATTGCATGACAGAATGCTGCTTTTGCATAGCAACCCAAATTTCACAGTTTACCAGAACTGGCAGGGTGAAATACTGTCAAATGTGATCCACCCCAGTTAACCCAACGTAATACAAAATTCCATTAGAGAAAAATGCAGCCTAAAGAGAGAACACCTAAATCACGTTCAGAGCCTCTAAGATGAGACTCATTTATGACACTCTGGCTTAGCAAAGGCTCTTTGGAACAGGCTGGAGTTTTTGGGAGGATTTTGTTCAGTCAAAGGAATAGATTTAAAGCTATACAGACAGGAGAGAAAAGTTGGTAGGTTTTGTAAGGAGCTTTCCTGAGAGGAAGAGAGGTTGCTGCTGTAACTGGATTTTTTTTTTTTTTTTTATTTCATTTGAAGCTCCTGAAGGAGGAAGTGCTTATCTTGAAGGGTTCACACACATACTCCCAGAAATCCGTCTCACAGGTAATTGTTCTTTCCAAGTGCGATATCTTTGTAGAAATATATTAACTTCCCCTATTCTTTTTGCACTGCAACCTGGCTTAGTGAAAGATGCCTTATGCTGGGTTTTAACATTTGAAAAACTGTGCTTCACAAAACGATTATAATTTGGATAATTCATGGGAAAATTGTATGAATGTAGATGTGTAAATTATACTCAGGATCAGAAGCTCTACAGAGTCTTTAATCCATCCATTTTTTAAAATTAAACAGATTTTCTGTTAATTCATGTTCAAATGCATTACTTAAGAATGAAACAAAATTTCACATTGTACGCCACAGACGTTTGTAATCATTATTTACTACTTTAAATGTTTTTAGAATATTTCCTTGCACGGGAAAATGCCAGAGCACACTAAACAGATTTGCATGTGTGAGCCTGATCAAACTTTGTGAGGGTTCTGAGAAGGTAATTGGAAAAGAAACTTTAACCAACATTATAAAACGAATTTAAAAAAAATAAAATTAAATATTAATTTCCTCTTGATACGCATTTTTTGAAGATCCTCACTAAACTTAGTACTGGTAATTTTTTCCACTCTTGGAACTGAAGAAAAGATGAAATTTAAATAATAGCTACCCTCCTGATATGCTATATTGTTCTGATATGCTATGTGGTTATGTATCAGTTCTCCTCAGACTGATTAGTGCAATTGGAAGAGAAATCTGTTTTAAACTTCTTTCAATATTATGCTGGACTTTGCCTTTTAAAAATTTCACATGGACCTTACCGTGTCCTGACTGCTGCTTAGCGGCAGTGACAATTGCTCCAGCTTTACTCCCTCCTGCAGCCGCACTAGTTGTCAGCTCTGGAGGGGCTTGCAGTGGCACACAGTGAAGGAGGGCTGCCTGCACAGCCTTGATTGAGGCTGAGTCCACATGCTCAAGTAGATCTCCATAGTAGAGGTCGTTGTGAAAGGAGCTGATGGTTTTGCTTCAAGCTTTTGGGAGATTTTACTTCTGGCCAGCCTAGTTACGTGGAAGTGCGTCTTATTTTACTTCCATGTGCCAAGGAGACAGGCAGGTCTCCAAGGCCATGCCTAATTATTTCCCACAGCGTGCTTAAGCAGATGTGACAGTGATACACTGTGAGAGAGCACTGCTAAACTGAACTTGAGCATTGGTAAAGACACGTCCTAAACTGATGCCACTGCCAGATGCTAAAATCAACTTGGAGTCAGCAAATTTTTTTGGAAAGCAGGCGTGTATCTGATCTAAAGGCACCCTGGCTTCCTGTTCATCAGCCTACCTCGCCCTTTGGAGCAAGAACATGGAGAATTGCCTGGACTCCCCTGTTTTCAAGGCAGTTTTTGGATAGAATTTCAGGATTTTTTTAAAGAAATATTCCTGAATGGAAGTCCTGCAACCTTCCATGAGATTTAATTTTGGTTTACTTGGATTTACCTTGTTGATGATTAAGCACACAACTGTGCTGGGTACTGACACAGAAAATATGGACTGCTCTGGGTTCAGCCATGGGGAGGTCAAGTGAGGAGCACAGAATTAGGTGATGAGCAATACTAGAACGAATCTTGTGCATGGATAATGTCTTAAAAAGGCATATTGACAATGTGAACAGTCTGAGAGATGCATGATGCTAAGATCACCTAGCTTTAGATAGCAAATGTTTTTGACAAGGAAGGGTTGTTTGTGAAAATTATTACTATGATTAGTGAAGTCACTATCTCGAGTCTTCATTTAGCTTCTATGGGCAAACTCATACTGATTGAGGGAAAAAAACCAACCTTGTGGGATAATCTCAAAGTTGCCCCAGTGTCTTAAGCACCATTTGACACAGCCACCCATTTTCAGGGAAGATCTTTTCAGGGTACTGGGATGAATATATTAAAAGCTTTGATTGTAACTGGTAATTCACATGACAGCAGCAGTTATCTGCACAGCCTCAGTATCCACTGCTTTACATCTCATTTCTCAGGATCCACTGCTTTACATCTCATTGCACATATTCCAACAGGATAATAAAAGGCTCAGTTCCCTCATCTGCCTGGTGGATTATTTCTGAAGTGGGACAGGTGCTTGGATACCAGACCTCTCTGAGAATCATATCCTAACCGGGCAGGAGTGCGGGGAGCTTTAACCACGCTGTTTGCCTTACAAACACTTTCTGAGGGTTCCCACTGATAAAACCACTAGCTGCTGCACCTGCTGCAAAACAATGGCAGATTCATATTCACCCTATTAATTGCATCCCTATTAAAAAAGGTTAGGTTCATTTCAGAGGGTCATTGCAAGCTGAATCATATTAGTGTACATCCAATGCAGGTATCTGGCTTCTGTCTGATTTTCCTTGGGAATACACACTCGACACATACCAGACTTCTAGTTTCAGTAAACATTTTTCCTTCAAAACACCCACACATCAACATTGTGCCTCTGTACATGCATAGGTCCCCTCAAGCCACGTGCTTTTCTCCTTCTCCCATAACACTGATACCAGATCTTTATGTAGAAATAATTATTTAGCATTTATAGCTCTTCAGATCAAGGTCAAGTAGTAGCTTAACACCAGAAGTAGGGTTTTTTTCCCTTAAAACTTACAAGCATTGGAAAGCTGCCCCATGTGTCCAGAAATCTTTCAGTCTGCAGACCTTGACCCAAAGAACACATCATACAATCTTTCTGGTAGCACCTGAAATAAAGATAGCAGCAATTACCTCATGAGAACACCTTGCAGCAGCACTTTCTTACATATGACACATACTTAGAGCAGTCATCTGTACAAAAGAATAACTCAATTATAAAAAGTTTTCTGATGTTTATAAAAGCTGTATATCAGATGATTTTCTAATAAAGCCTCACAATTTTACTGAGTCAAACATAGGAGCTTTATGTACTTTGACAAACAAACACAAGTATTTAAGCACTGGATATCAATTTTTGACCAGATAAACATTATTTTCCACTCCTGATATAAAAGTATGATCCACTGTCTGTGCCAGGTGCCCATGCAAGCAGTGCAGTGTATTCATTATAAGCAAAAGCACAAGCTCCTTCCTCTCCCTCTAGACTGCAGATTGAAACTCTCTTGAAATAAGGTACTCAGCTAACTTCATATGATGTCGGAAAGGCTTTTACTGAAGCCTGCAGCTCTTATACTACAATGTACACAGCTGCTTGCTTGAGCAGCCAGTTCAATTCAGTATGCAATACTTGGACCAGCTCATTGATCTGATTAGCTCTTGATCAGCTCAAATTGAGATCCTTTCTCCAGTCTATAAACATAAGTGAGTTCTTTACTTTGTGATACCCACAAAGTAAATTTATTTTTTAAAATGTGCTTCCTTCTGCAAACACACTGTTCTGTGCTTCTGCTGACCTCCCTGTTTTCTTTGTGGAGACACAGCACAAGTAGCCACAGTCTAAATTGTCCTTTTAAACAGTATCTTTGATCCCTTTATGTCAAGCCTTGCACTATTACAGCTCTGCATTAGCATATAAACTTTATACTAATTATAAAGGTATTTATTTATAATCACGTATCTAATGTTACCATTGAAGGGGTGAGGAAATGTGGTTGATTGGGAAAATGAGTTACCTGGTACCCCATCCAAACATACCATCTCTCTAAAATTTCTGAGGAACATGTGAGAGTAACAGCTGTGTGACCACACAGACATATTCTTCATTACTGCAGTGATGCCCAACCCAACTTAATCTTTCTTTCTGTTTACCTGTGACATATATAAAGCTTCAATCAACACCGTATCTTGATCCTAGTTCTAGCACTTCTTCTCTAAATATGTCATTCTCCACCTCTATGTCACCCTTGTGAGACCCTCACCTGCAGTACTGCATTCAGGTCTGGGGTCCTCAGGACAAAATAGGCATGGGATTTGTGAGTGAGTCCAGTGAAAGCCACAAAGATGATCAGAGGACTGGAGAAGCTCTCTTATGAAGACAGGCTGTGAGAGTTCAGCCTGTTCAGCCTGGAGAAGTCTTTCAGGGTCTGTTTTGGTACCTGTCAATATATAAAAGAGGCTTAAAAGAGAGCTAACAGACTTTTTACCAAGGTCTGTAGTGATATAACAAAGAGAAATTGTTTTAAACTGCAAAAGGGTAGATTTAGATTGCGTATAAGGAAGAAATTTTCATGTAGGGTGTGGTGAGGTACAGGTGGAACGGGTTGACCAGCAAAGTTGGAGTTGAGTATTAAAGGAGGTTGCATGGTGCTTTGTGCTACATTAGCTCATGAAAGATGCCCCTGCATAAGGCAGGGGCTTGGACTAGAAGACCTGTAAAGGTTTCTTTTGACGCAAACCACTCTCTGATGCTATCATACATCCAGACTCTAACAACAGCTGTTATAGGGGCACATTCAACCCTGAAGTCAAAACTATCTTATTCTTGAGCTACCAATTCCTAAAAACCGTATTGGAACAATTCATGAGAACTGGCCCACAGGAGGACACGCTCATACCATTCAGTTTGAAGTTCATTTATTTTCTTTCTCTGCTACCATTCAAAAATAATTCTTATTCCTCAATGCTTTTGTATAAACCAGATCTTGACTGCCACTCAATAACTTGCTGCAGAGTTTCCTGTCAAAAAATTGCTTATTAACGTTGATCTCTCATCAATTGCTTGAGCTGAGGAGCAAGCCTGCAAACAGAAGCAAAGTGCCTGTTCTGTTAATCTAGATGCCTTTTAACCTGGATGTAGCTCCTGGCCATGAAATCATCTTTTAAGTAGAAGATGCTTTTCCCCAGATAAGTAACAAGGCTTTAATTGGAACATTAACTCAGTTTCTCTGCACTTCCCTTGTGCTGGAAAGTCTTTTAACAAATTGAACTCAGGCTACCTAGTGAGAACAACATATTTTTTTCCAGCCTTCTTTTTGTTTACTTTCAAAACTCGTTTTAATCATTTTTTCATAAGTAGTCACTGTTTCTTCATCAAAACAAGTCCCATTTCGATCACTGAAATAGGCCATTTTCTCTTTCTGGCTCTGTGAGAAATCAGAGCTGAAAATGCATTCCCACCATTACTTTTTTTTCTCTTTGAAAAGCAGTAGCATTTAAGAAAAAGGCAAAACCAAAAAAAAACACCCCAAACCCCTATGAATTTAGCATTATTAAACAAACATTGAAAAAAAACCCAGAAATAAAATTACACAATACATTTTTCAAACTTCCTTTTGTACCATAGCTGCAAAACAAATTAAACATTATATGGAAACATCCGCAGAATAGTCACACTCTCAGAACTGTGATGGCTGGTTGATGTAGGAAACATTGATTGCTCTAACATTTTTCAAGTGGAAATGCTGACAGAGTACAGTAATTTCTTCTCTCCAAAACTATTATCATTTGTTTGACCAGGAAACTTTCTATTTTAAAGTTAATGTTTCATTAGCTTTTTTCATCAGAAGAAGTACTGAAGCATAAGGGTTCAAGTAACCTTTGGGCTTTAACTGGCATAGTTTTTTGTGATGTGGTGCTTTCAATAAGGTCTTAAGACAACTGCTAGTAGAATCATGGCCAAGAGTTGGAATAAAAAGCTGAGAGTAGAAGCTGAAAATTCACTCCATCTCTGGAAACCTATGGGATGAACTGGACTTAACTCACATAGGTGGAAGCAGTCTAAGTAACACTAACTAATATTTTATGCGTACTATCAGAGATCCACTTCCAGAAAACCATTCCCATTCACCTTCAGAGACATTTATGTGCAAGGAACAGAAATAAATGTAGAGAGAAAAAAAAAAAAAAGAGAAGAAAAGAAAGAAAAGGAGACCACAGATGAAATCAGCCACTGCAGTAGAGCCTGACACAGAATATGCAACCCAGGATGAATCATAACACTGTTAAGAAATGCTTTAGTTCCCCCAAATTAACTTCACTGTTATTGGCTAATATGGAACTGCATCTCTGCTCAACAGGTGCAAAGAAAAGCTGAAAGATCAGTAACACCAGTTTTAGTGGGCTCCAAAGAGTTTGTGGCTATCACATTATTGAGTGAAAGTAATCCTCCTTCCTAGGAGAAGAACTGCAGGGCATGTCCATCAGAATATGTGTTTTTGCAGATACGAGAACCAGTAAGTAGAAGCAACACACATCAAATACTCTTTGTGGAAAGTTACATAGAAAGCAACACAAACTACTTGGACTGGAGTCCAACACCAGAGCTGGTGCATCAGGGATACTATTACAAAATGATGTTATTATCATCGTGTTTACTTCAAGTGCTTTCTGCTGCTGGGATGACTGTGCTTTTAGGATACAGAGGTATTCTCGATCCAGAGAAGGACAAACAATGCTTTTTGTGCTGAATTTATCATTTTGAAAATCCAGATAAATTTCAGTCTTTAAATAAATCTTTGCCTAAAAAACATATGACATTCTGTGTATTTGCCTGCCCAGATACTAAATCATCAAAACTTGTAAGCACTATCAATTATTCACAGTGACTGCAGTACAAGCATGGATGCCTGCAGTTATTAATTTATGGCATAAATTCATCCAGCTGAGAAGTCTTGAAAGAACAATAAAGTCCTGTGTGTTTTGTTAGGAATTTGCAGTGGGACCTGAGCAGCTGTTTACTGTTAGCTGGATTTCCAAAACAAGACCATCCGTACCATCCTAGTGACAAATTCAGATCTATTGGTGAGCACAGTAATCTGCTAAGAACAGCAATGTCTCACAACTAAACAGTGATTAAATCACACCAGCTCCATATAATTCAGCTGTTGAAGTCTTCCTGTCATGCTCTATGGCAAATGGTATCTAAACACACAGATTACATTCATCCTGATTCACAGGGTTCTAAAATACGTATCCACATTTAGTCACCCAGACGTGCCATGGCAGCAATATTTTGGGCTTTGCAAATTAGGCTGCACAGCCTCTAAAGATTTGGTTCTCCAGTGGAACTTCTATGTAGGAGGACTATCAAAAGCATCAATGAAAATTAAACTAAATACACTTGAGAAAAAGACACTAATAAAGTATAAACCAATGACTATCAAACCACTGTAATAACAACTAAAATATATAGTTTACACTATATCATATATAGCAGGGGAACTAAATTTTTAACGGTATTCAAACTCTAATAGCTCCTCAATTAAAGTCTTAAGAAAGGGTTAATTGGCATAATTTCTTGGGGTTATTTTAACCAAGCAATGGATTTTCTTTGCATGTTTTTCATCTAGTCCAGCTCAAGGAGTACTGTATGTGAACTGGGAAGGTATCCCACACACGACACCTCTTCCAACTCAGTCCCTACCTCCTGTGTAACCAAAGTATTTTCTTTGTGCTTTAGAATAAAGATGCATGAAGTTTAAATGTGGAAATTGAGAAATGGCCTGAAGTTTGTTCACCTGGGTTCACTAAGTCAACACATACAATTTTAGCATGTATTTGCTTTGTTCCATTGAATGGGAAAATATCAATAGCTTCATAACACGCCCAAGTGCTGGCGGAATTTCCTAAGGCTATTCAGGTCATGCCATTTGAACCTTTCTGTATCAGCTGTAAAGGTTCTTCCCTCACCTGAATCACAGGCAAAAATGCAGCACAAACTACCTAAAGAAATTCCTTCTGTTGGTAGAAAGATGCCCAAAGCAGGGCTAACAAGCAAGTCTTGCCCACACTTGCCGATTTGCTTGTGTTGCAGGCAGGTTGGTACCTTCCACTTCCCTGTGATCCTGTGTTTTACTACTTTTCAGGAGTATCTCCAGCTCAACAGGACACAATACAGAGAACCTGCCTAACCAGGTAGGACTGCTCAGATTTACTCTAATTTATCCCAAGAGGAACATTAAAATTGCTTGGTAAGTTCCAGTAGTGAAAAGATTGCACCTTAACTATAGTATGTATTTGACGTTACTAGCTGACTCGATATGAAACCAACTACCAAATGAATGAGAAATGATGTGAAGAAAACTTCTCTTGATACAGTAATTGAGAATTTTTAAAGTTGTCTTAAAAACATTTTCTGATATTTAAAATACATTTGTATATTTTTAATGTGATTTTTTTTACATATATTTTATTATTCCTTCACAACATCACTGTAAAAGTTATTCTGAAGTCAGAGTTTCTAAGTATTTCTTATAACAAGGGATTTACCTTTATCCATGCATTGTCTTAAACTCTGCATTCAGCTCAACGAATTTATTTCTTTTACTTTATCTGGAAAAAAAAAATCCATATGCTAATTCATATTTAAGCAAAGCAGAATATGTATAAGACCACATTTAATAAACATATCTCATCTATCAGCTTCCAGGGTCTCTTTGTATTAGTTCACTAAATAAAGCAATTTAAAATTGTATCATTTAAATCCTGCATCTTGAATTCAGCAGCATTAGCTAGGTTGCTTTTCTATGGACCTGAAATCGCCACTTCCTTGCAAAATGCTATTCATTATAAATTTGACCCACAGCAGATCAAATTGAAGGGAAATGGCTTTATTCATATCCTAATTTAGTTTCATTGCGTAGATTATAACCATACAACAAAAGGTAGTGGCACGAATATGTTTGAAAGTGATAAAAGGATAAGATCATAAATGCCATTTTAGAAGATATTATCTTTGTAATCAATTTAATGCTTTGATATAGGGAAATATATTTTCTTTGATGCCAGCTTAAGCAGAAAAAATGCACTCTCTCATGTATGATGTTCATATTCAAAGCAAATCCTGTGTCTTACATGAACAGCTTGCATGATCCAGCCTCATGCATCCACACCATTTCAAGCAAGAGCAAAGTCACATTTTATAAATATTCCAGAAATATGTTAAAACAGATGCAATAAACGAAACATTCCCATAATTCTTAATAGAAATTAAATGCCACAGAGAACCAGGAAGTTCAGAACTGGAAGGGCTCTTCTAAACATTTATAAACACAATGAGAGACCATATTATTATAGTCTAAACTTGCAAAACATATTTTGTACATTCTCATTGAACAAGTTCAGCCTTCAGCATTGTTTCAGTATGGATACATTAGCCTAGTGATGCTTTCAACTAACTCATTTCCCTCTCTACTTTAGATGGAAGAAGAAATAATAATGGTATTTTAAAGATTGATTTACAGTATTTCCTTTTAGCACCTGGCCAATGGAAAATCCAGCAAGCCACTATGTTTGAGATGAATAAACAGCTATGGCACGATATAGTGCACTTGTCCAAAAAAAATCCTAAAGTCCAAGAGGTAGGAGAACACTAAGGGAAGGTGAAAGAAAACAAAC
This sequence comes from Heliornis fulica, assembly GCA_013399135.1. Taxonomy (NCBI): domain Eukaryota; kingdom Metazoa; phylum Chordata; class Aves; order Gruiformes; family Heliornithidae; genus Heliornis; species Heliornis fulica. Next base: position 258,336 of record VXBZ01009164.1, read on the forward strand.
TAAGAGCTACCATGTCTGAAAAGAAAATTCAGCTAAATGTGTTTGTTCTATTCTTGTTATATGAGTATTCAATAAAAGAATACCCAGGGAAGTAGAACTGTAAATTTTATCAAGTATGTAGAGAACATCTTGGGGAAAAGGCTAACAATGCCGTTCTCTGGAAATCATGTCACTCAGAATAAATTTTACCTCACAAATAAATGAAAATTTTGAAGAGTCCACCAATTGTTTTTAACCAATTCTGTGTAATAAGGGTGTTCCCTGTTTTCAGCTACACCTTGCTCAAAGGTAAGATAAATGCCAAAAATGTTTATGTATGGCCGAAACCAGAATTCCCTTTTATATTTCTTATACTAAGAGGAATGGTTTTGAGAAAAGCATAATCTCTAATTATGAGAGTCTCTGAATGATTTTTAATTTTGTAGAAAGCGTTTTCATAATGTTACATGTCAGGGCCACATTGTGCCGCTCAGAGAGTAACAGATCTACAGTTCCCCCGAGAAAACTGGGAACGGCACAGCTCCTCTCCAGGCATCCAAATAGGTGCCAGAAGTAAGCAAATGATGCATCCAATTCCTCCGCAGCATGCCTGGCATTTGATATCATGGCTCATGGAGCCCATCTCTCTAATGTCCTTGGAGCAATATGCTAGGCTAAGGGAGGGAAGTGAGAAGTATCTCTACCTCAGATTGTGACTTTTTTGTTTCTCCCTCACACAAGAAAGAAAGAGTAACTCATCTTGTCCTTCCAGATCTTTATGCCACTGACAGAATGTCCTTCAGCTTATATTCGTTGCTCACCATAAGGTCAGTTACTGCTGCTGTCTGGTACACAGAAACAACCAACAAACACTGACTTTGCAATGACTTTTGCTATAGCTTCGTAGTTGAGCCCATAGTGTGTGCTCAATAAGCTGAACATTCCCTTCTGTTTTCACTAGATACACCCCTAATTTTACTGTTTGTGGAGAAAATACTTTTAAGATGCTACCACACTAAGTCTAATAGAGATATTCACCTCTCAAAGCATCTGTCAAGAGTGGGACCTGGGGTGAGATCTGCTAGAGAGCTTCAACAGGAGAACTCCTGCAAAGAAAGCTTCCAACTCATGGAAATTAAAATAAGCCTGAAATTTGGTGTGATAGAGCTATGAACTCAGATCATTTAAGAAGCTGACCCTGGATTTTATGAAAAAGTAATCACAAACTATTTTGCAGATCACCAAAAAAGAGGAAAAAAAAATAGTTATGAAAGCATCCCTTTAACCAAACCGTTTTGTGGGACACACCTTGAAACATGAAATGTAATAAATACCTAAAGGTAATGCTATTTTCAAAGATTAATTACAAGGCTCAATAAAAGAATGGTGAACTTATTTTCCAATCTAAGAGTGATTGTGAGACTTACATTTTAATGCAATTCTATTAAAACAGTATTAAATGAAAAAATATAAAAAAAGCAGATTTTTTTTTAATGAGAAAAAATGCTAAAACCACTTTGATTATTCAAAATATCTCATTTTGGTTAAAAAAAAATAATTATTTCATACCTGCTTCAGTTTTTGTATTTGCAAACAATGGAGTCATGTCCATAACATAATATTTAGAAAGTTGCTAAAAGTCTGGGATTTTACTGAATGGAAAATTCTGTGGCTCCTTTCTGAAAAGGGAAAATGGATCATTCGCGTTTTCTAATGAAAGGCTCTTCAGACTGTCAGGTTTCACAAAACATTTCACTTTGAATGAATCAGCATTTTCTAACCGAGAAATACTTCATCAGAAAAATTCTGGCCAGCTCTACTCAAAACGACAAGTGAGAAAATTGTCTATTTAACGGGGATTGCCATCAAATCAAATCACTGCAGCGCGCTACATCAAGCAGTCAGCGGTACTGCCGCCGAGCCAGGTTTCCCACCCGCTGTCTCTCTTCCACTCCTCATCTGTCCCCACTTTGCCACCAAAAAATAAGGCGAGAGTAGAGTCTTCAGATTAATAATACCAAACCATGGCAGTCAGAAGAGGGGTTGCCAGGGACAAGCATCTCTGTATTTGCAAAGAAGATTCACTACCACTAAACCTCCACTACCACGAAACCCTCACTATCACTAAACTACCACCCCCTCCTAGAGGGAGGGAGATTTAGATTGGATATTAGAAAAAAGTTCTTTACTGTAAGAGTGGTGGAGCACTGGAACAGATTGTCCAAGGAGGTGGTGGATGCCCCTGGATCCCTGGAGAAGTTCAAGGCCAGGTTGGATGAGGCCCTGAGCAACCTGATCTAGTTTGGGGTGTCCCTGCTTCTTGCAGGGGGTTGGACTGGATGACCTCTGGGAGTCACTTCTAACCCTAATCATTCTATGATTCTGTGATTCTAAACAGACTGTGGAGGTACTGGCTGTCCTACCAACTGGGCTGTGAAGTGTGAATGAACCTTCCCCAAGGACCACTATCAAAAAGCAAAAATACATCAGAAATAATGCTAAACAAGCAATATCTGATAAAAATACATGAGAAACACTAGAGAAACCCCTACATCAGATACCAAATGGCAGGCTGTGATGTCCCGGAGAATATAATCCTGTAGCTTCTAAGTAAAGGTAAGCAGAAGTCTGTTAAATTTCAAACTCATTAAATCTTACAGCTACATTTACATCTGTCATAAAGCATTACAAATGCGCTGATTTGGCCTTACACTGACTTTTGAGCTGTGCTAGTCAAAGACAGCATTAGAGGCACAATTCCTATTAAAAAAAGCTGCACATTCATGCACTCATACTGCACAGTACCATATCAGCATGCCTTCACATCGCCAGTACTCTGCGAACCTCCAAAAGCTGCTTTCCAGTTTTACTCTGCAAACATGCACCCATGCATTCTCTTACAACTCTTTAAAATACACTCTGCAAAGAGTATTCAAAACTTTCTTTTCAAGTGTTTTTTCTTTCTATCACTGCCCACACTGCAAATTCCGATGGCATTAAGGGCCTTTCAACCCAAAAAAATCTCTTTAAGACCTAGACTTACCTCCTTCAGTCACTGCTTTGGAAAGAGCTTTGAAATATCTTATAGCTAGAAACCCAAAGTCTGTTTTATAACAAAGTACATTTAAACTGGAAACCACCTACAACACTAATTAGCAGCAGTTTCAAGCCTGTGCTGACCCCACCTTATGACATATCATCCCCTTGTTATTAAAACTAATCATATAGCAGTTAAGCAGTCCAGTCTCCAAGTTGCTGTGTGATGTATTTGTTGACTTACTGGTTTCCACATTCCTTACAAATACAAGCACTTTAGTCCCTTTAATGCAAAGTCTTAGAGCAAAAAAGCTTTCATCTTTCTCATGTAGTCATTAGGGCAGTAAAATAAAATTTCTACTAGTGCTTTTATGTATTTCTCTCCCATGCTTTGTAATACACACTTCCAAATTTTCTGATTTAATCTTTTGCTTGGGAAAGGGGGGAAAAACAAACACAAAACCCCAAACCCTAACACCTAGCAGTGACCTGAGAAGTTGCCTTCAGCAGAATCCAAATCACAGTTCACTGATGGATCTCCGCCTGCCTAATTAAACTGCGGACAGTGAACCCTAGGCTATAACTCGGCTCCTCACAGAGCAGCAATTCATCATTTTGCCATGCAGCTTGTGTTGTCAGGACAAGCTTTTGTCATATGTAACATGCCAGGTTTTGTTTTGGTAGGTGACTTTTAATTGAATCGTAATACCATCACTGCCAGACTATGAAAGGACTGAAGCTATAAATCATAAATCCAGATCTATAGCACTTAGGCTTTTGGAAGTGTGTGAATGTTAAAGGAACCTCATGCTATCAGGATTTCCAAGAGAAATGAGCTGCTGTGTAACAGTATATGCCATGGTATGAAGAAACAATAATTATTTATGTAGATTTATAAAAGTAGAATAAATTTAACAGGTGGTGCAATAAGCCACCTGATGAGCAAGTTATGATGAATGCTATAGGAATGGTTATAACTTCTTTGAAATATTTGAGTTTATATCCTTACAGATCTCATAAATTGGAAATGCTTCAGTAATTTCAAACAACTGAGGACAATGATAGGTAATTTGAATTTTTATGGCTACTGAAATTAGTAAGTGAGTTTAAGCAGAAGTCTTGAATAATAGCTCAACTCATGAATTAAAAACTGTGTAAAATCGGGGATTATTTTTAATATTTCTAGAGAAACAAGTGGCGGCTAAAACACCAGATTAACCACCAAAAGCCATAAAAATCTTACATTTAACAATACAGACACTTTCCTAGCTGTCCTACTACACCAAAGCAGTACAGCATTACACTCTGGGCCCCATCCTACCATGACCATGGCTACCCATGTAAAATCCCTACAGATGTATAGAACCTGAGCAAGAGGAGATATGTTCCTCTGCTTTAGAGACAAAAGATTCCTCTTTTTTGTCTAAATAATTATTCAGCTTTTTTCCACTGTTAATAAGCAATTTTAAGCACAAACATATTAAATATTACAAAATAATACACAGATTTGTCAAATTCATAAGCTTCTCAATTACTCCCAAAGAAAGTTAAAGCTATGTTGGTGAGAAGTTGCTTTTACCAAAAAGGATGTAGCTCGTTTTCCCTTCTGTCTATTCCAATGCACTAGAAGTTTGCAAACAGGAGATCAGACAAAATCATTGCAAGGTACAAGCTAATGAATCTTTAAAAAATCCAGGTTCCTCAACAAAGTCAGAATAATATAAAATACAGGTCTTCCTGATATTCATGGACAAGAAGGCGGAGACTCTTCCTGGCCCATCTTCATTTTTCTCAAAGATGGGGATTTAAATCACAGTTCAATCCTCGAAGTAGATGTCCTCAGATCTCAAAGGTACTTCGCTCCCCTTCCTAGCCAGGCCACAGGTTTTCTTTTTCCTTACTGAATTTCCCTGCTGCTTACATGGAGAAATAGGCTTACTTTGCTATGCTACAAATGAAATTAAATGGATTCCTAACATGGTTCCTAAAGACTGATTTACCTCCTGATCCCCAAGCCATCACGAACCCTTCAGGTGTAAATCCCACTCAACCACCGGACTGGCCTCGGTTAAGCCCTCTGAGACCAAAGCCATACCTAAACCTAACTCGACAAATGCAAGGAAACTTTAGAACTAATTCCTCTGGAGTTTAATGTAATTTTTAGACACCAGGTATGTCAGTGGCGAGAGCTAAGCCATTTCCCCAGTTTTGCCTGATCATATCCTTATTTTCCATATTAGAGGATTTTTCACCAGAAAAACTTTTATTGGTATTATACAAACATTCTAGTTCTACAGAAGTTTGTGACATGCACTATAAAGCCACAGCATCTCTCTGCATCTTAGGTTAGGGCTCTCCAGCCTGCCCCTCTCCATACTGCAAAAATGTTTTTTTTTTCATATAGCTACAGAAGGTAAAATATAGTAATTCCAGCTAAACATTATGGAAATAATTAGGTATAACTAATTACTATAGAAAACAGTAGTTTCATTATATTGCTTTATAATTTGAAATGAAAGAGATGCATAAAGGCAACAAGGCTTTGACTTGAAAGATAATTTCTACCTTGAACTATTGCAGTGGAAAACCAGTTAAAAAATTTATCTGAAATTAGCCTCAACTAAAGTAGCTGTCATCTAATTGCTTGCCTTTTGCATGCCTTCTTGTTTAAAGAAGACAGTATCTAAAATTATTCTGCATTTCAGTTTTGCAAGTTTCAGGTCACAAAGTCATCCTGCAAGCAGCTTATGTTATAATTAATAACTGATGGAGTATTGCTATGTTTTTAATATTCCTGAAGCTGCAGTTTCAAAATTAGAGACATTTATAACTTCATTTAACCAGCTAAGAAGATGTGAAAAAATGTTTAGTCAGTACTTCCCGAATTCAATCACACAATCACAACATGTTCTTTCCAACCATTAACAGACAGCTTACTAGCTTTGTCACTTAATGCAGCTGAAATGCAATTGACAGAATGACAAGTCTTTTTATGAGGAGTCTGAGTCACATCAAATTAGTCACACAGAGATGGTAGTAACATATAACCTGCAAAGATGTAATGTCTTTCTGATTTTATACTTTCTGTGTTGTTACTCAGTCACTGCTGCACAGATACAGAGAGAATGTCCTTTTGATTTTGAGCTACTCCTGCTGCCGCTCGTGCAGAGGTTTATAATTAGTTTTAAGCTAGGGCAAGGAATTCACATCCTATCTGAAGCTTAAGATGTGAAAATGTATCTAGCAAAAACTAATTTACACAAATATTACACTACTTATTATATGTCAACTTTATTTTAGGCAGAATTTTCTTTAGATTCAGTCTACGAAATCAAACCTCAAAGGCAGGATCTTTGCAATATATGTTCCAGATGGACTATTATATCTAGACTATATGAGAATCTTATTCAAACCTAGTCCCTCAGAGCTATTTGGTGCTCTCTGTTGGACTGATAATTTGACTTACAGTACAGTTAGCTTTGCTCCGGAACAAATCCATAAACCAACAAAGGAAAGCATAAAACCCACAGTATGATCCATTTGCCCCACCAGTGGGTCTGAGATGCACAGTTAAAACACAGCATCAGTCTCAATAGTATTGTAGCTTACCGAGGAATAAGTCTTTCTGGCTCCACTGTGTGGCCAGGCTCAGATTTTGACATAAAGATACCTGCCTAAGGACTGGAAAGATTTCTGTTAGCTCAATTTCAGAGTAAAGGCAAGGAGGCTGCCTGAGTTTTCCCGTTATTGAGCACAAAAAGCCTCAGTGTTAAATACACAGGCAGCCACCATTAAATGGAAGAAAACTGTAGAAAATGCTCAGAATTGAAAAGGCAAATTTAGATTATTGTTTATTGTTATCATTATGATCTCAATAGTTCATTAAGTGTCTTCAATTAAATCACAGCCATGCCAGTCATGCTTAGAGCACTGCTTTGAATTAGAAGCACTACTGAAAGACACATCCCAAAACTTACTTAACCCAAGAACTGCTTGAGCAGGCAATGGTGTACGTGCCTGGGCACACACTGACTGGAAACTGCTGTCCAGACCAAATTCTGTGTTACCCAGGTTGGGATGGACCGTGCCCTTCAAAGCCCCACGTGGGCTTTGTTCCCCACAGAGCACCCTGATGGATGCAGCTCACCCATGGGAAGAGAGTCTGCAGGTCATGACTGGAGCAAATGGGGTTGAACCTCTCTGTGCTGTATTTGGAAGAATTATGGGAACAGTTATTTCAGGACATTTGCAAATGTCTGTCCAACATGTAATATATTGCTGCTCGTATTTCTTTCTTGAAAATACAAGTCTTGCCTTCACTGAAGTGTTTGAGCACCTATAAGCTCATTTTTAAGAACTCCAGCTTCAAGGCTCAGATATTGTTGTGCAATGTCTTAAGGACAGAGAGCACTTTAGACCCTCAATCATGCCCACCATGCTAGGGGGCTGGGATCTACCCTTCAGAAAACCTCCTACAAATCAACCTCTGTGACCTCGATCCTTTTGTAGGACATCAATCCTGATTTTTGCAGGAGTCTCTCTCCCTCAGCTGTTTGTTCCCATATCACCATCATGCCCTTTGGATCACAGCACCAGAGAACATCATTACCTCAAATGATTGAATTTGAGCACTAAATTCTCCTGCATGTCACTTCCTTAGGTGAGTACGGCATTCTGCTATGTGTCACTGCCCACTTGCTGTCTGGAGAACCAGTGCATCACATGGAAGAAATAAACTTATCTTGCAGCCTTCTCCAGACTATGGACCCTCACTTCTATTTACCTATTACCTCTCATGCAAACTAAAGGAAGTGCACCACATCTTTGAGATATCTTGAATTTGGCTGAAGATGACAGAGCAATAAAAAACTCCAGAAAACAACATCTAATTGAGTGACAGACTAGCTGACAGACAAGCGGTTTTAGTATAATTTTGGAAATTTGGCTCTGGGTACAAATTCTATGTGCAAGGAATAAAAAGCCTGATAATTAAATATTCACAACATTCTCTTACAGCTTTTTTTACAGTAACTAACCTTAAAATTGATCCCAAGTTAATACATTGTTCCTGCAAGTATAAGGATCCAGAAGACTTGGCTATTCTTTCACAAGCTAACATTGACCTGTGCTTGTTTCATTAAGACATCTAAATTTTCTCTTATTCTCCTTACTAAGTACTTGATAAAAGGAAACCAACTTTACTTAAGGCCTAGATTTATTTTCTATTGAGGTATACTGGGCGCTCCAAGTAGTCTGCTAAGTCTTGATGTTTGTTCTTGGACTTCTAAGCAATGCTTCTAAGATCTCAAGACAATCATAACTTGATTCTGAGGCTTTACCAAATCCACTCAAGTTGAAGGTGTTGTGGCCAATTCAAATTATAATTCCGCTCCTAGAAGTCAAAGTACAAATTGCTACATGTTATTATAAACAAATACTGATATTTGTTCATGGAATATGGATGCCTCAAAAGTTAATTTATATTTGTACACAAATTTGATTTCTATTTCTGTGTGGATTTTAGGATAATGTTCTTACTACTCTGTTTTTAAATTATTTATTAACTGTTCAGACAAGTAGTCTCGTCTTCCCTTTATTCCCCAAGAGGTAACATTGGGGATGAACAAAATGCATTTGCCAATAACCAGTATTTATTTTGGCCTAAATGAAAGTGCATGCTGTCATTTATCCTGCTATATGGCATTGTAAATTTACATAATGAGGTATGATAACAGTTATGAAAAGGACACTTTGTCATGAAAAGAAATGCAGCCAATTGCATGGGCAGCTATAAATGACTTGAGCAGAGTTGAAGACTGGCTCCATTGCTTTAGGCTTCTATGTACCTCGATTTAACAGGTAAATTCATGACACTAAGTTAAAGCATCTTTGAAAAAATATTGGAATTTTTATTAATAATATTTTATCTTTAAATATAACTTCAATATAAATATAACTTCAATATCTGTTTTAGAAAGGTATACTTGGACTATAATAGAATTATCATACCTCTTCCCTTTTTTCACTTCATTATTCATAGAAGCAGCACACTCCACATATTTTGAATCAGTTCTTTTTTTTAACCTCTATACAGTACTTATTTAACATTCTGTTTCCTCCTTCACTGTATCAGTGAAGATATCTGGACTTGCATAGGTGACAGAGACCCAGATAAAGGCCACTGCTTCCCGAATCATAGAATCATAGAATTGTTAAGGCTGGAAATGACCCCTAAGATCATCCAGTCCAACCATTAACCTACCGCCACCAAGTCTACCCTTAGACCATGTCCTCAAGCACCGCATCTACCCGTCTGTTAAACCCCTCCAGGGTTGGGGACTCAACCACCTCTCTGGGCAGCCTGTTCCAATGTTTGATGACTCTTTCAGGAAAGAAGTTCTTCCTAATATCTAACCTAAATCACTCCTTTCTATTTAATAATGCTGCTCTGGCCTACTTGTGGCTGCCTCTCACTTCACATAACCACTCTCCTTCAACTGAAGCTCATCCATTTTTTCACTGCAACAGTCTTCCAGTGCTTTTGCTCTATCAACACTTCACTGAGCTCTTGCTTTTTTTTTCTCCTTTTTACCCACAACTCCAAGTATGTAATTTGATCTTACTTTTTGTATGCCATTTTTATCATTTCTTCAAGCCAAGAAACCTCCTAAATCGAACAAATTTCTTCGGTAACCTTAGCTAATACCATCTCCCTATACTGGGACTACCTTCCTCAGCAAGCATGGAATCCTATACATCCTTATGGCTGGCCAGATAACAATGCCCTCTGCCTCATGTCTTTCCCAGTGCATTTACTCACACTGTACTCAGCTCTTACTTTTTAAATACAGCCAAAAACCATAACCGGGTATTTTCGACATGCCAGCCTCACATTAGCAATTGTATGGTGATAATCACTCTCCCCAAACAGCAAGTTATTTACCATTACTTGATGTCTTATGTCTGAAAGCTTGTAAGTGCCTCAGGGTAGAGACCTGTCTCATATTTCAGTCACAAATTATTTACAGATGTTATTATTGTTAATTATTTATCTAGTCTTCCCATTTATTTTAATCTTCCTGACCATCCAACACTCTGTTACAATTCACATTTCTCTTGTCAGTCCCTTCGACTGAGACATCCCATGCTGTGACTGAGTATTTTTCTATATCCTACCTTATTGTCACACCAATAATAACCCTTTTCACTAAGAAGGTTTAGGGGAATGAAAATGCAATAAAAAGAAAAAAAAACAAAACTAATAATTTGAGAAAGTACACTGTGTTGATCCTAGGGAGCTGCTTTGTCTCTTAGTAACTGGTAACAGGAATTAAGATGACAGGGCAAATCACTGGGAACACAATGATATCAATGATAATGAAAGGTTTGTGTAATTCCTTGGAAAAAAATGGTATCAAAACAAGATAACATTTTTTCTATTCACCATTTTCTTTCTTGGCACGGCACTATTCGTGTCATGTTTGCAAAGTGCCTACAGGGAAACAGACCCCAAATTTTAGTCCTGAGACAGAATTTTCAAACACCTACTCAAGAAAGAGGGAGCTGCAGAAGGAGGAAATCCATTTCAAAATAAAGCATAACCTATCTTTGTCTGTGTTTAAAAAAACATTATGGAGAGGGAACATTGTATTGAGAAAAGAAGAAAAAAAGAAAACAAACCCCCGTCAGAAAATAATACCATATTTTGAATTTTTATCGAATTACTTTACAACAAGCCAGACAAGACTCATATTCTTGCATTTTTGTTAATGTTTAACTCCCATTTCTGCAATGTAATGAACATCATAAAGCACCAGAAGATTTTTAAATAACAATGAAATTCAGCGTGCATTGTATGTCATACCACAGGACACAAATATGATATGACATACTACATTAACCTGCCAAGATACCATGATAACTATTACTATGTGTTTTCAACTTTTGATTTAAAAACCACAAAGAGTTACAATTCAAATCCTAACTGGATAAAAAATTACTTTTATATCAGTGCTATCTCCGGGGATACGCTCAGAATTGAAACGCTTGTTTTTTGAACACTTTGACATTATTTCTCATTGAAATGAGCATGAGAAATTGTTCATCAAAAGCAGGGAGTAAGGAAAAAGAAAAGAAAAAGAAAGGATTAGCATTTTAAACCTATCCCTGGAGTTTGACTTAAAATTGAGGTAATTTCATAGCCAGCTAGAATTTAACTCCTTGTAAATTCCAAGTGGCAGCTCTCATACTGCTTACACAATAGGAAGAAAAAATCACTAAATATGTTTGTTCTCTAATGGCCTCAATTTTAAATGGAAAGGCTTCTACTTTCATAAAACAGTAAGATTTTTTTATTCTGATGTTTTAATTTATTTATGATTCTGATCAGACTTTACAATTATACTGCCATGGTAGTGCAGTGTACTACATGATAGTACAGTGTCATTTAAACACACTACGACTCTCTTCTCCTCTTGCTGTGCTTGCAGATACTTTTCTGTTCTCTTCTCCTAGCTTTGTTCTCTTTATTTCCATGCTTTCCTATTTGTCTTATTTTTCTCCCTTATCTCTTTTCCATATCTTTATCATTACAGATAAAAGTCCTATAAAACTTAAGGAGCCTTCAGATAGATCATTACTAATATAATTACAGTATAGAAATCGCAGTCATGTTTGAATGTAAATTTGAGTGAGTTTTTACAGTTCATTAGAAAGACTCAGGGATTGAATTTAGTTTAATCAAAGCTTAAGTGCTCCCAGTATACACAGCACATACCTTGTGAAAAAAAAAAAAAGAATAGTGCTTTAATATAGACTCAGAGATTAATGTATGTCATGCTTTGCATCCTCTTAAAGGTGTCCAGTCAGGGTGCATCACAGATCATAGTACCTAACAGTCTAATGGAATTGAATTAAAAATCACTGTGTGCAATTCATTAATTTGCAAATGTACATATATTACTCCTCTTTCCTACCTTCTTTCTGCAAGCATGCCTGCCATAGAGGAACACATACCAGGGGAGATGTTTGCTCCCAGTATTGCTGGCTTTCACCGGCCTCCCACCTCAGAGGGTAGAGAGCCCACAGTACTGGCTCTGCATCACCTTCCATTTTACCTGGCCTAAGGTCTTTTAAAATGGTCTTGGCAAGCACTCGTGCTATTTCTGTGCTTCAATGCAGCCTGGAGCTCTCAGAACCAGACTTCCTGGGAGACCCAGCTTCCTGCACCCCTGCATGTTGACACACTCAAAGGAAATACATTTCTGACCTGCTTGCTGGAAAAGGATATATCCTCAAGATAATACACTGATATACTGACTGTCATTCCTCTTAGAAAACATCTCAGAGGAAATTTCCTAGGATCTCTACTTGACTGCTGGTTTTCCATTTAGATATACTTTGTGATGCCTAAAAATGTTCAGGGTATTAATCCTACTGATTTTACTTAGTGTTAAATGTAAACACAACTGTCATGTCAAATTAAGCTACTTGCTCTAGTGAAGTTCTTTTTCTCACGGTTTCTTTTTCTCAATGATCTTCAGAAGTTTAAGGACACAGGCCAGGTACAGCCAGAGAAGATCCCACACAACACACAGCAGTCCAGCAACACTCCAGGGCTTACCAGGACACATCTGCACGCTGCTAAGATCGCTCCTCGAGAAGACTACACTAAAGCTTATATAATTCTGTGTGTGTGTGTAAGCGCACGCATGTGCCTTGAAAAAAAATATACTGGCAAATTTGCAGTTTAATGTGGAAAGGCACAAGCTACAGGACACAGAATCACAGAATATTAGGAGGTGGAAGAGACCTCAAAAGATCACTCAGTCCAACCCCCCTGCCCGAGCAGGATCATCTAGAGTAGATCACATAGGAACATGTCCAGATTGGTTTTGAATGTCTCCAGAGAAGGAGACTCCACAACCTCTCTGGGCAGCCTGTTCCAGTCATCTGTAAACCTCACAGTGAAAATGTTCCTCCTATTAAGATGGAACTTTCCATGTTCCAGTTTGGAAACATTTCCCCTTGTTCTATCACTGGCCATCACTGAGAAGAGCCTGGATCCATCCTCCTGACACTCACCCTTAACATATTTATAAACATTAATGAGGTCACCCCTCAGCCTCCTCCATGTTGAAGAGACCCAGCTCCCTCAGCCTCTCCTCATAAG
>VXBZ01009164.1:272225-362887 GCA_013399135.1 Heliornis fulica
CTCTCCTGTTTCCCAGGATTTCTGAAAGATGATGGACAGTGGCCTAGCAATGACTCCTGCCAGCTCCCTCAGCACCCTTGGGTGGATCTCATCAGGACCCATGGATTTATGGATGTCCAGACGGCCCAACTGATCCCTGACCCAGTTCTCATCAACCGAGGCAGACTCCTCATTTATTCTGGCTTCATCTGGGACTTCTGACATCTGTGGCTCCGGCAAACAGTCTCCAGCAGTACAGACAGAGGCAAGGAAGGCATTCAGTAACTCTGCCTTCTTACTGTCCTCAGTCACCAGGGCACCTTCCTCACTTATCAGACAATCAATGATAAGAAGGTACAAGGTCTAGAGAGAGAGGGGGAGGTATCGCCCAACGAGCTGTGCTGCAGCTCTGAGCCAACAAACAGGCTGTAGCTGCAGCAAGAACAGGGCAGTGGTGCTCGAGTGCTTCCAAGCATGGCCACAGCGGGGTCTGGAGCTCACATGGCTTCCTGGGTGCTCGGCTGAGTTGGGCAACAGCAGCCCAGCTCCAACCTGTTTATCGTTTGCACAAAATAGGCTGGGGTTTGCTGCTTGAAAAGCCCTGGTGTGGATTTGTGTGTTAAGTTTCTACTGCCTTAAAAATAGGTAGCTCATGATTGGAAAGCTGGTAGATTCTTTAATTATAGGGGAACAAATGCCACTAGAGAAATGTAAATACAGCCTAATTGTTACTTCTTTATTTCATTGTTAAAGAGCCAGCTGACATAATGGCAGAGATGGAATAATGCCCGTGCCTTAAGCAGCAAGATCTGCAATCAACTTTTTTAAAATGTTCCTCATTTGTCTCTCTCATGGGACTTATACAGGCAAAGTCTTGCCAACTGAATCAAGAAAGAAATAAGGTAAGTGTGAATGCCAGAAAAAGGAACCGCAAAGAATACATTGAAAGTACTATATGGGGCACAGTTTAATTGAATTGTGATTTGTTGGTCTTGTAAGCACTCTCCAGAAAGGAATGTCACGCTAATCAAAAGCTGTCCAGCTTCACCTTACTTTAAGCAGGCAAACTTTAAATGAGACAGTTCGGGATTTTGATTTCTGAGGGATATTGGATCACATTCACCCACAGGGCATTTAAATATAAAAACCTATTTATATGCAAATTATTTAGTATTTCATGTAAAGTGGGTTTTTATCAATTGACCATTCTATTCTATAAGTTATCATGTTGATAAAATATCTTTAGTAATGGTAAAATGAAGGAACAAATATAATCAGTGCAGCTCATTTAGGTAGATCTCAGATTTTCTTGGGGCTTTCCTCCGGGTTCTTGAAATGTAGAGCTATAAAGTTAAAAAATTGCCCTTCATAAAAGGACTCAGGAATAGAAGTCCTCAGAAAAGGCTCTTTTGATCACTCTCACCTTAATTGGAGAGATAACTAATACTGGGGAAAGTTTAGGATATGTTGCCTGTAAGTCAAAGGAAATTGGGGTGCCTTTTTTGCTACAGAATCAAATCCTTCAAAAGTTGAAGTTTTTTTTTAAGAAATGTTAGGTCAAATCCCTAATGTCCAAATTTTAGCCTGTCCAGCTTTTGTGACACAATATCCTTTAGACATCTGTAGAAGAAAATACTTCGTTATCAGAGCAGCTCTGGCTGTAGTGAGGGAACATTTGCCATTATGCATTTGCATAAAAAATGCTATCAAAAGGAATACCTTGTAATAGCAAAGGCATTCTTTTTGATGGGATTTTATATACAAATGCATAATTTGGGGAGGGGATAGGTGTGCTTTGCTAATTCTATGTATTGTTCAACACTCAGAGAGTTTCGGGGGGTGGTGGGAGAGCTCCTGACCTGGAGGAAGACGCGATCTCATGAGGACGGTCGCAGCTTCTGGCAGTTATTCCATCTGCCCACTGTGAAATGCCTTGGCAAAACTGAAAAGGTATTTCAAGTGCCTCTGAGAGCTCTACTGGGAGACCGAGCACCACCGCCCATACTGCCATTACCACATCGGAACACGAATCTCCTCACCTCCAGAAAAGAATGACAACATCTCAACTCTCCTTACAGCCCTCTGGAGTTAAGGATTATGGCACTCAATAGCTGCAATCCACCCTAGATCTTCTCTTTGGGATCAAAACCACACTAATTCTCCTGAAAGACTTTGAGAGTACACTTTGTTGTTGTTGTTGTTGTTAAAATGCCATTAAAACTTCTCTCAAGTCTGGAAGGCAACAGGGCAGTTATCCCAGCGCTGCCTTCTGGAGTTCTGCGAGCCACCCAAGTTGAAACTAGTATAATATGATTAGCCAAAGACATAGAGCAGCTTGGATGATTGAGAGTTGAGTGATCACAGATCTCTCCTTCATCCCTGGGAGGTTATAGTCATGATAGCCAATTGCTTTGTACATGCTCTCAGTGGTTATTTGTTTATTTAAACAAGTCAGATGTAACAGCATGGTTCCCTCTTTTTCCTAGAAACAAGTTAGTGTTTCTTTGGACTGTTTATTCCTCCAAGGCTGAACTTGAGGACAGCCTTTTAGGAATAAAAAAGTATTACAGACTTAGCTGGGTTTTGGAACAATATACAAAAGTGACCATTTCATAAGCCCTGTGTCTTGTAAAGAATTTTATACACAATATTACAGAAAATGGGGTTATTTATTTGAGTTCCAGTAGCCTTTCCAGTAATAATATTGCATAGAGAATCAGGTATGAATGTAAGCGTATTTTTCCAAAATAAACACTCATTGATTTCTTCTTAATTTACATAGTCCTTTTAGGGACTATGTAAATTAAGAAGAGAGAACAGGCAAAGGGGTGAAAAATTTGGATCTCATTAGATAAAAGATATAGTAATGCTATTAGTATTTGTTTTGGAATTCAACTGACAAAAAGAATTTAAAAGGTCACCTTTGCCAATTCTTAACAGTGAGTGATTAATGTGATGTTTGATTTTACAGTATTTTTAGGATTTAAATTTTGCCTTAGTGGGCTCACAACTGGCTGCAACATCCAATGCCGCTTCTTGTGTCTAAATTGTTTTTACAAATTGCCTCTCACTTTCATCCACTAAATTGTTCTCTGATATAAAAAAAAAAAATAAAAAAGAAATTTTCCAATGGGCAGACATTGTCATTGATTGGACTTTTTTATCTTTCAGTGAAGATTAGTATTCTTTGAAATCTTTTCCCTATCTTTCAGTTGCCCATATCAATAACAACCATATTCTGCTGCATTATTAGAGCCCAGTCAAACAATGTTATTTGTAAAAACATCTTCAATGCAGTTCATTAAAATGATGAACTCATGTCACTACATACAGTTTCTGTAGATCTGCATTGCATTAATGTATTCATTCATTGCTTCTGAAGATGCCCACTCTTAGGAAACAGACTTGCCAAATGATTTATCTGATATATGCAACCTTATTGTTTCTTCTGGTTTTCCACAGTCGATACACAGTTCACAATTCAAAAGCACTCCACTACTCTGAATAGAGAAACACTGTCCTCTCAATTTCTCCTGATCTTTTAGCTTATTTTTATATGATCCTAATTCTGCATCTGATCAGTAAAGCAGCACTGTATTGAGTCCCCTGATAACCTGACATTTATAGCTTTTGGTATAAAAGCATATTCTAATGTGAACTGTCTGACTGATATTACTTTGAATGCAGCTCTTTCCAGCACTCTGGCAAACAGAAAAGGACCTCTTTAATAGAGAAAATACAACCCTACTTACCCTTATGAAGTGAAATTACCCTCAAATATTGCAATCAATAAGCAACACGAGAAAGCTGGAGGCTGAATTCAAACAAATTCAAAATAATTCTTCTGATATCTCTTCATCAGGTTGAAGATCTGCTAAAATTCTTAAATGATCTGTTTGCCACTGAATTTTTGCTCAGTTTATGATTTAAATTTGTGTTCTATGGCATTGTACTATATACAGAAAACTGCAAGCTTCTAAATAACTGGCCATATATAAATGGGAGATTTTCAAAATTCTGATAAAGCCACTATACTCGTTCTAAGGTGCCACCAACTAACATCTATTAAAATCATCATGGAAATGGAGCTGGTGAAATAAGGACTCGCTTTCCCAACGTGTGAAACAGGAAAACCCTTTGAAATCAAACAGGGCTTATTTTCAAATGCTTTGTTAGACCAGAAATAGAAAACAATTTACAGCCAAGCCAAAACAGGCACATAAACAAGTTCCTACTACCTATAGTTCCCTATCAAATATTACTACAATTGTGAAAAAAATTAGATGAAAAACAAAAATCTGGTGACATTACCCACTCTTTAACATTCCTTCTTTCTCTGCATTAACTAAAAAAGTTTCTCATTTGGAATTAGTTTCACAGTGGTATAACTACATGTCACCCACCACTCACTGTTTTCAAAATATTTCTATCTTCATTTCCAGATTTCCACTTTACATCTGCTACTTTTAAAACTTTTGTTTTAAGAAAAGCAGAACAAAATAGGATATTGACATCAACTATACCAGTCTGCCTCTGGAGCCATTTATGTAAGCAAACTGTTACTCTGGACCTTTCTGGAAGGAACTGGAGTCAAAGGTGTACCGGTCTTCACTTCAAGTAGACACTTTTTAGAATTACAATTAGTAAATTAGCCATATGCATCCTTTTAGTAATCAGCCTTATTAAGGGTAAAAGCTTATCTCCTATTCTAAGATGTAATTACAACATACCCCTGATCTCTACTAAGTCTATAAACAGAATACTTGTATTCATTCTTGACCCTCAGGATTAAAACCAGAATCAAGAGATTAAGTGAAGTCAAAAACTTGGCACTAGCCCCCTATAACACAGACTAAAATACTGCGAGCGTCCACGATTATTTTGCATTCAGACTTCGCTGTGTATTGTGTTCAAACACTAATCCTTCCATTTACTTTAAAAGATTAATGCAAGAAAAGGGTGACTAATTGTAAAAGGGGCACAATAAGGTTCAGGTTGGTGCTCTCTTGTATTAGAGAAAAATAATATGTTTGAGATGCAGAAATTAAATTTTCTGGAAGAGGTCAGCATGGGAATCAAATGAATCCTTCTGATTCATGCAGAGTCATGCATTAACCACTTGAGATTTGGAAGGGAAAGACTTAAAGCTTTTTTTCCTCCAGTACAGATAATTTCCTTTAATAACTAAGACGCTATTTTGTCTTCAGAATATCAACTTTCCAAATTAGTTGAGTTCTGAAGGTCCTCCAGAGCACAACATCTATGATTAAACACTTTCTAAAGTTCATTCTACTAGTAAAAGTGGAAATTCCATTATTTTAGCAAGAGCAGGCATGTCAAATTTATCAAGGCATGATAGGACTGAGGATGGAATAGAGGCAAAGAATCTATGTTTGTAAGTTATATTCACAGGGCACAGAAGTTATTAGAAACCTCATTATGAGGTGGCACAGTAATCAAATGAAAAGTATAGTTATCGTGACTCTTGTTAAGTCTAAATTGTGAAGAATTACCTTCAAAACTTTTAAAAGGCAGCAGCAGGGAAGCAGCAGAGTCACGTAAACACGATTCCTTTGGCTTGGTTCACTCAGGAGAAAAGTCCCTATTGATGACCTACCATCCTCAGGACCTCCAGGGGTTGCAGAAACAAAATCCTTGTGCAGCATTACAGCCTCTTCAGTCAGGTGGCAGCAAAAGGGATGGCAGCCTCAGGAGCTCTTCCACCTCAATGCAGACTCCAGCCAGACAAACCTGGGACAAAGCACATGCAGAAGCATCACAGAGAACCTTAGTATGATTCCTTGGGCTGAGTCCTAATGCCATGGTGAGCATTAGCTATTTTTCACAGTTCTTTTAAGGTGCCAAACCATACCCAGAAGTCAGACCAGATCAAACTTCCTGGTGAAGTTTGAGTCAGCATTTTCCAAGAGTACAGTAATTGTACTGGGCTGTAAGCCTAGGATGGCTTCCTTAGTATGGAAGAATAGCATATACAGTGTTTCATTAAGCTATACATAACTGCTAATCTTTGCTTCTTCGCGAAATTAAAAAAAAAAAGTTACTTTTCTATTTTGAAAATGGATAGTTTTGACCTGTTTTAATGTCAAATCTCCTGCAAAATGGAAATTTGTCAGTTTGATCACCTTTAAGGGATACGTATGGCCAACATAAAGCCATAAAAGTAAAATGAATTATATAAAATGAAGTATTCTACAGCATTATCAAAATACCTGAACTACCCAACTGCCTCATGATTTCGGGCACAATTAAATGCACTAATAGGAAAGCAGTTGAATAACATCATGCTTCAGATCACCAGCTGAATAACATTGTCATACTCAGGCTAATATATTGTGACAGCTTCTGCCTAGAATCCATTACTTAAGCTCTGAAACTTCTGATCATAAAAATATCTTTTCCAGATCTTTCAAACAAATAAAGTAATATCATAATAGGAGAATGTTTAAAGGTCTAAAAGTTAATATTTCAGAACAAGTGAAAATATTTCTCAGTTAATTTAAACATTTGTCTCTATGTATCTTTGACATTTGGAGCAAGAGGAAGGGGTGTTAAGAAGTAATTGCATTCGCTGCCTTCCAGATATCTTTTATTGGTTCTCAAGTGGATCTGAATTCAAGAAATGCCTCTGAATGTTTGTCTGCATGGGGAAAATATTTCTTTTGACATTTTGTTCTCTGGTAGCATTTTTATGTTTATGCACATATCAATAAATTCCTTGAAAAGCAAACTCTTCTAGTACACATATTAATGAAAAGGGGATGGCGAGGCACCTCTTCTGATTTTCTGTTTGTAACAGGAGACGTGTCAGCTAAGGGTCTTTGACGTGTTTGACCTTTCTTTAAAGATGTTTTTATTTCAACCAATGGAAATTTAGTATCTGGATCATTGCTGTTTAAAGATTAAACTAATTGCAAGAATCACTAAAAAATCAAGCACTTTTGAGACACAGTCCAGCAAGCCTCACAATCAACAGGCAATGGATTCAGTCCCCCATAACCATTACACAGATGAAGTTACAAAAGGAAACCAGACTTTTTCCAAACCTGCATCCCCCTACCACAATTTTAAGAGGTGCAGTGTATAATACAGCCTTAGCTGCCTGATTTTAAAAGCTCCATTGTATAAATTTGTTGAAATGTTCTACTTGTTTGTGACAGAAATGGTACTGAGCACACTGTACTGGGGAGGGGGGGCAGAGGGGAGGGGCAGTTAGGGTGCTAGCATGTAGGCATAGGGTACCATTTCACATAGCTGCTGCCCTGGGAGGGTAAATGTGGTCTGTCAAGTCCACGTTTCATCTGCCAGCTCCTAGCAGATGTCTGGGATGCCCCAGGACATCTAAAAAGCTTAACATAGTTAGGTATCTAAATCACTCCAAGGGTTTCTGAAACTTAAAAAAGAAACACAGACAAGATGAAATGACTCTCTGAAGGTTGGGATTCCTTTAAGAGAAAGTCTATACACTTTGTTTTCCAACCTAACATGCCTTTAAAGTTATTTTTTATAGTTATCATGATGTATTAGCTCTGAAAGAAAACTAAATTTCCTAGATCAAAATACAGGACTGGCTGATTCTCCTCTCACTTAACAGCTATTTGCAATAGTTCCAGAACGTTGACACAGTCTGCATACCCTTCATGGACAGGATTAATTCTGGAAAACAGAAGTCTATAGGATGTGCTATTTTGTCTTCTCCAGGAATAAAAAAATTACAATGAGTGCAATCACTGTAACAGACTTTGAATCTCAGTTTAGTATACAAGTTTATAATTTAAAATTATCCAAGTGTCAAAGTTGGAGCAAGATCTGAGTTGGTGTCTTTGTTCCCAACAGCAGAAATGAGCAAGGTTCACTCTCCCTGAGAACATCCTGTAGGACCTGCCCTGCCAAAACCAGGGCAGCCCTATTCAGGGACGGGATCTGCACAGCACCCTCTACCCTGATGGGACACACACTTGATGCTGTGCACCTCAGGTTCCCACCATCTAAAGGGATGTGGGATTATCTAAACTAGTCTCCCTTTCTTTAAAATGCTAGCTCAACTAAACAGCATTTTAAATGATACTTGTGTAGTATCATTTAAACATGTACACATTCTGAGTACCTCTCTTACTGGGATGGCAATGGACCAGCACCTACTGTTACAAAACGTCATCTGGCCTAAACTTATTGTCAGTGTACAATAGTACAGTGTAAAGTAGATTCCTCTCTTTGCTAAGGAATGAAAATACAGTTTTTACTTATTTTTCATTTTACAAGATTAACTAGAATAGTAATTTATACATTTCTTAAATATCTGGATGTTAACTATTTACCCCATTTTTTGGTACCATTTCTGACACATAGAATCATAGAATGATTAGGGTTGGAAGCAACTCCCAGACTCCCAGTGTCATCCAGTCCAAACCCCTGGTCTTCCAGTACCTCAAAGGAGGCCTACAAGAAAGATGGGCAGAGGCTGTTCAGTAAGGCCTGTTGTGACAGGACAAGGGGTAATGGTTTCAAAATAGAGGGAGGGAGATTTAGATTGGATATTAGAAAAAAGTTCTTTCCTGTGAGAGTGGTGGAGCACTGGAACAGGTTGCCCAGGGAGGTGGCGGATGCCCCTGGATCCCTGGAGAAGTTCAAGGCCAGGTTGGATGAGGCCCTGAGCAACCTGATCTAGTTGGGGGTGTCCCTGCACATAATAGATATCCTCCATTTCTCTGTAAAGTAAACCCAGAAATACATTACAGAATGGAAACTTAATTTTGTTAAATTTCAAAAGAAGGAACAGCCAAAGTAGGCACAGAGGTGACAGCAGGGAAAAAATACACTGCTTATACTAATCAGTAATTGAATTCTGTTAATGGAAATGACTCATAAATAAACCAAATATGACCAGTATCACAACATCTTTTGCTTAAATTTTTGGTTTGTACAGTATTTAGTGCTCTTGATACAAAAATATTGTTCCCTTTATTAAGCCTATATTTTCAGCTTGTTTAGCCTGTAAGAGCCTTAGCTTGGCTTAAGATGTGCCTGTCTTTTTGTCCATCTCTGTCCGTCTGTCTGAACCAATTAGAGGAATGTCTGCCATGTCTGGGCTAGGCTGGGTGACAGCCTCAGTCTGAACGCACACGATGGACACAGACTCCACTAGAAGAAGGCTACCACAGTTTTCATGTAGGATATAGCTCCCAACAGAGCAGAAAACACTTCACCAGACAGCAGGCTCAAGACTTTCTGACAGGAAAGCAAAAAATGACTTTTTTTTCTGCCACACAATTACATTACATCCCCACCCCTGAAAGTGGAACCCTCAAATCCTGCAGCAGCAGCAGGAGCACTCGTCTATGTTCCACAGGTGCAGGTCCCCCAGGATGTTCATGAAGCAGACAGCAAAGACCCCTCCTGACTCACTCCTTTGCCTGGCAAAGGCACCTGCAGAGCAGCCCCGCACTGCTCACCTGCAGAGCTCTGCTGTGCACGATACCTCCTCTGTCACACAGATCATCGCTTGCTGTGGTCGTGGCAGGGACCTCCACCCTTTGGCTGGAGGATGCTGCTCTTTCTGCAGATGAAGGGCTGTCCAAGCAGCTGATCTGGAGCCACTCACCCTCTCCAGTGTCTGTCTCCCCCACTCATGTCACTGGACTTCACTGGACCTTCTAGGGCAGCTCCAAGTCCTCCCACCAGCAAATAAAATGCCACTTCAGTTCCTGTTCTCCTTCTGTGTTCTGGATTTATGAGACCCAAGATGGCTCCATTCACCCAAGTCCTGGATGCAGGCTGCTGAGCCATCCTCCCTAGCTGGGAGCATGGGACAAAGTAAAGCCAGAGTCCTGCCAAGAGCAGTGGCAGACATTGAAACCAAAATGCCAGCAATGAAGTAGTACAGGACGGATGGGTTGACACTGAGCTCCTCCTAGGTCAGGCAGGAGACAAGCCAAACAGACACTACTGGTTGTTGTCATTAATATTTACTATAAAAAGCACTGATGACTTCTGAGATGTCCCCATGCTGACAAGGGTAGATGCCATATTCCATACAGTAACTTGCAGAGTTGTTATTCTAGTCATGTTTAAAAAAATTCTGTTGGTCGTCTTCCATCCTAGTGCAAACACATAACACCTAGCATTATATGTCTGAATATTGTTATATTATACTGTAAAACAGCAGCTGTGGATGGAATACCCTCGCACCTTCTATGCTGGAGTCAGTTTCATTATGTTTGCAAAAGGCAAATACAGATACATCAGTGTACTTTATTATAATGTCATATTCCTGACACTATAGTAAAAGTTGATTTGGTGTTTCCATTACAAATCTCATTTTCAGAGGCTTATGACTCATCCATCTAAGTTTTTTTTCAGGATGAGATTTACCATACAGACCTCAGTCTACTTATAATTCCTCCCCTAAAAAATTGGTCAGTATCTGCACATTTTAAATCTCAAGAGCTCAAATGAATTGTTTTCTTCATGCAATTTAGTTTTTTAACATTATCGAGTATTTGTGTCCTACTTTAAGAATATAAAAGCTATTAAGAAACTGAAGCTAAAAACTCCTTGCTTCCACATATATCATATTCTTGTTATATATTCCTACATTATTTTCCATGAGTGTTAAGCAGAAGGCTGAGACCCTACTTGGTGAAAACTAAAAGTTCTTTAAAAGTCAAATAGGCACCTACTACCATTTTGTCAGTGATTTTCAAAGCACTAACTGAAAATCTGTATTTAATATATAAATGTATCTAGCATTATATCTAATGTTTAGTAAACTCCCCCCCTTTCACCCCCTATGCCATTCGCGGGGATGTTGTCACACACACAGATGTGTACAACTGACATTCATCCCTTCTCCTTTGCATCAAGAAGTTCTGATCTATTATGCCACCACAAGCTTCAAATCTCTGCAGGTCTGAGTATCTTAGCAATTCTTTAAGCCTATGCAAGCAAATTCACTGAACATTTATACAGTTTTTTATTCAATATAAAACACTGTTTATCCAACAGTCTTGGATTGCATTTTCTGAGTTATATTTATGTTTTTAAGCTCAAAGTTTAACAAATCATTGCACTAACAGTTTCATGGGGTTGTCATGAAAAACACAGAACTGATTATTCTTTTTAAATGCCTTCAGGTTTTTATCTGAGCTATACAGAAAGCCTGCTAGGAAAGTTAAAAAATCATTTTGGCTATTGCATACATTAGGAATACAGGCCTAGGCTTAGACATAAAACACTGGCTACTGCAACATATATATTTCAGGCACCCAGCACCAAGAGTAGAAATCAGATTCCTGGCAGCCAGAGAGTGAGTCATACCAGATCACAACCTGTCAAGCACTCTGACATGCACCTGCATCAAATGAGAATACTCTGCAAGGAAAATCTGAAAGGCAGTTAACAGGAAGAACTTTGAAAACTTAAAATCCATCCTATTTTAGACTTTAAATGCTATTGGAATGCAGTCTGCTCTTGCTATACAATTAATACAGGAAGGGTCCTCAAATATTACCATTCACTGCACACAGCACTCATCAGAACAAAGATGTGACGGTCCCTTTTTTCAAAGTACCATTTTTCATCCTCCATAGCAACGTCCTAGTAACAGTCTGTCCTATGAAGAGAAGGGGAAGAGCTGGAGTATTTCCAGTTTTCTAGGTATCATTTAATAATTCATATCTTTATTTGGCTGGGAGATTTTAAAACTCAGAACCGAAGCGCTTCACCGTGATTCTGTTCTTGAACTTTGGTACCACTACCAGTCCTTTGGAGAAAATAAATCATTCTTGACCAGCATGACTTATGTAATAAAATGACCAGGTATGTAGATGAGGGGACAGGAGTAGAAGTCATCTACACCCACTTCAGCAAAGCTTTCAAGACAGTTTCCCAAACATCTTTGCTGGGACACTGTGGTTGGTCTAGATGGGTGGACTAACAGACAGTTCAGAACCATTTCCTAATTAGACACAGGGTAGCAGGTAAAAGTTTTCTACAGCAATCATAGTATCTTGCAATTGGGCCCAAATGATTATTTTTTACTCTACCCAGAGCTCAGTTGCAGACCTCTGAAAAGATTAACAATCAGTATTCATTTTAGCATACTCAGAAAGCATTGATAAGGTACACTTATTCACATGGGCTATGATCATTTTCAAGCAGGTGGAAAGTAGAGTGGTGTAGGAGGGAAGAAACAATGGTGAAAACAGTATCCCTCCAACACTTAATCTATGTTCTGTGCAGCTGGAGAACAAGCTGCTCTCCATAAAACAACACATATCTCTCCAGAAAACAAGGTGCTTAAGCATGCTACCCACGCTTTCTTATCACAAGGGCATTACCAGTTTCACTTACTTGATTTAACATCAGACAGCAGGTAAATGAGGTAAGATAAAAATAGAAAAAGCTCTTCAATTTTAGTACAGCCACTCTGTCACAGATCGCCCTATAATCCAACAGTGAAGGTTGTAACATCTTTAACTAATTAACGCGAAATATAAACAATACAACGCAGAGTCATTCCCTTGCTCGATAGGATGTTGCAAGTAGGAATCTGTCTAGGAATTAATTAGTGAAATGCTTGAAGTACAAAGAAAGAAACAACAAAGAGAAACTAGAAGTTCAGGAGGACTGCCTGATTCGAGGTAGCAATACCTACATCTACAGCGAGCAAGGTAAGGCGTATCTCCTGCACTTGGCTTGGCCATAACTGTCCAGCCCATGCTAGAAGAAGCCTGCAGAAATACAAACCAGCAGAATTACTGCTCCTATTGTCACAGTTTCCCACGTTTTCTGCTGTACATGGATGTTTCTGCTACAGACAGAAGGTAAAACCTTACCCCAGTCAGGAGGGGGAGGTGCTCACATGACATCAGGCCAAGGTGGGCTGCTCCTGACTCTGCACCCCTCTGCTGCACTGCTACATTATTGCAAAGGGATTCCCCATTTCTGAAGTGTGCAGGAAGTGTCACGTCTTCTCCTGCACCATGTCTGCATCGTTTCAAAACACATAAAATGACAAAAAAACCCCACCCCAGTACTGTACTGGCTTAAGATCTGCACACATCCAGCTAGCTCCAACACCTTTTTAAAGTGTTTATGAAAATGACAAGCCAAGGAAATGAAAAGGAAATTATGAAACTCTTCTCCAAAGTGATTTTTAGTACGTCATTCCTTTTTGAGATGATGCAATTGACCACAGTAAAAAAAAAAAATCACATTTCCAAATTATATTAGTATATTACAGATTTTTCTTGAATAACCCCTTGTCAAATTTGTAGGTAAAACAGTGACAAAATACTGCATGTTTGGTTGTAGTGGTGTGCCTTGAAACATTGACAACAGTGTTGAAGGCTAGCTTCAGAGAGTGCAATGAAACATTTTATATTCTTTCTTTCACTTATTAATCTTTGGGATTTATCTAAGGCTTAAAAATCTCAACCTAGAAAAATAATAGGGGAGCAGTGGCTGGAGATTTTCCTAGTCGGAGATTAATGAAAGTCTGTACTTGGGCCTTTGTTTTTTAACTCTCTTCTTTCACGAGAAACTGAGAAAAGCTTAGCCTTACTCATTAGCCACACACCAACTAAAACCCAAAATTAATTGTGAACCTTCCTATCCTCAACATTAAAAAATAGAAATAGGCAAGTGGTTCAATAGTACAAAACTGTGATAAAATTAATTCTAAAACTTCAGATACGGAATTAGAATCTAAAATAAATCTTTTGGATTGTTATGACAGTATTTCTACTGGCCATGGATCAGGTCTTAATAATGTAGGTACCATTAAAGACTAATAGCATTTAGTTATCAAGAGAAGAACCTGGACCCATCTGGTTTTCTTATCCAAAGGCATTTGTGACAAAGGCTTTTGTTTCCATTGCATCTGAAATGAAAATGATATAGTGTTAACAAGCATAATTTAGCTGAGAGGGGTTGTATTTTAGTTATGTATTTGGTTAAAAGGTAATTCAGATGTACTATATTTGTTTTGGTCCTTCTCAGTGTTCACATGTGAAAACCCCCAGAAGAATTCTATGTTCTCCAGCATGTAGGGAGAAACACATGTCAGTGAGCTTCAGGTCTTCGTAAATACAGTATTGTTCTTGTCTCCTTCTCCATGCAATGTATTTTTCTGAAGTTAAACGGTTTGGGTTTTTAACAAAGTGGAAAACCACTACTTTCCTCTCACACTTAACATGTTAGCAGACAGTGACACAGATTCACAGAACTGTAGGGGTTGGGAGGGATCTGGAGACATCGAGTCCAGACATGTTAGCGACTGAAATAAGAATGGGAAATTTCACGTTTGATGAGGACTCCACAGCCACCTCAGTGCTATGTCCTTCAAGACAGTTTCATAGGGAGCAAGTGAAGGTTACAACCCTTCCTCCCCATCTAATGAGGTCATGCAGAGATACTTGTGACTTTTGGGAAATAAAGACAGACAGAAAAACATGTTTTTTCCTCCAGCTATGCAGAGAGCTGAGACTTTCTTCTTCCTCAAAGATATGGATGGATTTCAATGGCATCAAGCAAAAATTTCATCTAACAGTTTTTCACCTGGTAGCTTTTTGTCTTCCCAATGACTGCATTAACAGATAATGAGTAATTTGGGATGTTTTCATTGTATCTCATTACAAAACATTTCTGCTTTAACTGCAATCGGTGTTATACCACCATATTAAAATGAGATTTCAGAAAAGTCAAACTCCAACACACATAACAAAATCCATAAGAAAAACTAAGGCTTTTGTCTACACCTCTGTTTGTGACATATGCTTAAAGACCTGGAGGCCACTTAATTTACTGAAACCTGAGAAAAGGAAGGATACAGTCGGAAAATCTTTCCATAGACTCCTGACTGCAATTTTTAACTTCAGTAACCCAACAGCACTCCACCCAAAACAAGCTAGTCAGTGCACATGGTCAGGGATACAAATCCACAGCTCGTCTTTCCAAAATTCTTATAAGACCACTTATCAAGAATAGAACTAAGTTGTTACCAAACAGGAATGAGTACTTTCTTGTGTCCAGATTCATGATCTCCCAAGCATGAATATCTCTCAATGAAACAGAAATGAACTGTTCTCAAAACTGTTAGAAAAAAAACCAAACCCAAAATATCATAGTAAAGACTTGACTGTAAAGAAATAAAATCCAACACAGAGGAATGATCGTGTTATTCTGAATTTCCAGATAAACAGTCAAAATAAAGTAACTAATGTATCACAAAAATAAAACTCTCACATACTATGTCAAAAGACACACCAAAAAAACCCCAAACCCAACTATTCACACAATATTTGGCAGACTACAAAGAAAAAATATAGAAAAGAAACAATATTGAATCTAAAAGACTGAACAACTGACAGCATTTACTGATCAAACTTTTAAAGTCTACATTTACAATAGTATATTTAAAATCATATTATTTCTCTTAGAAACCAAAACAACCTATGCAAAATACCAACATGCTTCAATCCAATGGAAGGCAAATAATACAATTTCTCTTTACCAAGAGTAAATTCAACACACCCAAAGAACTAAACCAAATCAAGTCCCCAGCTTCCTCCTTGTGCAGAAAAGCATCATGTACTGCTACCTCTGATTTTCTTAGAGTACAGTGAACTATGAAAACCCTACTCCCCACAGAATAAATGGTCACAATCAGAAGGCCAACTTTCAAAATTCATTCTGCAACAGAAGCACTTTAGAAGAACCGCAAGGGATCAGAAAACTGCTTGGACATAGTAATGTCTCCTATTTTTGCATTAAGACAGCAGTTATTCCATTGGGGCTTTGTGCAACGATAGTGCATCGCTACGACATGATCATAGAATCATAGAATTGTTAAGGCTGGAAATGACCCCTAAGATCATCCAGTCCAACCATAAACCTACCGCCACCAAGTCTACCCTTAGACCATGTCCTCAAGCACCGCATTTCCCGGTCTTTTAAACCCCTCCAGGGATGTGGACTCAACCCCCTCCCTGGGCAGCCTGTTCCAATGCTTGATGACTCTCTCAGTAAAGAAGTTCTTCCTAATATCCAACCTAAATTTTCCCTGGCGCAGCTTGAGGCCATTTCCTCTAGTTCTGTCACCTGTTACTGGGGAGAAGAAACCAACCC
The DNA here is from genome assembly GCA_013399135.1 of Heliornis fulica. Taxonomy (NCBI): domain Eukaryota; kingdom Metazoa; phylum Chordata; class Aves; order Gruiformes; family Heliornithidae; genus Heliornis; species Heliornis fulica. Next base: position 288,351 of record VXBZ01009164.1, read on the forward strand.
CCAACCTCACTGCAACCTCCTTTCAGGTAGTTGTAGAGAGCAATAAGGTCTCCCCTCAGTCTCCTCTACTGGCTGAAGACAGTAAGGTGGGCAGGGTTTTTTTCTTCCCCAGTTAACCATGCTGAGAAACCTACGTTAAGTATTCCAGTGTACGGTGTTGCATTCATGAAACTGAAACTGGGTACTCTTCCGAGAAGTATCTAGTACTTATTCTACACATCAAATAGCTAACTTTCCAGTCACATGGAAGAAGACAACAGTAAACACTTTTTCTGTTTGATACTGAAGATTTACATGAGCTACTAGCCCTCTCTCAGTGCTTTTACATTTGTGCTTTAAGCCATTATTTTGCAGCATTGATCTTCACGGGCTATCACTTGTGAGTTACATCAGTACTGCAGACTCTGCTTGCTACGTTATAATCTTGTTGAGTTTCCTCTTTACACTTTACCTTATCATACATCCCATCCCTCAGCTGCCAAAAAGCAGCCTCAAAAAATTTGTCTCAAAGCAAAATTTTTCTGTTCTCACAAACAGGTGACAGATTTGGACCCCCCAATTCCAAACACTCTCCACACTGCCTGGAAGAAAGGATGGTGGAAAGAGTGAGGTCTCCCAGTGAGGCTCTTCCTGACGAATGAACAAAGAAGAGCAGGATAACCTAATAATCTTTCTTAACCAGGTCCTTCTACACTGTGCATCCCCATCCTACTTTATCTGGATATTACAAGCTAACAATCTCCCCTCGACCTGATGAAACAATACATTTTCTGAGACAGAAAGCAGCACCAAAGAACTGAACTGATTACAGAATATCAAAACGTATGAAGTAACATAAAAAACATTACTGATACTCTTTATACCCATTAAGAAGGCTGTACCAACACAGCATAATCCCATTACTGTTGTTTTCCACACAAGGTACATTCTAAACTTGTTCTGGTTTAGGACATCTACTAAGACCATGGGCTACAGCTTCAGATTTGTGTACTCCCTGGAGCTACATAAAATAAACAATATTAGAAGAAATCCAATTTCCATCTGAGAAGGCCATGTTCAGCCATTCCTAAATCTTGACATCTTTTGTCATTTACACACAAACTAAACTAACCTGATAATGTCACTACTTTGTCATTACAATTTATGTTTTACAAATATAGTTTTGTGCTTACTGTGTTCTCACAGTAATTCTGAAACCAGCTTTATGATACTGGATTCATTCTTTTAAGGAACACTGATATAAATTATTCTATTTTAGGTTTTTTATCATTCACAAGTCTTTCAACAGTGATTAAAGATTATATGGAAATATAAATAATGATCAGTCATTCACTCTAGGAAAAAAAACCCAAACCCTTTTCTTCTGCACTCTAAGCTTGAGCTTAGTAACTACGTTTCACTGCTGATTAAAATAAGAACTACTTTGCAGTAATTGGCATTCTGTGAAATAGAAAGTATAGCTGAAGGAAAGACTATTTTTTTTTTCTACCTACTTTTTGTACTTTCAGAAGCCATCCCCTTTGCTTAAAGGTTGAAAATAATTAATTTCAGGTCTTTAATAATGATTAATATATTAAAGTAAGTGATAACATGAGATGAATACCATTCATGCAATCATATATTACACATTAATGGATTTTCCATCCTCGTTCATCTAATTGAGGGCCACGTTTCTGACTCTTACCAACCCCAGATGCATCAGAAAAGACACTTCTTGGTAAGGAAACAGTAACTTGCCCTTCCTCCTGTCTCATCCAAACTATTTGAGACTACACTTTAAGATATATGTATCAGTGACAACAACTGCAAGTTCTTCTGGCTTGTGAACCAAGGTGCCCAGACACAGTGTAGTTCAGACCGAGAGCTGTGCTCTTCTTGTTGGCCTGACTCTGATTCCACACAATTACAGGTCATCTCCCCAGATTGTCTGACAGCATGAAGAGTTTATCCACAGTAAGTATTTTTCACTGGAAACCCCTAAATAGGAGGTCCTTTCCATTATTTGGCTGCCTTTATCTTGTCACAACTTCCCCAGATAAAGAAACAACAAAATTTCACATGAAATACAAACAATGCACTGAATGAGAGAATTAGGGTTCACTCTTTCCCTCTCTTTCCATGACCCAGAAATATCATCATCAATTTAATTCCTGTGATGTAGCCAAAGGTGACAAGAAAGAGATCTTACCAAGGGCATATTAGCTTGTCAGTACAGCCTTCTCTTTGGGGATCTACCCCTTAACTTCTTCAAAGAAGAACAATTATAAATTCACTCTGCTACCTTCAACTGTCTGTAGAACTCAGGAAGAACACTGAAACAGACCAAACATGGACACTGAGGCCATGATTTACCAAAGCATTCGATAATAGTGCAAGATTACTATAAAAAAAAACCAAACAACACAAACCCCCCAATATTTAAGTGAAACTGTGTAGTTGAAACTAGGGTTATTTGATATGATTATGGATTCTTAATTACACATTTTTAATGTCAAGGCAAACCTAGGCAACCAGTAAGAAAAAGTCAGCTTTACTAATTATCCTTTAATACACTGTGATTGAACCTCTGCCATCCTATTCTTCAGGGAAAACCTCATTTTACTGGTCCAGAGAGAAAGATTACCACTTTTCCACAAGGTTTGAGGGCCTATATTGACAGAATTGGATTTCTGCTCTTTTCTATTATCCAAACTCACTCGTTTTATATTATTTCTTCCTCCTCCTTTGCCTTCTCTTTAAAGACAATTAGGTTTAGTCAGCAAAGAATGATTCTTCTCTTTGCTGCTGTGAATCTGTCACTAAAGCAAGCTAAAAATCAACGCCTGAAGCACCCTGATGCTCCTGTGAATTTGCTGGATCTTTGGAAGTCTTGTAACAGTACCTCCTATGCCTCTGTTTCACTGTCAGGCTAGCAGCATGAGTCCAGAAACAGAAGCTGTGCATCCTCCTTGTCTCCTACTCACACGCAAACTCATTGCTTTGTCCATTTGTAGAAAGCAAGTCTTGATTCAGACCACAGCAGCAGCAGCAGCTCAAGCACATCAACTGTCTTAGCTCAACCATATTTTCCCCAGCATGACAGCAAACACCACCTGCAATCAGGATTTTATTCAAGTATTCCACTGCTATTACACTGGCAATATCACCTAAAGCTTTACATCTTAGAGACCTTGCTTTTCTTTCTCTTTGCTCCTTCTGTAATGCTAACAAAAGGTTTGGTGGGGTGACCCCAGCCAACGACCAACACCCATCCAGCCTCTCTTTCTCTTGCATCTCCTGCAGGAGAGGGAGAAAACCCAAAGCAGTTCAGGACATCCATGGAACGAGACAAAGGCAATTTAATATAGAACCTAAAAGCTGTGTATACAAACCAAGCAAGGCTAGAGGAATCTATTTGCTTCTTCCTACTGGAAGGCAGATGTTTAGCCCCTTCCAGGAAAGCACAGTCTCACCATGGTCAGGTAATGGTTCCCAGAGAAAACAAACACCATAACCACAAACATCCCCTTTCATCCTCCTTTCCTGGATATTTTACTGCTAAGCAAAGTGACCTATAATGTCTGGAGTATCCCTTCAGCCAGTTTGGACCATCTGCCCCAGCTATGTCCCCTCCCAACCTTTTGCTCACTACCACTCCACTCTCTGGGGGTGGAGGGGGAGGAGAGAAAGCCTTGGCACTGCACAAGCAGAGTTCAGTAGCCAGACCATTGGCCTGCTATCACACTATCTTTTGAGGTCCCTTCCAACTCGTAACATTCTGTGAATTTCTGTGAATATTTTAGCCACAAATTCAAAGCCCAGCACCATATGGGATGCTATGAAAAAAAATTAACTCCATCCCAATCAGACCCCAATCAGATTTCAGCAGGATGTTTTCCACCAGCAGGGAAGAACACCTCTCGAATCATAAAAGCTGTTTACCGCCATGTTCACAGGAACAATTCTTTATTCTGCTTCTGTGCTCTACTATATTCTGCTTCTACCTTGAAGAGCTGACATATGATGAAGAATCGAGATGCTGGAAAATCATTTTGCAGTCTGAATTCTATAGCCGCTTTATAAGTGTCTGTCACCCATCATAATCTTGATATCCATTAGTTTTTCTCTATCCTTTCTTCCCCTCTCTTTTCTCCTGGGACTTGGCTAAGGAAAGGGATGAGTTTCTATCAATAGGAGTGAAAGTTTCTTCAAAAAGAGCTTCTTATAGCTTTTAACAACACTTTTAAGAGTTAAAAGTAGGTCTAAGGGAAAAAGAAAAATACCTGCATGGCTAACCTCACTTTGACATAATCCTACTCTTACATTTAATTTTACTTTCATTAAACAATTTCTAAAAATCTTTTAAACAGTAAAATACCAAACCTATTATAAGTCTACTAAATCTTTTAAAGTTTGAATGTGCAGCATTTGTACATTTCTCTGTTTATCCTGAGCCTGTCTGCATGCACACACATTTTTGTTGCTAACCATCAACATCTGTCTGTTTTTTCACACCCGTGTCTCTATTTCTGCAGTACATGAATAGTCCAGAAGTCAGGGGAGAACTAGTGATGAAGAAAGCTTCCATGAAAACCTTGAAGAAAACACAAGACTACAGTTGGGCTAATATAGTGATCCCTTACAGCGTACCTTACAGGCCTGTCCTTAACCACTCTGAGCACGGGCCACACACTGCCATCAAGTTCAAGATCGTTTGTTACTGGATTGCTCAGTGTTACACTGCCATGGCATCATTTTCTGCAGTACTGTTCTCATAACGTGACAGAAGCTCCACATAACATTGTTTTGTGTTTGTCTGGTTGACTTGGTATCCGGCATCAGTGTTCGCATCTGTTATTCCTGCTGCTTTTCTTTGGTAGCGTGTTTTGGCTGCATCCCATAGCCAATTGCCTTTGGAACAAAAAGAACATCCTAATGGCAAAAGCTTCAGTAGGGCTACCAAGCCCATGCTGCAACTAAAATGAGATGCATTTTGGAGAGATGTGCAAAGCTGAGGGAAGCAGCTTTTCTTCCGTCCTTCTGTTTCTGGCAGTCTCGGTCCCCAGTCATCTTCCTGCCAGTCCCCAGCTTATGCTCGCCCTCAGGGCAGTTCTCAGTCTCCCAGACAGCTGTGATTTTCTGCCATGAGTGAAAGCTCATATCCCAAATATTAATGGTCAATCAATTAGCCACAGCTGAGACCTGGCTCTCCAGTCCCTCACTTGCTGTCATGGATTGAAGTGCACAAGGTACACACTGGATCAAAATTAACTCCATTATAAGCATACAAATATGTAATTCCCCACAAAATTTCTTGAAGTTTTAACTAGAATCATAGAATGATTAGGGTTAGAAGCGACTCCCAGAGGTCATCTAGTCCAACCCCCCTGCAAGAAGCAGGGACACCCCCCAACTAGATCAGGTTGCTCAGGGCCGCATCCAACCTGGCCTTGAACGTCTCCAGGGATGGGGCATCCCCCACCTCCCTGGGCAACCTGTTCCAGTGCTCCACCACTCTCACAGGAAAGAACTTTTTCCTAATATCCAATCTAAATCTCCCTCCCTCTATTTTAAACCCATCACCCTTTGTCCTATCACAACAGGCCCTACTGAACAGCCTCTCCCCACCTTTCTTGTAGGACGCCTTTGAGGTACTGGCAGACCGCTAGAAGGTCTCCCCGGAGCCTCCTCTTCTCCAGGCTGAACAGCCCCAACTCTCTCAGCCTGTCCGAAGCTGATATATCATTACATTTTTCAATGAAAGTTGCATATTTCTATTATCAGTTTATACTTTATACTTGAAGAATCAAGTAACCCTTAGATATTTCCATTTGCATCAGTTAACTGCTAATAAACGATCAACTGCTGTAATATTTTTCTCTGATATTTCAATTGCTAAAAGTAATAGATTTTTATTATCTTAAAACTGCATGACTGAGCCATGTATCTCCTTAACATTTTCTGAGTGAAGATTCATCATCTGCAGTCTCGTCAGTATTTTCATCTTTCTCTCTTCCTGCACTCACTTGGGTTTCCACAAATGTACTTTTGTTATTTACACATTAAAAGTTTTCTTATGCTTTCAACACTACAAAAACAGTCATGTAAAACATCCACCCTTTAGACCCCAGAAAATAAGAACATGCTACAATATTTTATGAAATTATTGTCATTACAAAGTATTCTGCAAGCTGGAAACATCACAGTAAGGAATTGATTTATTTTATTTGAAATGTGATTTAGATTTATTTATGCAGCTTCTCTTACTTTAAATAAAACTGTTTGCCAAATAATTGTGCAACTAAATGTTTTTGGTCATAAATGCTTAATTACAGTGGTTTTCATTTAGAGCACCAGCTAATTTAGCTTTAATAAACGTGCCTGCACATCGATACTTTGTCTGCACAAAGTTCTCTTCCTCTTCAGAAATTGCTTCCGTTTCAGCCCTGCTCCTACGCATCCATTCAACCAACATCACATCACAAGCCTGCATTGTGCCAAAGTACCTCACAGATGGAGAAAGAGGGAGCTGGAACGAGAGGATTTTTCTCCTCATTCATTTCTCCATGTGACAGCAGAGTACAACTGCTCTAACTTGTTTGGTATCATTTGTATTACTCAAGAAGCAGGGCACACCAAGGCAGGCAGGAGTGTTCAGTTTCTCCCCACTGTCCACAACTTCATTTCATGAAACTTGCTATGATTTAAAGCCTGCCAGTTTGGAGGCAATCAATATTACATATTTCCTTCTGCAGGAAAAAAATCCACAACCCAAACGTGTAAAAGCTGATAGCATAAGTATAGCCGGTTTACCATTACGATCTGACGGCCTCTCGGACTTTTCCAGGATACTGGAAATGTTTCTTTCCTCAAGACCTAAAAAAAAAATAAATCCCATAAAACAAACAAAGAAAAATTCTACACAAATCACGGATTCACAAAATTGTACAGGTTAGAAGGGACCTCGAGAGATCACCAAGTCCAATCCCCTGCCAAAGCAGGTTCCCTAGAGCAGGTCGCACAGGTCGGTGTCCCGATAGGTCTTGAATAACTCCAGAGAAGGAGACTCCACAACCGCCCTGGGCAGCCTGTTCCAGTGCTCTGTCACCCTCACCGTGAAGAAGTTCTCTCTCATATCATTGAGGAACCTCCTGTGGTCCGACTGGTTATCACCGCCCCTTGTCCTGTCCCCACNCGTCCCCATAGGCCTCTGAGAAGAGGTTGGCCATCTCCCTTTATCTCCCACACTTCAGATACTGATGAGATCCCCTCTCAGTCTTCTCCAGGATGACCAGCCCCAGCTCACTCAGCCTTTCCTCACAGGGGAGATGATCCAGGCCCTTCATCATCATTGTGGCCTCTGCTGGACTCTCTCCTGGAGATCCCTGTTTGGTTTCTACCAGGAAGCCCAGAACTGGACACAGGGCTCCAGGTGAGGCCTGAAGGAAGCCTTGAAAACTGAAACTATCTTCTAAATGTCCTCACCAGTCCTCTTCAACTACTTCTTTACAATTAAAAATCCCCTGCAACTCAGAAACATTCTCAAGCAGTTTATTGTGGAGGACCACAAAGTCTTACAAGAAATCTAGTACAAGAAACCTTTAGCATAGGTATTATTAAGCATGATTGTGCCTGGAATGGGTTTCCTAAATATTGAAACAACAGAAACTCATCTGATAAAAACCTTTGCAAACAAAGAAGGCACTCTTCAGTTTGACTGAAAAAAAAAATCTGGATAACAACTTACCTAAACTTGTTTTAAGTTCTTTGAAGTTAAAAGATCCCAGGCACGTACTAATATAGCCAATGCATAAATTTAATCCAATAAAGGAAACCATTGTCTGAGTTCTTTCATATAACTCGTGACACACTTCAATTGTCATATATATGCTAAAACTGATTGAAATCCTGACTGTACTTGCCTTCAGAGAGACAGAGAAATCTGAACTCCTTCAATGCAGAAAAACAAACGTTGGGTTCATTTTTTGTTGGGTTTTTTTTTTTCCCTCTCCTAAGTACAGGTTTCATATTAGCAGTGAATTTCTAATCAACATAATATGATATAATCTCATTTTTTACTCTGAAGCAGAAAAATATGCAATCTCTAGCAACTACTTCTGAGGGCAAGTACAATTCATAATGAAAATTAATTTCATATTTCTGTTTCCTATCTCCTACAAATAACAAATACTTGTAGCACAAGGACAGATGTTTTTAATATATTCTGTTATCAGATTAGAAATACAAGCAAAATGGATGGAACAAAATCCACCAGGATAAAGGACACAATGCATAATGCCACACTCGTATTAGCATAACAAAAATGTGTAAATTATGTTGGTGCTGAGAAAACTGGGAATAGTCCTTCAACAGCATGCAGACAGAAGACATTTCAGAAGGTTATGAAACTTAATCTTCACATTCCGTTACTAAAACAAGAAATCGCTTCATAATAAACAGTTGCTCAGAATCAAATCTCATTGGAGAATATTGTAAGTAAAGTGTATCTTTAGAAACTGTCTACCTTAAAACTTGCTTCTATTTTCTAACTGTGAAATTAGAGCTCTGAGAGGCCTTCAACAGCATCAAATGACATTAGAAATAAACAAATGAAGAAAATTATCATGATTTAAAATAGCTGGATAGGATGGAATAAATGTATTTTAGTATAACAATAATATTAGACTTCCTAATACTATAACTGATGAAAATTGTGCAGATTCAACCACTGGTTTGGAAGGGAAAATGCAGCAAATCTTCAAAACACAGCCACAAAGTTACACTCGTGACATTCATGTACGGCTACAACTTTGCACGCTATATTAAAATTCAATTTCCTAGTGAATATCATCTTACTATTGCAATTTGATTTTTGGGGGGTTACATTCCATTAGTGTGTTGAAGATGCATGTGTTTCCAAGGTGGAAGTGAAGTTAAATCCAGGTAATACCAGAGACAGCCCAAGGTAAACCTGAGAGTAATATGGAGGTTGGGTCAGATTCTGATCTTAAAATTTTTTTTTTTAGTATTATTTTTCAAAGTCTTCTTAAGGGAATCAGTCAGTTCATCTTATTTCTCCTAACTGAAATCTTGAGCACTTCTTTTCATTATTGGGCTCTTTTCTTAGTTAGAGAAGAGAGACAGGAGCACATCACAGAAACAATTTCTCTCATCTTAAAATAACCACCAAATGTTAGAGCACTGTCTAAGGAAGATCCTGTTTCTTGAGGTACCATCTAGATAAAGCAGGTCATCAATTACTTAGATTAGATTGTTCATTTCAAAGCAGTTAAGTTAGTAAAGACTAAATTCATACTGATTCATAATCACAGAGTCACAGAATGTTAGGAGCTGGAAGGGACCTCGAAAGCATAAGTTTTAAATATAAAAGCTCTAAATGAGAAATACGTAGTCATAATTTGAGTTTTTGTGCCTGAGTCTGTCTCTTCATCCTTCTCTAGCTCTCAAAAAAACTTTTAAAAGTATTGTCCAAGCTCAATTAAACAAAATATCAGTGAGATTAAGGTTTCAAAAATAACCATTTCCTAAAGGCAACACTGATGCCTTACAGAAAGTGGAGGGACTAGTGAGACTAGCTCTAGGGGAACAACTGCCTTTAGCAACACAGTATCCTTCATTGCCTTCAATTCATATGTCAAAAAATTCTGCTTCCAAATACACAGAGACAATTCAAATACATTCATCCTAAAAGAACCAAAAGCCAGAAAAGCTCGATTTTCCTGCATTTGAAATAAAAATCCTATTGAATGAGACAAATGACCATGTTGCTTGGGTTAGATGAGATACGAAGGACCAAAGGAACCAATAGAAAAATATTGGGAGAGACAAAACCAAACATAATTTGAGATTTGTTCTTCTTATTCCTTCTTTAAATAAGGCATTTTATAGGATGTGAAATAAATTGTATAGAAAATGGGCTAGATCCCCTAAAAACTGCATTTCATTGACATCTGAATTATAATTTCATGTAAGTAAAGATTCTAGCAAATGGTTAATGATTTAATTTAAAAACTCTTCACTATGAAATTAACAAATACAATTTAATTGCAATTTCTTGCATGATTAATAGGCTAGATTTTCATTCTTAATTCCATCATGCAGTCTGTTAAATATGGCCTTTTTGTTAAATTATTTTAATTTCCTGAGAGATCAAGCTGCTACTGCATGCAGATTGTGTTATCTAGCACCTTGTATTATTATTTCTAATTTTCATATCTATTTGATTAATGGTTTACTTTGATCAATCTTATGCACTAGGAAGACACGAGCTGATTGTCTTTACGCCCTCGAGTAGAACTGCTTGGACTGAGGGAGCCTGGTGATGTGAATCAGAATACAGAAGTGTGCTGATCTAGAGTTAAGTGTATTAGAAAAACCTGACTCCTACCAAAAACTATCCTACTTTTAATTTTAATAGCGAAATAAAAGTCACAGACAGATAATCAACCATAGGCACATATATTTCCTAAGTGCAAAGCAAGGAAGTATTTTGGGGGTCTAATTTAAGCTTTTTCCCCATGGATATTTACACATTTAAAGGTGTTACAGTTATGAGTCTTATGCACTGCCTTGCAGTATTTTCTTCAAGACTCATTCCTACGCATGCAAAACTTACTAGGTGGTGAAGCCATCACTCTCCATAAGTCTTGCTCTGGGGAAAAGCATTTGATTCAGCCCAACAAGATGTGGAAATCAGCCATGAAAATGAGAAAATCCCTAAGATCTTGAAGGTTTTTCATAAGTCACTAAGGGCAGACACATTGACGGGACTGCTGTTATCGGCGTCACGTTCGTAAGCGTGAACCCAAGCCAGGGCAGAGAGAACATCATGCCGGGCACTCCAGCTCTGTGGCTCAGCCTACACTCCTGAGTCTGAGCAGTACTGACACTATCATGCACTTCCCAAAGTGCTTCCCCCAAACCTGTGCACTTCTGCTGCATCTTCTCAAAGAATTCTCAGCGTAAAAGAATGAAAGATGCAGAGTGACAGCTGATCGGGCAATTTTATTTGCAGTTTACAGATAGATAGATGGGAGAGCGATACCTCTAAACTCCAGGAGAAGTCTGTGCTATAGAAGCCATTGGTGCCTCATAGAATAGGTGGAAAATGGTATAAAGGAAAAAAAAAAGGAAAGAGAAAGTTGTATTTTCGCTGGAGCCACACTGGCACTTTTTCCTCCTGTTTTTACTGATTGTTCAGATAATGTCCATCAATTATTTATAAAAGGAAGACTACTTAAAAAATCTTCACAGATGCTTATTTATATTCACCTAAATAATTCTTGTTGGTGACTCTTTTTTGGGTTTGCTTTAAAGTATATACAAGGTGTTGTTTGGGTTTTTTTTTTTTAATTATTTTATATGCATATGGCCTTTCTTGTTTTACTGTAGTGTATTTTAATTAAAATTAGTTTACAGTTTAGCAGAGACTTTCTCAGCTGTGAAAAAATTAGAAATCCATTTGCTTACTAAAAAGGTTTTAAATATTTATCTTTTTTCTATCTTATCTTTCAATATCTCATCATTAAATGATTACTTAAGTGACTTCAGACTCTGAAAAATCTTCTAGCAAAATGTCAAATAATATGAACAGAGCCTGCTAACAAACACTGCTAATCCAGCCTTACACACTTCAATATAGAGGATACAGTCTAAACAATTCTCTTTAATTTCACCTTGAATTCACTCAAGCCTTTTCCCCATAAATTTATACAAATTCTAACTTTTATTATTGCCATATACAAGCAGCTGTTCCAGATCACCCGGGTTGAGACAATTCCCACATTTCTTACAATTTGCAATTACGAGTGCGATGTTAAACCAGATGAGCTTGACCCTCATTCCACTGGCAATTTTCTAAATGCATACAGTGTGCACATTCCTAAAAACCAGCTGAAAATTACATTTCATAGGCAGACATCTAAAGGGTAGGTGCACTGAAGTGTAAATTTCTAGAGTGGTTAGCGATGACAAGCGTGGCTAGTAACTACATTTCTACTCTCTCTGCAAAACCTGATTTCGAATTATAAGATCTTGATGCTGTATGTTTTTGTTGTGCATTTGCTGAATTCTAGAAGCCTCACAAACCAAGATGCCCTTAAGGCAGAAACTGGCACTATGGCTTGACAGTGCCTCAATGTTACCTCGGCATTTGATGCCAGTGGGCTCAAGATACGCAAGCAGTGCGGGACCAACAGGCACTCTGAAAGCCAAATAAACCTTCCTCTTTATATACAAAATGAGAAAGGTAAAGACAGCCAGTACCCTGCCAGACATTTGATAACCACACTCTCCTCTCTGCTGTGGGCTCTCAACATAGATAAAAATAAATGTGCCAGAGAGATGCAGAACAGAGCTTTGACGTCTGTAGTCCCTTCAGCTAGGCTCTAACTAGACAGTTGGGTTTCACAAAGTGTACACAGAGAATAACTCATTCCAATAATTCAATCTAATTGACTGAATGAATCAACAGTTTTGTTATTTCTGTATAAAACTGGCCATGTTTTCAAGATCTGAACAAAATGACAGTTAGTCAAACCAGTTTTATTCTGAATTTCTCTACAGAATAGCTTTCCTCAGCCGTGGATTAGTAGAACTGGAGTAATTTACAGACATTTCCATATTTCAGCTGCACCACCCTTTTCTGGTTCAGAACAAGTACAAGTCAGCAGAGCTTACAATGGAGAGACAAAGGTGTGCAACAGAAGACAAAAAACTCCAGTCATTTGCAGCGGAAACTAAAGGTGCAGGATTCATTGCACAGATAACATATATATATACACACACATCCTTACTTTTATGTTTTGCCTAATGTAATTGTGAATTGCCATCCTCCACAAAGAGAGTTAGAGGGTTATGAATGCATCGAGTAATATGTCCTTTAGAATACGATTTGTAAAATTATTGTTCACAATATGCAGTAGGAATTTCTGGTTTTTTTTTTTTTTCTTTCCCATTGAAAGAGAGAAAAATGTTAAATAAAGGTATCCAGGGGTTTAAGAACATTTACTGTGTCAGACAATTCAATAGAAAAGGGCTCTACTGTATTATTAGTTTTCTCTCCATTGGGGAGACCACATTGCATCCTATTTTTCCTTACTAGTATTTTCATATAAAAGGCAGTAATATAGCTTTGAAATTTGGTAGGTATTAAGATAAGGAATCTAATTCTAAATGTAACTCCAAGATTTCTTGAAGCTCAGATATGCACTACATTGTGGGAATTATACATTTATTAGTTTCAGCTCACTCTCTTTTCTACACTGAAATTTTCTTCTTGGGTCTTTTCTATGATGTGATCAAGCAGGGCTGGTTTTTCTTTTTCCATTTATTATTTTAATAAAGAAAAAAGTTACTTTGGACAACAACCCCTCATGACAGTTAATAGCCCAAAGCAAATGCCAGGAATCCCTTACAAAAAAAAAAGTCTTGACAATATAAAATCTCACATGCTTTTGACACTGGATGTGCGTGTTGTCGGTAAGTGGTGTTAGAATAAAGCAACCAGGTAGTGAACAGCAGCCTTACAAGCGAAGCTTCTGTAGAACTCCTCAGATGCTTGCCATCATGGGCCTGATGATGACACTCCAGTGTCTTTAGATAGCTTTACCTTAGAAAGTATACGGGATTTTGTCTTAAAATCTATGGCAATAGTCTGAGTCACATGGAGGTTAAGAAGAAGTACCGGAAGAAATGCAGCATGGTAGGATAAGAAGCGTAACTCCTCCACAATGCTTTCTACATACACCCTATCCAAAATGAAGTCCTGTGCATTTCCACAACTGCAAGCACTGGTTATATCAGTAGGGAAAAAATGGTGCAACAGAATAGGATCTATCTGTAACATCTCTCCCTCTTCCCAGTGAGTGCAAACTGCCCCACAGGCCAGGCTGCAGCCAGATTTCCCAGGACAGGCAGTGGTCGAATGTGGGGAACACACAAGATGCTTTGCTGCATGCCTGCAGCTGAGAAGCTATCAAGACCTGCTTAAATCACCGTTTTCAACCATTCCTCAACCAATGACCTAGTTCCACAGAATGAGTATTTCACAGAGGTCTTACCCTCTTAAAGCAACTGAGTGATTCAGACAACATACCTGACAGAGACAGAAAAGCCAAACGAGACCTCGGATCTTCAATCATCACTCACATGAATGCTCATTGTAAATGAAGGATCAGAAGGTGATATAGCCTGGATTAGTAAGAGAAATTGGATCATTGGAAACAATGTTTCTTCAGGACTTATGCCTTAAAAGATCTCTCACATGTGTGTGAAGCAATATTTCTGTGCTCAACACAAAATCTTTATTTTTTTCTTTTCTTTTAAATTTCTGCCCAAATAAGCAAACTAAAGGCCTAATGTTTCTAGCTCCTTGGGATCCCAAAGTAGCATCTGTGCATGCAAACCAGAAGCATGCAGATCCCAGACAGACATCTTTTGAGAAACATGCTCTAACAGAGAGCAACGTGTCTGTACCCGACAGCATACTGCCCTTGGATTTTCAGAAAACAGCCAGGGAAACAAAGTCTGGGTCCATTTTAAGCAGACTGATCAATCACAGCCCTGTATGGGAAAGGACCAACTTAAGAACAATTTAGAGAGAGAAAAAGCTCTGTTAGACCTTTGAGGTGAAAATAACCTTGCTGCCTTTATTTGCCTCTTCAGTGTTTTCTGTTCCTGAGATCACTGGAAGCTTGAAGCGTCTGATTTACTCTGTTGCTTAACAGATGGGCTCTGCTGGCAACTTTCATGGTCTGAGTGCCATTCTTGGCTGCTACACCAAAAAAAGGCAGTTCTCTTCTCACCTTGTGCAGTGCTTTAAATTTGTCTTCTAGGTTTTACTATTGCTGCTATTATGTAAATAAAATTTACCCCCAAAATTGTATTAAAATATTTTGATAATTTAAAAAGACAAATAGGTGTTAAATATAAATATATAAGAAAAATAAAAAGGCTGATCCTTTCTATTTAGTCATTTGAGAGTTGGAAGGAGGATGAAAAAATCTTGGTCCTTACCTCAACCAGAGATACCAGATCTCCTATATTTTTAGCCAATGATTAAAACATTTTGTGATTATCCTTAAAATGAACAGGCTGGTTTGTTGGGGTTTTGAGTTGGTTTTGGGGTTTTTTTTTCTGTGTCTGTATTTTAGGAAGGATGAGCCAAACTTAGCAGCTGCTAGAGTGTGCAGAGCCCTCGTTTTCTGCTGTTATATTGGTGGAGAGAGCTGACGACCCTCTGTGGGGTACACATCTCAGGTTTATGCGGAGGCCCAAATTTAGGCATGTGCCTGTACCTGCTTTTCCTAGCTGATTTCCTCAAAATCTCTTGTGGGATTTTGATTATTCTTCTGATGTACTTACCCATCTTCACTGTCAGTATGGGTGCAGTGGGTACCTAACTTTAACAACTGGGTTGGGGGAATTAATTAAGACGCCTTAGATGTTACCCTGGATCTGCAAATTGCCTTTAAGATTCAACTGACTGTTTAATACAGTTGCTCTTGAGGTAATAAAATACATTCTGCAATGAAATAACAAGTGGTGAGGCCCTGGCACAAGTTGCCCCAGGGAAGTGGTTGCTGTCCTCTCCCTGGAGGTGTTCAAGGCCAGGTTGGACGGAGCCTTGAGCAGCCTGGTCTAGTGAGAGGTTTCCCTGCCCAGGGCAGGGTGGTTGGAACTAGATGATCTTTAAGGTCCCTTCCAACCCTAACCATTCTGAGATTCTATGAAAATATCCAGTACATTGCAGCATGGAGAAGAACTTTAGGTCTTCTTCAGACTAGTTTAATACTAGACTCTTATCTTAGATTTCTTAACAAATGAAAGAAAATTCTCAACTATCATTAGAAGCATTCATGATATCCTTTCATTCATGCTGTCTTGATAGGGTTATCACATCCTTTTAGATACAAGCTACTACCATGTCCATATCTTAGTAGAATTTATACAAGTGCCAAAAATATATATTTAGTATTAGTTTTACATATCACAATATTATCCACCAATTTACTGATGTTTATGTAGTTCCTTTATTTTGCTAATTTCCTGCAGAGCATCTCTTATTTCCCTAGTTCAAGTTGCAGGGAGATCAAGAAAGAATCAAATCCATCCACTTTACATGTCTTGAGGCCAAGCATCGGCCTGAAAGGGATTAAAAATATGTTAAAAGACTGTGGCTCGTTGCTCATGATTTGGGTTCCCCCCCCCAGATGCCTGTGATGCATTTCATTTAAAGTTATGAAAATGAATTTTAAAAGATGCATCTTACAGGCATTAAGTATGCCACTTCATTTTGAACAAATTCTCTCAGGACCCAGTAAGTGCAAAAACTCCTTGAAAATATGAGACCACTTCTCTAAATGAGAAGTCCCACAAATGCACATTACTCTCGTTTTGAAAGCTAAAAGATAATAAGAAATAGACTAACCTGCATCCATGGAAGGTTTTTATAAAGTAATACAGTCTTTTTTTGACTCTGTTTTCAGTTACAAATAACCTGCTATGCCACACTCAAGAAGATAAACAGATGGATGGGTTACAGCTAGATCTTAATAACAACAGACATCATCTGTGTCACAGCCTTCAGGAAAAAAGGGGCTTGTTGCCATTGTCTCTCGTTCTTCTGTTACAATTTAATGTTTCTTGAGCATACACAAAAAAACAGTATTACTTGATATCTGGGGAGTTTGGCTTGTTTTTCACCTGAAAATAAAATGTTAAGGCTTCCTATTCCTTGAACTCTAATGTATATTTTGTTTTGGACAATGCACACAGAAAATCTAAAATAAAACTGGGTGAACTGAGTAAAGGAGAAAAAGCCCAACCACTCCGAGCAGTCACATCAACAGTGGTGAGCAGTGCAGCTTGAGTCCTTCTCTGAGTGCCCTGCCTGGCTCTCTGCAAGGAACAAGTGTCCCGTCACTAGGAATAACGAAACACTCAATCTCTCCTTCAACCCAAATCAGATCAGCTTAATTTCCCAGGGAAGGCAAGGACTGTTAAAAACTTTAGACAACTATGCAAATGCTCTTTGTTTTACAGTCAAAAAGGGAAGATATTTTCAGCTAGACTCTGCACAAAAATTAACTAGGACATAAAATTTCAAAAGGGAATTACTACGGAGGACTTCTGTTTGCTTCCACTTTCCAGAAATATGTTGGTTTTTAAAAACGTATCTGGGCTTTTTTTGAAAGGCTATGAACAGACATACTGCTTAAACACAGAAAAACATAGTAAGAATTATGATTTTAGTCAATCTTTTGAAGTAATTTTCCTCAACTTCAAAGCAGATCTAAAACAAAGTAGCTTAAAAATGGATCAGACGAGGTGAGAAAAAGAGTAAGATTAAACAGAAACTTTACAGAATGTGTGAACAGTTGAAGTAATGAAAATTTAGAAAGCATGTAGTCACCACAATACAGAAAACTGTGAAGACATTCTTGAATCTTTGTCTAGGAAGAAAAAATACTAAAAGATTATTTTTAATCAGTGAAATATAACTTGGGCTATATGTGACCAAGAACTCTGACCCAATGTTTCTTCATACCTATTCCTTTTTGACTAGACAGTTCAAAGGTGGGGTTTTTTGCTGCTAGATGAAGTAGCTAGGAAAAATAACATAATGTGATATACACATTTTACAGCCCACATTTCTCCTTTCATTTTGGCATGGCTGCTTCACACAACATGCTTAGAACACAGAACAAGAAGAGATGACAAAACAGCCTACAACGCTATTACTGGCTAGGAGAAGAGAAGGAATGGATACCTTACCTCTATTTGTGATTTATGCCCCTGCCAATCAGTGCAGCATCTCTGCATGACCTCCACCTTTTTTTAATACAAATTCACTGCTCTGGAAATTCTATATAAATTTGAATTAAAAGATAATTTTCCTACATAATGAACATAAATATAAATAAAAATCTTCAAGAAAAGTAGATGAATCATATATTGAAGCGTTTTCAGACTTGAGTCAGAAATATGTCTTATTCTTCAATATTGCAGTTCCTTTTCTTAATTCAGTTTCTCAATTTTCTGACAGAATTTCAAAAGTACAGACTATTGACTCAATTGATTCTATCGGCTATTTCATAACAACCTGTATTTAGGTGATATGAGGTGAGCATGTCAGAGTTAATTCCATTTCAAACACACTTTCAGACTTTATGGCTAATCAATAGATAGGAAAATAAAAGACATAATTGTTTAAAAAAATAGTTCTGATTTCAGGCTTCACTTTCTTCCCTCGATGTATGAGATTTGTTCTTGTACAATACACATTTTCCACTTTCATGGGTTTTCCTCTGTCTTCCTGCTGTCCACTGGCACTTAAAGATATCTAATGTTTTTAGCACATTTATGATGTGATCTCACTGATGCCATTGATACTTCTGAAAGGTGTGGAAATCGGTGTATCAAACAGTGAAGTTATACATAGAGATTTTTCTATTATCCATGTGGGTGCTAAGTAAGTCAACACAGGAATCATACAGAATTCCACAAAACAGGATGAGCCATTTTACTTTTCAGTATACCAAGGCTTCTTGATACAAGCAATGCTTTTCCTCCTCGTTTCCCTCCTCTTCTCCTCACTCTTCTCAAATCTACAGTAAGTGATGATACAAACACTGAAGATACACAGCAAGAAAGAATGGTAGGCAACACTGAGACTGCAGATCAGTCATAGGACTGCATAGGACTCAAACAAGGGAACTTTCTTTTTTATCATTTCACAGTAAGAAAAAAGCCTCTAAAAACTGGAGAAACTACTGATGTTGAGTTTGCTAGATTGTTAAAAAGGTTTATCAGAAGTTTTCAGAAAGAGTATGGACTATCTCCCAATGCTCTTTGAGAAATGCATACATGAATGAATGAGGCAGACAGCTGTACAAAGAAGAATTGACAGTGTTCTGGTAAATGCTGTATAACAAACACTGCCTAATCAGATATATTTAAAAAAAAAAACCAAAAACAAAAAAAAAAAAAACCTGTGTTTTTATTCAGAGGGAAAAAATTTAGAAATCCAAAGAAAAAAGAAATAAATTCAGTGAACCGAAGTACGGTGCTGCACTGTCAGTAGCAAAACAAAGGAACTCTGCAGTTGCCAGCAGAAACTGAAGCACTGCCTCTGGTCCCAGGTTAACTCACACAGAAATAGTTCAGGAGTTAATAAAGTAGTTTTTACTCTATTCCCCTGTTTTTTATGATGCTGAGCCACTTTTACCAGTAAGAAAGATCAAATATTGTGGCCAGCATGAAGACGGTTAGCATTTCTCATATAAGCACCCAAATGAGGAAAGTCCATTACTATTTCACATCCTGTGGCATGTCAGCAGCACTTTTTTTTGCTGTCAGCTGTGACCACTTCAATAGATGAGCTCCTATGCTATCATGTTCTTGAAACTGTTGAGGAAGAGCTGTCTAAATTATTCTAGCCCTGACTACTGTAGACTTGCTAAATATTTCCAAGTGCATATAGGCATGTTATATATAATGCACTCACATCTAACCTGATTTAAATTAACAACTCTGTTATTTCTGGTAGAAAAATGTTGATATTCTTAATATATTTCATGTTGAATTTACTTTAATATTGTGTTTGGAAAACATTTCATTCATTTGGAGCAGCAGCGTGGAACTAAACTGTCAGACTTGGTCCCAAGTGCATTTTGAACTTTTAAACTAAGTAAAATGAAAGGGTTCGTCTAAAATATTTTGAAAGAACCAACAAAGCTATTGTTGAAAATAATGACAAACTTATCCACATCTTTTCATCATATAAAAAACCATGGATTGTATAGGGAGGTTTCTAAAGGCATGAAATTTAAAATTACAAAGAGTTATTCTAGATAAACAGTGGTCAGAGTAATTCACCCGTCTCTGTGCTTTGTAAATCAGCTATGTGGCTTGATAATGACACCGACAGAACAACACAAGTGATTCTGTTTGCTCATAAAGAGGAGCCTATGCCCAAGCAGCAAAGTAAGATGGAAGAATCCAGACATAAGCTTTACTCCCATGCCTGTGGTATTACAGGAATGCCCCCGTTGTTAATTACAGGAACAATTACACTTCCAAAGTAACAGTGGGTATGTAACCCATACATACATGTTGCAATGATGTGCAACACAATACAGTTTGACCACTGACACCCTGAAAACAAAGTAGACACCTGTGGGATATTATTCTTTCTTGTAGACAACTGTTAAAGAAAATAGTGTACATGTAAATCAGACCTGGCCTTCTCAACCAGTTGCACTGGGAAGAGGAACCATAGCATCTTCCAAGGGAGGAAGGTCGTGGAAATCAGAGTGGACTATGTACAAGGGAAGGTGGTGTGGGACTGTGCTGGCTCTGGTCACAATCATTTGCTTGTGACAACAAACATTGCAGCAGTCACGAAGCAGCTGGCTGCTGCCAGGTACTCAGAGCTAAAATACCCACCACAAACAATCCCCATATTTTTAAAATGTGGATTAACTCTGTTAGAAAATAAAAAGATATAAGCAATCTAAAATGTCACTCTCAAAAATTATTTTATAGAAAACCCAAAATAGGTATAAATAACATTACAAAGCAAAGCTTGAGCAAAGGCTGTGGAGAATGAAAAAAAACATTGCTTTCTATTTGCTCTGAGTGTCTTCACCTTGTAATAAAGAATATTGGACACAACTCTAATATAACTTCATTTGAAGATAACTGCAGGCACTTTTTAGCTATCTTGTTTGCAGCATCAGTCTGGTTATGGGAAATTCATCCATGTTTTACCTCAAAGCACCTGCTAATTTGGACCCAGAAAGAATATAAATTGCGTAATTATACCCTTTATAACTTTTACACACTGGGTACAATCTACCCCTAATGGAGAACAATGGCAATCGTTTCCATGCTTTAACTGTTGTTTTTGCCACTTCAAAATAGCAATTGAAGTGTAAACAGTAGAAAGGTGAATAAAGCCAATGACCAGCAACAGAGATTTTGTCCAAATAACCATCTTAGAAACTTCAAAAGTCAAACGAGGAAACTCCTAGATATCTGGTGATGACACAGCAGTGATTCATCGTGTAACTCACCTTTATTCTCTTCACAGAATGTCATGGGTCCATAAAGCACTGGAGGGGCACTTTCTGCTGTGGACTTCTTAAACCTAAATAAATTAATAAATAAATGAACCCAGCAACCTGCCCTCTGAGAAAACTACAGTTATCTTACATTGTCATGAGCTTTTCTTTGGATGCAGAAATCCAGAGCACCCTTACAGATCCCTGACTCGATCCAGGCAGGTGTTACTAACTTAAAATCCTTCCCACGCATTTTGAAGTACAAAACCCTACCTAAAAATGGATTTAAGGGAGTACTGCATATCTTTTCAACCACTTGACACAAATAAGGTTAGTAGTTAAGAAATAGGGATTATATACTATTCTTTGTACATTTGCACTCCAAACACATACGTAGCATATTCTGATAATATATAACAGTAAGAATCCCACCCCTGCTGATTGCACCATCCATCTAAATATTCAGCCATCTGACCCAAGACATGTCTGTAAATAACTTACAGAAAATAAATAGAATTCACAGTGTCTAAACTCTGCCCTCTCAGTGTTAATACACAGAAATATTCAGTGACTCGGCAATACCTATGCAAACAAATAAGGTAGCCTAAGCTTCTCTTCAGCCAAAGCAAAGAGAAAATCATTATGAACGTTGGGTTTCTGTACCTCACGGCTACTGGGGACCTGTCAGGAACCCAAATGTGCTTCCATCACATCTCAGGGTCTTTGGTACCAGATGCACAGGTGTGGACGAGTGCACAACAGAGCTCTGGTACACCTCTTCTGGGGGTTGTCCCTCTGAATGCCCACCAACTCCACACAGATAGCAGGGCAGCTGTACACCATGGCCCACCTTAAAGCCAATCAAAGAGTTGCTAAACCAAACTTTAGATCTTGATCAAGTAACTTACTGCTTACAGGCATTTTACCAGATCAAAGGACTAAATTAATCAGATTAGTATCATGTTCTTCACAAAACCACATCTTTGTGCAAAGTTAATTTTCAATATCATTCTTCCTTCCTTCTTGACTCAGTTATTGCTGGGAAGCAAAAAAAATCCCAAATTAAACACACGCTTTCGTGCTGTACATTTGATATATACAAATGGATTCGTGTATTTACACAGCACACAATCAATAATGTTTTAACTCAGTAACAACTGAGTTAAAAATCCATTCATGAAAATGAAAAATATAATCTAAAACTCTGCATTTGGTTCATAAAGTTTCACAATCTTTCTAGAACTTACGTATTTAATTGCCAACAAATATTAAATAAGAATAGATTTTTCATTAGCTAATCATTATTATTTTGGTAAAATCTATGAGGACATAGTGACCATTTTCCCGATCTGATAAAATTTCACAAAGACTGGGTGAATCTGAGGGCTGCTTGTTTTAATTGTTGACTGTAATCTTGAAAATTGTAGGGTTTTTTTTTTTAATGGATAAATTTACTTTGCTAACAGACAATCATGACTATTTAATTGTATTTTTGTTTACCTACTAACATACTCGGTTATCTTAAAATATTCTTAAAAGAAAAAATCTTTAAAAATATGTTCTGTGTTTATATTTTGTCTCTCTGACAATAACTTTGTTAATTACTCTTTTTCTTGCTTCCTTCCGGTCACTATTCCTGAAATATAGTGCAGAGGTGGTGCAAAAGGCTGTTGGTTCTAGTGGCAAATCTGAGAGACTCTGAGAGAGTTGGGGCTGTTCAGCCTGGAGAAGAGGAGGCTCCGGGGAGACCTTCTAGCGGTCTGCCAGTACCTCAAGGGGGCCTACAAGAAAAATGGGGAGAGGCTGTTCAGTAGGGCCTGTTGTGACAGGACAAGGGGTAATGGTTTCAAAATAGAGGGAGGGAGATTTAGATTAGATATTAGAAAAAAGTTCTTTACTGTAAGAGTGGTGGAGCACTGGAACAGGTTGCCCAGGGTGGTGGTTGATGCCCCTGGATCCCTGGAGACGTTCAAGGCCAGGTTGGATGAGGCCCTGAGCAACCTGATCTAGTTGTGGGGTGTCCCTGCTTCTTGCAGGGGGGTTGGACTGGATGACCTCTGGGAGTCCCTTCCAACTCTAATCATTCTATGATTCTGTGATTCTATCTTCAGTTAAAATTCATTTTTACCACTCTCTGAAAGGTATGCTTTTACACAGGAAATCAGGATAAGAGTGGCAGATGTGTGTTCCTATAAAGCTGTTTTGAAATTCTGGGGTAGGTTTCAGGCCCTCATGTAAAATGTCAGACTAAAGACTGTGTAAACTATCATAGCTCTGCTCAAGTCAAATCGAGGTTACAGCATCGTGATTTTAATCTTGGCATTTTGCAGCCCAGCATGCTGCTAGAGTCTCATACAAAATCTTCATATATAATTTAACATTTTAAAGCGCTCTTTTTTTCCCCCCTGTATTTTGACTGACAAACAACTTGCTTGCTGCATGTTCTGTTGTATGCTTTACTTTTTCCCCTTACTGCTGTGTGGATAAAAGCACATTTGTTTTTTATGCCACCCTAACTGCTCTGTTACCTTCATTATCTTTATACAACACCTTTTTTCTTTTTTTTGGTCTGGGAGCAAACACAGCCACCCTCTTAGCAGTTCCCCAGATCAGTATTTGTATTTGTTTGCTAATGAACTGAGTGAGATGAGCTATATGAATAGCTTCCTCTGTTATCAGATTGTACTCTGAACCTTAATGACAGTTCCTTATCAACAGTCCCAATTACCAATGAATCCCTAATTCATTCCTCTTTGTCTACACATATTTCACAACACTTAGCCAGCTGTCACAACATCCTAAGAAAAGCCTTTATTGATCATTCCCTTTTTTGATACATAATCTTCTCATGTCTCCTTTTCACAACAGCTTAATTCTACATGTTTTTTCCTCTAAATACAAGAGAACATGATAAATGTGGTCACCTACTTTTTCCCTACTGTTTCTGACAGCCCGTCACTGTCCCCTTGACCTTTGGAAGCTAGAACAACTATCGACCCATGCAAGCTACAACAAACTTTAAACTGGAAGAAAAACTTCCAAGAAACCATTATACATAAGCTACACTTGAGATTTTTCTGCTAATGAAATGTTTAATTTCATGTATACCATGTTATTCACACATACTGAAATGGGAATTGGGAACTTCCCTGTTCTGGTCTTTAAAAAAGCACAATGTTATACTAGGTTCTACTAGCCTAACCTAGCACTTACACCATCATTATTTGAGTTTGCCTTTTTAGAAGTGCAACATTCCAAAGCCTACAAAAAAAGAATATAAGGAAATAGGGTTATTTAGTTTACATTTATCTCAAGTGCCCTTGGTACATTTACCCTACATTATTTCTGCTCCAAAAATTTCTAGGGCAGTTTCTTTTAGCAATAAAAAAAACCCCAAAGTCTTCCATGATCTGTGGAACAAGGAAAAAAATCAAAAAACTTAATAACAGGTGGCCATGCAATTTTTTTTTTTTTGGTGGTTTGCACCAAATAAGGTTCCAAGACTTCTAGAAATTCTAAGGTAATAATTCTCTAAGGTGCTTAAGGCAATTAATGCTGCATATTTCCTCAAAGGACTATGCCAATAGAAAACATGTTTTGTTTTGTTTAAAAAGAGGATTGCCACAGAAAAGCCTCTTCTACCCTTTTCTTCCATGAAAAGCAGATGGTGCGTTAATGCATAAAACATACAAAACTGTGTCTCAGACTGACTGTAGTTTCAGACTATGCTCAGTATGCAGACTCTTTAAATTAAAGTGCTATAATACAAGCCTTTGGATCTTTCATCCCTCATCTTTCCTCCAGCAACAAAAACTATGCTTTAGTAGAAGTCAATATAGAGATTTAAAGTCCATGCTATCTAGCATCTCATTTTAGCTGTAGTAGATTCACCCAGATGTGAGTGACAAAAAAACCCTATGTCAAATCATTTGGAATCACTCCTGTGGGGCTTTTTTAATTAAATATAAAGCAAAATTTTATAGCATCAGTAACAAAAATTTAAAAAAAGAACTCGGTAAAGAGAGATCACACACAAGCATTAAGCTACATACCTCCTATTTAAAATCCATCACATCCATCAGTTTTCGCTGTGAATTAAATATGCATGCTGTAATATGCACACCTATGGCTTTGAAAGCATCTTTAGGCAGAACTGGTACTTGCAAAACCCTTGGTCTAGACAAGACAATCATTAAGGGAGTGAGAGGAGAAGAGCACATGGCAGGTATCCTATCTGGAGCACAGGAATATCAGCAGAGCTTGGCTGGCTGAAGCTACCATGAACCAGGCTTCAGTGAGCCAAGACTCAGGTTAACATATCACATCTTTGGGGAACACAGGGGGACATGGGAGATATTGCCCCAGCCAACTCAGCTCACCTGTGCTGGCTGCTTGGAAAACATTCCAGGCCAATTCAGCCCACCTGTACTGGTTGCTTGTGAAAGTCCTCTCCGTCCTGGCCAGAACCAGGACAGAGCGTGTGGCACAGACTGCTTCATCAGGAAAAGGCGACTGGAACCTCCTGCAGACATGCACAAGAAGCCTTGTCTGCTTACAACCTCAGCTCTTTGCAGGTCTGACAGCTGGGGACTTGTGTTGGCAAGAAAATGAAATGAAATCTGACTCCAAGTCACAGACAAACTGAGGGACAAGCAGGGAAAGGTCTAAAGGACCTCTCAATTAAAAACATCTTTGCACAAAACCTCCCTGCAAAGTAATAGTTTTCTTTCCCTCAGAAGGAAGATGTTTATTAGCTGCCCAAGCACTTATTTCTTCCCCACCTTGAAAAAAGAAATTCTCCAATTGTAATAGAAGGAAAAGGGAGTACCAAATGTCCACATAGATTCTGTGAGCAAGGGACTAGTTAAAACATGAGGACTGATAGGTATGGTGACTATGCAAACAGCTGAGAAATCAACAGCATGCCCTTTATTAATGTGTGTTCTCAGAATGGAAAGCATAATGGATAGATGCAAAATGGTGCATAATTCATGGAATACAGAGGGTGGTATTGTTTGGTTTTGTAGGTAATGTAGGTTTCCTTCTCTTTTAAGGGATGAGGCAATCATCATTGCAAAAGGTTTAATAGCTTTTGGACAATTTGTTTTCTGCCAGTCTCTTCAATGTCATACCCCATCACTCAAATCCAACCTTTAAATTGAGCCTACAAACCCACTCAAGCCCTAGTTCCAAACAGACCTGCAATCCTCAGCGGCTGAGTCAATACAAAAACAGAAAACCAAAGTATTCCTTAGAGGGGATAGCCATTCTGGTAAGAAATGCTTTAAATATGAACCTCTCCTTCTAGGAAAAGCTAGAAGAATAATCAATTCGTGCTAAAAGAAAGAATCCTAAGGGTCCCCAGTTCCAGAAAGAAATCCTATCCATCCACACCACTGCACTGCAGATGAAAATTTTAAGTAATGTCAAAACATTATCTGTCCATCAGAGCTACAGGATGGTGACAAATGCCAGTGCCACAAGTGAGATGCCTCCGAGCTGAAACTAACTGCTTTAACAAGACATTCGGGATGCTTTACACGCAGGACACCATGCAGAATGACAAAGCCCTCTACTACTGCAAATAGCCACTTTCCTGCCTGTTATCTGCCAAAACAAGAGCCCAACATTTCCAACCCAAGAAACATAAACATTCTCTGAGTAGTTTTCAATGTTATTTCTCCTAACATAGCATGGAATTGTTTTGGGGTTTTTTTTTCAAACTTCCACCTGTACAGCACCTCTCCACATAGCTGAAATGATGTTTTTTTCCTGCCTCAATGTCATTCCTTACTCAATGTAAGCAAAAGGAGGTCTCTCAGACATGAGCTGAAGTCTCTTACTCTGTTGCAGTAAGAGCAGTGCTGAGGAACACAATGCCTTGTTCTGTCTCTGTCCACACAGATTCCTGGTCCACTAGTAATAACAATACCAAATACACCTTGTACTGAATGAATTACTCTGCTCTCTCGGATAAAATGGTGGATTGCTCTCTACAACTACCTGAAAGGAGGTTGCAGTGAGGTGGGGGTTGGTCTCTTCTCCCCAGTAACAGGCGACAGAACTCGAGGAAATGGCCTCAAGTTGCACCAGGGAAAATTTCGGTTAGATATTAGGAAGAACTTCTTTACTGAGAGAGGCATCAAGCATTGGAACAGGCTGCCCAGGGAGGGGGTTGAGTCCCCATCCCTGGAGAGGTTTAACAGACGGGTAGATGCGGTGCTTGAGGACATGGTCTAAGGGTAGACTTGGTGGCGGTAGGTTAATGGTTGGACTGGATGATCTTAGGGGTCTTTTCCAGCCTTAACAATTCTATGATTCTATGATTCTATAGTGTGAGCATCTGATGGTCAGTAGGGAAGTTCTCTTCATTTGCTTCCATTGTCTGCAATGCTTCACTCAAACATTACTCACACTACCAGTGCTAAGGGGCTGCAGAAGGCTTTAGGCACCTAGTGCTAAATCACACTCCTGAAGCAGGGTGCCTATTTGCTATCCAACACATTGACTTTTGGGTTTTCACAGTACGATTACTTGCATACCTACGGTTGTGTTCATAACACAAAGCTCTTGAGCAGTAGTAGCTCAAGTAGCTCTACCCAAGCAGTAGCCCCCTAACAAGAGACAGTGAAGACATCAGTCCACCTGCTTGGATGAGCCCGCTGTAGCATGCAAATGCTGGAAAAGGCACTGGTTTGAGAGCCAGAGAAAACACTACGTGCTTCAATGGATGCAACTTACACCTCTCACTTAAAGGTCATGGCTCTCCTGGGAAGATTTGAGTCTTTCCTGTTGCTCCCTCTAACAGTTTGAAGCCCAACAGGTCACTGGATACATGTCAAGCACACCAAACCACAGGAACTCTCTTCTGCTTTTCAGTAGGGGTTTTCCGTTTCCATGTGCAATGTGTTTCTGGCTGTTAGGGTCAACTGAGCTGAAAAAAAAATATAGAGGAATAAGCAGCAATGGGCCATTTTAAAAGAAACTTTGCTTGTACTGCATGCTAAAACCCCTGTCCCAACTGTATTAGCAAAAAATAATTCAATAATTACCTGTTAATACGAGCGGAGGTATAATTTTAACAAGACTTGTCTATTTGAGGAAATATTTCAATGCTGACTTCATATTTATTAAACTAAAAGCTTTTTTTTTTCCTTTTTTTCCCTCTATGTTTTATTCATAAGATCCCCTTTTGCTTTTTCAGTTTAAATAAAGAACTGTGATTATCTGTAAAACTGATTGCTTAAAGTAATTAATCATTTTCCTTATGAAATTTCCTGGGTAAATTAAGGATCTTATAATTGAAGGGTTTTCTCTTGTGTAAATGGAACATGCTGAGAGCCTAGACTGCGAAATAAATGTACTGCCCAGCCCCCTAGAGCTGTTTCTTTTATATTCCTTTACTGGAACTAATAGCTGTCTGAATAAAGTATTGTTTTCAACTAATATAAATATATTGATATAGTCTTAAGAATACTAATTAAAAACAATTTAAATATTTAGGGTTTCTTTTTAAAAAATAATCTAATACCAATGTTACACTTGTACTCAAGAGTTTATATGCACCATGTAGGCCAATCATAAACATGGAGCATAAACTGGTGTTTGCAGCGGCTTGCTCTGATTTACACCAACCCGTGCCGCACAGTCTGGAACCACATCTGAAACTCCAGATCACAGGTAGTCATTACAACAAAAGATTCCCCATTTTCTCCTGGAACAAAGCTAGTACCGTGTGGTATCATATGACCATGCAGAAGGGGAAAAAAAATAGGCCACCAGAAATCCCTAAGATATTAAAGAGACAAACTGTACACGTGCACACCTATGTCTGCTAAAGCATGCTAAAAAAATTTAAATGTTGAGACTGTTAAAATAAATGGAAGACAAAAAGTTGTCTGCTTCTTGAGCTCATTACCAAACAGCATTCTCTGTGACATTAGACACTGACAAATACTGAAATGGGTAGGAAGATTTTTTAAACAATAGGAAAGAGACAGGAGGTGATTAAACAAGACAATGTGGCAGTCAGTTTATGCAACCCTTACTGAAATAAATGTTTGTAGTGGTGATGGAATGGTTCAATTCAACCCCCATGGGACAGAAAAAGATTACAAATTTAATGAGAGTTTAACGGGAGTATAATTGTAATAAGGGATTGTTTGTACTGATGTCTGATACTAGTTAAAATTCCACTGTAAGTGAAAAAACAAGTTTCATTTCCTTATATTACCTTCTTGGAGGGTTGACTGTAGCTCAGAGAACTTTGGGTGAAAGTGCTGTTTAGTTCTTACAGAATCATCAAATAAGCAACAGCATGGTTGTGAAATACTATATCTAACAGGTTCATCAGAAAAAAAAACCCTGCAATTAACACAGTATTACTGATGCAGATTTTGAAGCCAAATAATTCCCGTCAAGATATGCTACAAATAATGTGGGTAAAAAGAGGTTCAGAAAACCACAGCTAACTCTGAGATAATGTTATAAACAGCCCACTGTCAAGAGAGCAAAAACAGTTAGATCCCTGGCTTATGCGAGTTTCTACTATTTTGACTTAAGTAGCATTCCAATTTATGCAGTGTCCAAGAGGGAGAAAAAAATGCAATTATTAATTCCTGCACAGGCTACCATAATCTCTGCCTTTATCTGTAAGGAGGTCCTTTGTCCAGATAGTTTGTGTAATAACTCAATATATAATGTAATATTGTGACTTCGTGCAGGAAGCATTATGACTGAAAATCTGTGTCATCAGAATCAAAGTAATTTCCAAGGCTAAGTAAGATCAGAGTCAGAAAAGAACACACAAATTTGAACAACTAATTAAAACCCCTTGTAGCAATATCACTTGGATTTTATGAGATTATTAAGCAATTTAGAAAATACATTTTTATTACTCAGTCTGAGGTGCTGCTTTGGTCAGGGCTAGATATAGAAACACCTGAATATTGAGTTAGTATAAAGATTCCTTTCCTACAGTGCTGAATAAAAGGATCATACATAGTCACACTCAAATGATTCTTCTTTCTTATCTCACAAAGACTTTAATGAGACCAGGATTTCTCTGGCAGTCCACGCAGGGTCAAGATATTTTAGGCTATGGACCACACAAATCATGCACAGACAAACAAGCCAGGATTAAACACATTAACATGATAACCAACTGCAGCACAACACAGCTATCTTCCTGGAAAAATACATTCCTGCTCTCAAAAGAGCTAATTAAATTAGGCAAAGCGTAATGTTAATGAACCTGTACAGCTCCTATGACTTGAGAAAGCTTGAGAAATGTTTTCTACACTAACAAAGGTGGCAAAAATAGCTGCAACTACTCCATCTTGCTCTCCTCAGCAAAAGGAAAAATAAAGCAAGTAAACCAACAGAGAAACTGCATCCTAACTTTCAGGTTGTTTCCTCAGCAACTGTAAGTCAAGTTTCTCTTCAGTCACCACTTCATGCTCAAAGTTCCTACCAGCATCATCACAGGGCTCCTGAGATAGCTAAGAGCATCTGAGGTTCCCATCACCCAGGACTGAGGGGACGGGCAGGTTATTTAGGGACCCTTGTTAGGATGCCGACATCAGGAAGCTGCTGACGCCATGCCAACCGTGTACAAACCTGGGCCTGCTGCAGACAGGTCAGTTTAACACGTTACCCAAGCCCCGAGCTCAAAGCACACAGACACAGCTCCCTCCGTCCTCTGAGGCTGAGATGGTGGCCACACCTCTTGCAGCCATTGCCTCACAAGCTCAGATGTGTCCATGGTCTGCAACCTGGGCCACTCCCTTTGGCCTGGAGGTCCTGGAGAAGGGGAATGAGGATGTGATTAGCTTCCATGGGCAATGCCTGCCTGCCCCACAAGATGGGCTGGTAGCACGGGGTGCCACTCACTGCTCCTCAGTCAGCGAGTCTGGAGGCAGACAGCTAAGAAATGTGTTTGAGGATCTGCATCTTCAGTGGTGAAGATTTCTCAAAAGAACTTCAGCAGCTAGTAAAACTGTTTCGAAGTGCTAAAGGGCTTTATTCTCATTACATGCAGTTCTCATCTGCATGTTTTGTTGTCCCTCCTGCCAAGAACCCTCAGCAGCTTTATTTCTCCAGGTGAAATATTGAGAGGTGCATTAGAGTTCTAATTTCTATTAATTGCAATGAGATTGCATTCCTGTGGGTACTCTGGGTATGTTCATCTCAGTTCCCAAGCTGCAAAAGAGGAATAACATACCTTGGGTTTACTGAAATTTTGAGTTTAAATCCTGGAGTACTGCTCAGCTGTTGACACAGGAATATTATACACAGGCTACTAGAAACTGCATAAATGTAAAGCAGGAAAGGAACAAACTTTTACTGAAACAGCATGAGGAAAACTTGTGCTACTGTATGATCTTCTTCTTGATCATTGTAACAATAAATACTGGAAAACTTACTGTTAAAGCAAAGGTGCTGAAAGTCTGTTTGAGGTGTTCTAATATGGTCTCAGCATGTTAAGATCCTCTCTTTTGTACTGCTTGCACAATAAAGATAGATTTCTATAATTCAAATGGAAAAATAAGGAGTTTGCCATTATGCTGAAATAATGTTTCATTCTTAGAGAGTTGGGCTTTTATTTATAGTGTAAGCACCAAAACAACTTTATTAACTGTGTACCAATATAGAAGGCTGCATGCCAAAGCTTGTAAAACGTCAATGTAGGGTTTTTCCTGGAATCTTATAATTAATTCATCATCAGAATAGCCTTATTCTGATCCATTTTCTAAACAGCGTGAGCAGGAAATCATGTTCCGTGCTTCTGTTTATTTAAAGAATATCACTGCTGAATTTACAACAAGCAAACTAGTTAAAGGAAAGCCTTTGGGGTAACGTAGTAAATTAAAAATGAAAATACAATGAGAGGAATATGGAATTTACAACCAGAAAAATCTCATAAAAGAGTGTGCATTTAGAGATTTACATAAATCTGATACAACTTCTGTAAATATAGTATAATAAATAAATGACTGCTGAGCTCAAAGACCAGCAAGTTACACTGCCATATCCTGCCTGGCTGCCTGGCTCCATCCCATTATAATAGGAGGTTCCAAGACAGATAAATAGAGGATTTTCTTCTTTACTATAATGAAGTAACTTGACAAGTCAGGAAGAAATCTTATTTCAGTTAATGATGAAGGGCCTGGCCCAAACATACTGAAGGTGATAGTCTTTACAGATATCCCAAGGTCTTTGATTAAGAGATATGTTATATTGTAGTGCAAATTACTCATGACCCCTTGATAGCTAATTTCAGTGAAGTTGCCATCACTTACATTTGGGAAAAATATGTTTCCAAAGTGAGTTCAACACTTTGGAAGGAAAATGTATATGAATAAAAAGTAGTCAATAGGATTATAGTGGATGTAAGCCCTTGTCTTTCAATAAAGTTAGAAAGGTTATTTTAGAAATCTTTACATGAGAAAATTATACATTCTGGATATTATCTTTGACTTCCAGTAACAAAACCTCAATTTGGAAAGCAGCAGGAAAAAAAAAATAAATAAGTGGGGCAGGGGAGGGAAATTCCATTTTTCCATTAATGCATATGTGCTGAAAATTTTATTCTACTTACAGTTTAAGAAGCTGCCCTGCTTCTGCTATCTAAATAAAGACTATATGCTTGCTGCCAGTTCCACGGTACTCTTGCAAAACTTGAGTTGTAGTTATAGTCAGGACTTCAATGGTGGTAGCATAGTAGACTGGTCAGCTGGAGGACAGTCAGAGCTTCAAAGTCATCATGGATAAAAAGAACATAACTACTACGAGGAGAAAGACACAACAGGGCAGCAGTATCTCACCAGTTACATATGATTTAAAGGTTTGGATGTACCTCTCTCTTGTGCTGTACTGATGTCTCTGAAGTGGGCTTCCTACAATTTTCCTCTCCTCCCTCCCACATGTCTTATGACTTCAAGTGCACAGTGTGCTTCCCATTCTTTCCTTGCTCTGCTGAACTTAAGAAGCAACAAGAGAAAAACCCTGTTGAGACTAAGGCAAATTGAAAGGATGTCAGTAGTTGCTTGAATCTTCTCACAGATCTTCAGCTGCGAAGAAAAGGAATGATCTGTGAAGCTCATTGAGATGACAGCCAGCAAGCAGCAGCCTCCACCTTGACGCCCTCATATATGCATTAAAAACTCTGAAAGAAAAGATTAACAGGAGAATGGGACTGGAAGCAGCATGTTGCAAAAGCAGTAATGGGCAGTATACTGCAGCAGAGCTACTCAGAAGCAAGATGAGGCTTGCAACGGTGACATAACGCCTCCAAGCTTTTCACAGGAAAATTGCTGTTCTTATAAACCACTTTGTGATTGCCAGTTGGCAAAAAATATCACCATTACTCTTCCAAATCACTTGCACTGTATTTCAGATCCAGTGGTTCATTCTTCTCAATGATATTTTTGTTGAGCTAATTATTAACTGGGAGCTGCAGGAAAAGTACACACAAGAAAGATAGGTTAAAGATAGGTATGGCCATCCATCACTCTGGATTCCAACAAAAACCTGAAGAGCCACAAAGACTGTTCTATGTTTCCCTGGGACATATTATGCCAAGGATTTGTTGTAATTTTCTAGATGACAGAAACACCCCAACTATAGTTACCTTTCCCCATTCTTCTCATAAGTGACAGGAAAGGTAACTCTTCAACAATACTCTGCTGCTCCTAAATTCACAGAAAATTCTATTTAGTAGAATCCTTCAAGACACCCTTAACAAATCAGCACATGAAGTAATCGCTATTTTAAAATGAAAAAAGAATTTATTAGGAAATTAGTAGCCAGTCCTAAATGGACTTGGTGAGTTCCAAGGACATTATTGTGCCTTGTTTCTCACAGCTTCTGCTTGGAGTCTTTTGGGCTTCTGTTTACTCCTTTTCCTGAGATGTATTTGGCCAATCCATGCATGGCACTGACAAATATAGAGCATGTTTCTGTCAAAGGAAAATGTTTTTGACAATTGCTGACTTAAGGGTGATGGTGATGTCTGATTTATGACCTTTATCATCTTTTTTTATTTGGACACTTCTCATTGCTGAGGGATTTTTTTCCTCCTTTTACTCTACCTCCACATTTGACCTTACAATCCCTCTGTGCAATCTCAGACAGTCTTCTGGCAAGCCATCAGAAATTGGCTGTTTCTCACCAAATTGCCAAAATACTGAAGAGCCCAAGTAGTATCTTAGAGACCTTTTTATTTCCAGGGTACAAATTACTGGAACTAAAAATTATTTACAGCAACAAATCTTTCAGGACCAGGTCATGCAATGTTAACCTATCTTGATAGTACAAGAATTTTGAGTCTTTGTGGGATGCTCCAAACTATCTGGACACATGGCTAAGTATTCATGAAAAAGTCAGGATTTACCACCGCATATTTTGCTGTCTTCAGAAGATGTCAATCATAGTATCATAGAATGATTAGGGTTGGAAGGGGCTCCCAGAGTTCATCTAGTCCAACCCCCCTGCAAGAAGCAGGGACACCCCCAACTAGATCAGGTTGCTCAGGGCCTCGTCCAACCTGGCCTTGAACTTCTCCAGGGATGGGGCATCCACCACCTCCCTGGGCAACCTGTTCCAGTGCTCCACAACTCTCACAGTAAAGAACTTTTTCCTAACATCCAATCTAAATCTCCCTCCCTCTATTTTGAAACCATTACCCCTTGTCCTGTCACAACAGGCCCTACTGAACAGACAACAGGCCCTACTGAACAATGTTCTCCTTCTGATCCCACACATTAGCTGAACACTTGAAATAATGTCATAGCTCAGCGACCC
Source organism: Heliornis fulica (assembly GCA_013399135.1). Classification (NCBI taxonomy): domain Eukaryota; kingdom Metazoa; phylum Chordata; class Aves; order Gruiformes; family Heliornithidae; genus Heliornis; species Heliornis fulica. Next base: position 323,219 of record VXBZ01009164.1, read on the forward strand.
GATACCGCTGAGATGAAGAAGTCACATTATGTTATCAGAATGGTCCTTTGATAATCGAATATACAGGCTTCTTCAACCTGAACTAATTCCCGAGTGTGAGAAAATGGTGAGCGGAGACAACCTTCTTCCAGCTACCTTAACTGTTAATGGGAAAATGTCATTTGGGGACCAATGCCCAAAGAAATTTGTGTCAACCTTCTTCGGAATTCCACAGAAATAGAACATAATTTATAAGTAAATTAACAAAAGGAAATAGAATTTTTTATGGATAATTCATGCTTAGATGGAAAATGCTAGTCACTTCCCCCCCAAGTAAATAAAGCATCCTAAATCCTACATCAGATTTGGGTTTTTATTGTTGCATTCTTTATCATAGGCATTCTGTCACCTTGTAGTTTCAATTACTAAGCTGATAAACTAGAAGATAAAAACCACACTAATCAGATTCTTAATTCCTCAGGGAACAAAACGAATATGCAAAAATACTTCTTCACTGCAGTTTATGCATCTTAAAACACGCTTATTTTCAGTTGCAGAGTTACACATTTAAAGAATACAAAACTTCAAGAACAGTAGCAAGGAAAAAGAAGGCCAAGAGCAATTTTTTTTTTTTTTTTCAGAAGAGGGTTTTTTTGAAGAATAATGCACCTAGTTATCTGCCCATCAGTGTGTACATATAAGTGAAGTATCAGCAGAGTCATCTAGTCTGAGAATTTCTCAAATTCTATCTTGTTTGAAAAATGTCAAAATGATAAGGATATTGGAACATCCAACTATTCTGCTCATTCTGTGTGACAATATATGAAAAACTTAACATTGTATACTATGGTTCATTTAGGACTAACACTTCACAAAAGTATAACAGTTTGGGGAGTTTTTTTATGATTCCTAATTGGTATAATTAAATGTTTCTTACACACTTGCATTTTATATTTTGTTTATATAAACATATTTTCTGTGTCACTAGATATCATTAGAGATACACTTTTTAATGTTAAATGTCCTTATTGTGATACAATACAATCCATTAAATACTAGAATCCTATTCATTCATACAAATATCTTATTGCACTGTCATAGAAAATGACAACACACCAAACCCCCCCCACACACACACAAAAAGAAATCCAGATACAAAGCAAGGGCTTTTTTTGTTCTGATCTCTACACATTGGTCAACTTTTCTTTAATCAAGATCTACAGAACACAAAGAAGAGGGAGTGAAGGGGAAACTGAAAGCAGTTAATGGATGAACTCCAATCTAGCTCCCAAGCCATTCTGCTACTGCACCGCGTCATAGGGCTGATGACTTGGGTTATGGCACTGAGGTCAGCAGCACATGGTCTCTCGCTATTGCCACTGCTTAGATACAGACCAGTATCCTTCAGGAAGCACATGCCCAGAGCTGGTCACGTACCATGATCCTAACTTAGCAACTGCATCCTAACTGCTCAAGAGCTGTATGCAGTTCAGCCTTACATGAGGAAGAGTAAACTTTCTGCTCCCACAGGACACGATTTCAGCATGGACATCATCAATTTCAATGGTCTTTCTAGAACACCAAAAGCCTATGCTATAGGTTACAGTATACACATTTCTTGTATGAAGCCTATCCTTCCTGTAACCACCTTGAGTTCTACCTGAGAGCTGACTCAGGAATACACATTATTTCACATTATTTTTCCAACATCGAACTATGTATGCTTTTCTATACTAAAAACTGTTTAAGTTGTTGCTGCAGATTGCAATACCTACTGCTATAACATTAAGTGGATTGTGCCTGAAAAACTGTTTGGCTTCTGCAGTAATCAGTGGAAGCTAATAGATTTTGTTTTGAGATTTAAGTGGAAAACTAATACACTTACCTTTTCTTTTTTTGGCTTGAAGAAAATATTTTCTTGATTCATTTTATTTCCATAGCGATGCTGAGGACACAATGCCATTCTATCCACTGTCAGCTATAGTATCTAATTGGATCTGAGAAAAAGAACAGCGATAAAGATAGAAATAGAAAATAACAAGCAAACACATCTTTGAAGGTACTAACTTAACATTTTTTCCTTCCACAGCCTTTTACTAGTCCATTTCTCTTTGATGGCCTTGAAATCATGCTTCTTTCACTCACAGCATAAAACCCTGCCTGAGATGGTAAGGTAGGATTAACAGAGGGCTTTTTATTGTGCTGCTAAATCTATTCAAAATTTTAGGGAAATGTGTGAGTGCACATTTAATTTTAAGCAAGACAGGAAATCCATGTAAGTCTTGTCATGTTAAAAGAGGGTATTTTTGAAAAGAATGCCTTTGAAAAGAATTGCTGTGAATTTCCAATATGACCCCGTTGCCCTAATATTTTCTAGGTATACAAGCAAAACCCTGTGCTGTAAGGAGACATCTCTCTACAGCGCTGATGAAAAAACTGCTGTGCACATTTCCACTGTCTGCACTTCAGAATGAGCCAAAGAGAACTGAAGAGGCCTCAGAAACAGACTTCAAGAATGAGCTGAACTCTGGAAATCATGTTAGTCCTCAAGTTAAGAGGATACCTGTCCTGTAAATCCCTACTTAGAAAGATCTTTCAATCTAGCAAAGTACAACATGAGCTAACAATGATACAGAAGCTTAGAAAATGTAATCTAAAACTCAATATGGTGTTCTAGCTTTAGATTATTTAAATTTGATAAATTATAGATTAAATCCTTCAACACTGAAGGAAAACATCCACTACACAGCATAATAGATTATTGCATGTAATAATATGCCTGAAAAATTAAAGTTTACGGGTCTGTTTTGTCTCGTTCATCCGTTTGGATTTTGGTTTTTAAAAATAAAAGCTATTGAAAGAGATGGCAAAATTACTCCCAAGCATCTAGCAGTGCACCAAGCAGAAAAATTACGAGATCAGACCAAAAGATATCTTGGAATGTTTCACACAATATCCAGTTCTGACTTGGGAGTCAATAACAATATGGTGAGAACAAGGGTCCTCACTCACTTAAGTACATATTTGTAAGCACAGAATTGTGATTGACAAGTTAGGAAACTAAGACAGCAAAAGCAAAAGTCCACTAGTAAAACAGGACAGAAAGAGCTATATTTAACAGCGTTGCTTTTTGTGAAATCCTCAAACCTTAATTTTAAGGCTTTTCTAGGGCTTTCTTCTTTTCTAGGTTCAAAACTTTGCCTGACATGAGGAATTTCTTAAAATCCAGACAGATAAGGAACAGGAAGATATATATACACACATATATAAATATATATGCTCAATATGTCAAAAATATGCTCTAAATCTCAGTGTTACTTATCATCTTTTTCTAGAAGAAATCTGAATTTTATTATTATTTGTAAGCCTATTTCATAACTCAATCTCTTAAACAGAGGACACACTTTACCCATGAGTTTTTGAGGATTGTTTTGGTTCAGTGATCTACACTCCTACATTGCACACTGGAGTCCTCACCAACAGGATACTATGTCCCTCTGTAAAAAGACACACCTTAAAGTTTGGCTTCCTATGTAGATACCAGCCCAATGATAGTGTATATATGATTATCCTGTGCTGAGACTCAATTAAATCCACAAAAGACAGCATTGTGCCACAGGGCCTTGGGAGCTGAGTAAAGCTCCCAAGTAGCTTTGGGAGCTGAGCCTTGGGAGCTGAGTAAAGCTGAGTAAACACTCCACTTCCAGAGGAGTGTTGTCACCAGCAAAGTGTGGATGCATCCACCACAGATTTCTATACATACTTCTAAGGACACAAAAGTGTTCTATGGAAACTGTTAGACTTAAAAACTTCTGTTATTCCAGCAAAATACCTGAGCAGAGTAAGACAAAGCAAATGGTATTTTATGTAATCTTTATAATTGCTCTTTAAATTTAGTAGTGGCTTTAGGTAGCCAAGTGTTTTTAAGTAAAAATAGCTGCTAATCTTTTTGAAATGCATATTTTTAAAATCCTCTGTAAGCTATTTTTATATGAAGTAAATATTATATAGAATTGTAAAGGTCTTATGGATTCCCTGAGATGATCTTTCAAGGACCCTTCCAACATTCCATAATTCTGTGAAACAAAACACTGTTACTGATAGGAATGGTGTGACATCCCCAAATATAGTAATATTGTAAAAACAGCAGATGCTTTCTCTGTAAATAGTATAGGGTCTAAAAATATAAGTTGTCAAATAAAATGGATATTTTCTCTTAGTTATACACATTATTTCCAGTCGATTAGAAGTTAAAATCAATGAAATTCTAACAAATGAATGATTTGTTTACTTGCTGTAAGTATATAGTTTTTCTTCCTGTGTAATATGTCACTTTCCCCTAAGTATAGTGGTTTGGGGTTTTTTTGTGTGAAAAATTCCTAGTCAGAGGATTGAAGCACCCCATATATTGCAAACAAAACTGCAGCTTTAGAAAACATCACCACTAAATTTCTTAACTTTCAGCCTATGCACAAAAACGAATCAGTTCCTGAAATTACTCTGTGTTGTAGATACCCACTTTCAATTCTATCAATTTGTATGACATACCTGATGCAATAAAAAAGGAGAAACAATTCAGTGTATGCTGCTTAGGCATCAGTTGAGGTTTATGAGGTGTGTCAGAAAAGCCGTGGAGGATTTCTTACATCAGCATGAGCTCATGTGATTTATCGGAAACTTTAATTAACAAATCAGCTCTTTTAATTTGTAACCTCTACCTGTAGTTGCCAAGAGATGGCTAGTGCCAACAGTAACAAGATCTAAACCATGAAGATTCTTTTTTGGCACAATTCAAAATTCAGGAAAGTATGGCAAATAAGTCATTATAACTGGAAAGCAAAAGCGAACACCAGACCTCACTGAAACATTCTGAAGCTTCTTAGCTATGAATCATGAAACATCTAGAGCCTACTTCAAACTGTCAAAACCATATTAGTTGTCATCACGGTTTGCTCAGATACGTGAATCTCAGACATCTGAACAGATATTTTTTGTTGAGCTTGGAAATTTTACATGATTGAGTCTGAAGGATACTTACCACATTACTATTTTTCACGCCAGCATAGATGCAGTTAGTAACCAAAAGCCTGGGGGCTTCCCACTCTCACAAGAAAAGATGTGACACACAAAACTAAACACCATCAGTTATAGGATAAATGCACACACAATATCCAGAGGCTGATGTTAACTTTCAAACTCAATGGAATCTGTACTGAAGATGAATGGTACGTGTTTAATATATGCTTTTATCCTATATTACTCAAATACACAAAACAGTCCTCCAACACAGCTGCAGAAACCCAACACATTAAACTCTTTGGGTTTGTAACCTTAATTCCCCAACAACCTGCACTGGAAATGACAGCGGTATAAAATGTGCAGCATCCCTTACTCATCTGTACATATGGCTCCTGTTCTAGGTTGTAGTGTCTCCCTGGAGGTTGCTACTCTCCTGTAGTGATGTAAGATAAACTGAAGACAGCCATCATTCAATAGTTAGCAGAGTGGTTTAAGTCCCAAGAGATCTATTTTTGAGACCTGATTTGAATGCACATGTTCTAGATATGCTTCTCAATTAATTGCTGCATTCCTCAAATTAAATCTGTTAAAATCACATATCCAACCATTCTGTGCAGCAGCCAGGATTGTTGGAAAAGCTTGCTGGTTCTCACAGCAAGCATGCTTAGATTTCCAATGACAGGATAATTTTTGGGTAGAGTGGGTGACACTCACAGAGGTGAGCCTGATCTTTCCTAGCACAGAAGATAATAGATACAAGACTGTTGAGAACATTGATATATTCATTTGATATTGACAGTCTTCACACTTAGCTCTCTGTTGCCAGTCTGCTTGGGACTGGCAGTCTGAGAGTTGTGGCTACTGAGAATGTCACTACACCATTCAAGAAAACCCTGATCTTAATTTCATTCAAGGCTTTGTAAGAAATCCAATCAAAGAACAGAAGCAGAAAATTTTCTGACAGTTCAAAGTCATATTTCAAATGTACTGGAAAAAAGTGTCATCGGTATCATGAGTGTGTACTCTACCATTCCTTTGCATCTTGAGGTCACATTAGTTGCTATATTCAAGTTAGCACTCTAAAATGGAATTCTTAGAGAACCTCTCTAGCTATTCTTGTACAGCAGCTAAACAGAGTTCTGGTCCACTACAGCTCAGGTCAGCCTAATAACCTCTGAACATCTCTTCTATCTGCCAGACCAGGTACCAGTTCTTCTTTATGGCAGGATAACAAATCTGATTTTACCATATCAAATGAGACATAATATTATTTTTTTTTTAGAATCTGTCCTCTAAATATCTGGATTTAGATCATGACATAAAGGATCGATATCCTTTGTTTTCCTGATGATTCAATTACTACATAATGTATGAGTCACTGAAGTTGTTCTATTAAGTTTTTATTAAGTAAGTGCCCCAAGGCCAAGAATACAGATCAGATCATTGGAGGTTTTGGTAACTGTGTTCATGATACAAATATAGTTTAATAAAGCTCATTTTAATTGATATATTTTCACTGTAATTATTCCCTCCAGTCATAAGACAGGCAGTTTCATCTCAGATAGTGTCACACACTGGTATTAAAATAAAGTATTTTACCAACCACATAAATTAATTAGTAACAACAAAGGCTACAGCCTAGCTAAAGTAAATGGCATTAGGTATAATTAAGAGTAAACAAAGCTTGTCCCCAAATTCTATGAGGCTATGTACAGTTGGATTACAGCAACTCTGTTGGGCAGGAACCTATTTCCCTAGTAATTGTGACTCATACAAGCGATATACCTACACTGATTAATTTTACTTACAGACCCTGTGGTAGCTTAATTAAATGATCCATTCTAAATAATGACAGCCTTTTAAAAGCAGCCCTGCAGGAACTGAACTGTTGGCTCAAAAGGCATGAGCCAAACAGAATATAATGAAGGTGAATCATAGAAAATGCTTTAGAAAACATTTATACAGAGAATACAAAGAAACACATTTTACTTTTTAAAAGGACATCCTATTAAGTATTTGACTCTATTGTTTACTGATATACTGTCCTTTGCAGCAAAGCAACTACCAAAACATATAATTCAAAGAAAATATATTTAGGATTTCATGGTAAAGCACCAAAAAGCTGTAGCATTGTAATACACTCCTAAATAACTTTTTTGATGAGTGAATACATAAATGAACAGGTTTTAAACAAGATACCCAAGCTCATCTCTCCATCAGCCTGTGCACCACCTTGGCAAAGTGAACGAAAATTATTCACTCCTGTTTGCCTATAAATATGTGAACATTCATGCCCATGAACTGCACTGTGGCTTCTTCCTTTAACATCTAGCCCTCCAGAGCTCAGGGATACTTGGTTTGCAAATAAAACTACCTTAATTCATCAAAATCTCACAGAAATACGTTGGTAACTTAGCTTAAAATTAATAATAATAATAAACAGTAGATTAATCAATATTGCCAAACACTCACTAAAAAGAAAAGATGTTCTGGTGGGGTGTTTAGGTAACAGGAAACAGAGCAAAGCAAACAAATTCTGATGTTTCATCTGAGACCATCATTTTACAAAAATAAAGAGAAGGATCAAGTTTTGTAAATTCTTCTTTTGTGCCAAACAATTAATAATAATAATATAAAGAAGGCAGCTCTTACAAAAACTGTGAACTCAGGTGAATGAATCAGTGGTCAACAGTGGAAGCATGCCTCCTCCAGAACATACATGAGGTAAGTTCTTTGTTACTTCTGTAGTCTAGGAGGGTGAGAACAAGAATAGCAGAAAGTCCAAAGGAGCCCTTCACACCACATAAAATACTTCAGCAGGTTGGGAATAAGGTTTTGTTACTGTCACATCACTTGATCATTATGAAAATATTTTCTAGACGACTTGTCTGGTATGAGAAGACAAGACATGGCCTGCTGATGGTTCCTGAAGTCTCACAGGGCCCCCACCTGAACATGTAAGTACCTGCTTTGGGCTTACATCTCCAGCAATGTGGAGTGACTGTGACATGCTATGGGGCAGACCAGATGTAGAGACAAGGGCAAATACTTCATGTCATCCATGCTTCATTCATCCATAGCTTGATGCTTACGATTTATGTGGGTGAAATAAATTTCACCGTTATTCAATAAAATTCATATTCAACTTGAAAATCTTTTCTCTTTCAGTTTCTCAGTGACAGCTGTCAGAATCCATCACCATTCAGCACAAGAATATAAAGCTAATAGGCTTCTTGTAATATCAAAACTAAATGGACTGCTGAAACTCAGAATGAAATACTATTACCAATTCTTTTATCTGGTGCTTTGTGCAGTGGGGGAAAATGATTTTAATCTTGTCTCCTTTAAGTGTTGGATTGTAAATGAATGCTGACAAGATTAAATAAATGTACTTGTGACTAGAGTCCCTGGAAGCAGGGTTTTTTTTTGAAATAGCTGAACCTATGCTACTTGATATTCTGCAAGTGTGGGTTCATAACCCACAGCTCTTGGTAGAACACAGGGGAGGGACAAGAGCTGGGTATTTTTTTTTAAGTGCCTCAAAACAATGTGACTCTTCTTTCAGCCCCTGTAACACTAACAAATTTGAGTTCTGCACCAGCTCAGTTCACATGATGGAGACTCCCCTACAACATGGAGTCCAGTGATTAGGACAATGAGAGGTGTGATATTACTTCCATATTAAGTTAAACCAAGTAGACCAGGAATCATCATCCTGGAAAGGAGATGATTGAGGGACACTGGATTTTAAAGATTGGTGACTCTGTAAAATCACAAATGATAGAAAGAAGTAAATATGGACTGGTATTTACTCTCCCATGAAAACAGCCCTTCAGCAGCTCTAAGTGATTTCTGCAGTCATTATACATGACTGTTTTACACAGTTTTTACTGAATTATCACACTGACTGGAAGTGAGAGCTGGTCTATCCTGCTTACATCTCAGGTAATAAAAAAGGAGGTTGCTCCTTTTGCTGGTACAACCAGAGAGACCCATCATGTGTCTAGAGTTAAACAGCACTGGCTGGCTGTTATTTCAGGCACAAGAAATATAACCATTAAATATATTTCAGGAAGAAAAGCCTATTTGTGAGATGATGTGCAAGAACCCCTATCTGCCATGCAAGCTTACAGTCTCAAACACAGGCTGTGTAGACTAAAGGTCCTTATCAGGGCTTACAGAGATAACACTGACCATGGCCTTCCCCCACTTGTAAAAATGTGGCTAATCAAGGAAAGCATCTGTCAAAGTCTGGTTCCTCCTTCAGCCACCTGCAGCTGAAGAGTCCTACAACGCAAGGAGTGCTTAGTATCCCATAATTTTTATCTAAAAGGTAGCTCAATGCAGACCACAGCTCTGTACAAGAACTACTGTGACAGACACCGTGCTCCTGATATACCAGAAAGTTCAAAACCACTGACTGGATCATCTTCTTAAAAATCTTAGATACAGAAAAGCCTAATAAGGTATGCCAGTACTATCTATCATTTGAAAATTGTCAAATATAGGAACTGATGCTGGAGACAGTAATATGGCAAATGAAGATGAAACATTTACAATTTGAAAAGTTATTCCTCCAATAGCTGAGATATTATCAGTGCATCTGTGAGCACAACTAATATAATTCCATCTGGGCTAAAACAGATTAATTCAAATAATTTTTAGCCAGACCTTTCTATATTACCAGATACTGAGCTTCAACAAATAGGGAAAATACTGAGGACAGGGAGCAGCAGAACTTTACCTACATAACCAGCTGTGTTGGTGGAAATTGATTTGTACTCTAAGAACTTAAAAGTGGGTTGTTTGGGGTTTTGGGTTTTTTTTTCCAACAGGCTACAACAGTTGTGGCTATCCTAATTTTCTATGTGAAGTCTCTATTTGACACTTACCTAATTTCTTGTCTCTTTCAGATTACTAGCTATTCGGTGAAGTGTCATAAAGAGACTTGTTGAAACCCAGCTCCCTTTCTCTCACTTTCTGTCTTTTAATTATATTAATATATAACTAATTTGGACTTTCAAATTTCCTACTGTTATTTCAGAGATGAAAACTCTGTAATATTTCAGAGTGATTAACTCCTACTCTGAACCCATATGAGTGCTAAGAACCACGATATCATCTAATTTCCACCTGAGACAAACCACAATGTCATCTCATTTCCACCTGTGACAGTCTTCAGAGAAAAAGATAGGTGGTGTATATCCAGAGAATGCAAAGCAAATCAATTAAAGACAGTTTCTTAAAGCAACATTTGCTGTTATGGAAGCTGGCATTTTAGGGTAATATAAAAAATAACTAACATAAAGCAAAGCCTACTTACTACATTAAGCAGACACTTTTGAAATATATAGATACTGAATATGCTCCATCCAATCACATGAACATGCTAATATGAAAAAGTGCAAGAATCAGAGAAATAGCACTACAAAGGCTTCTGTACCATTACTGGTGACATGAGCTTCCACAGAGGCCATGCCATGTCCTCTGGGAAAAAAAAGGGTAAGTATCAGAAGGACCATTAGCATAAGGATGCTAGAAATGATGGACACTATCCAACTACTAGAGTAACCACTGCCTTGTTTTCCCTAGCTTCAAAATCTGTGCACAGCATTTAAATCCGAGTGACAACACTGTTGATTTTCATGATGCAATTTCTCTGGTCTCAAGTTAGACAAAATCTAGGTTATGTAGTCTCAGCCTGAATTCAGTCTTAGCTGAGTACACAAGTCTGAGGGAAATTCATTGGAGACATCAGAAACTTCACACAACCAAAACTAAATGAAGTTATTACTGTTAGAGAGAATTCCATTTTTAGAGCAAGCTTGCTGAGAAACATGTCCCTTGTTACATATTAATGACACACACATACATAAAAGTCAACAGGTTTCTTACTGGCACCAGTTTTATATCTGTTCTCTCCCTTGGAATGACTGTTACTAATTCAATAAACTGAACAGAAGACCGAACTCAAGCTTAATAGGAATAATGAGTAAATAGTCATTTATGTTTAACACCCTGTATGATTTCCTGACTGCTCTACAAAGCTAAGCACAAAGTTTCAAGGATCTCTGTGAGCAAGTGGGATGATGGTCACACTCCTGCATCCCCATCAGAGATCAGTACAGGCACTGACTGGCAAAGGAACCAGAGTTGTACACACTCACAGAATGGTCTGGGTTGGAGGGGACCCCAAGGATCATCGAGTTCCAACCCCACTGCCATAGGCAGGGCCACCAACCTCCAGGCCTGCATCTAGACAAGGTTGCCCAGGGCCTCATCCAACGTGACCTTGAACACCTCCAGGGTTGGGGTATCCAGCACCTTCCTGGGCAGCCTGTTCCAGCACCTCACCACTCTTTCTGTGCACATCTTCCCCCTGATATCCAATCTAGACCTTCCCTCCTCCAGCTTAAATCCATTCCCTCTTGTCCTACCACTATCTACCCTTGTAAAAAATCTTATTCCCCTCCTGTCCCATATGTTCCCTTTTAAGTCCTGGTGAGCTGTAATAAGGTGTGTCCCGTCCCCGTCCCCCCTCCCAGACTTCTCTTCTCCAGGCTGAACAAGCCCAGATCCCTAGCCTATCCTCAGAGGAGGATAGGCTAGGGATTCTCCCCAGCCTATCCTCATAGGAGAGGTGCTCCAGCCCCCTGGTCATCTTCATGGCCTCCTCTGAACCCTCCCCAACAGGCTCCACATCCTTCTTGAATTGGGGACCCCAGATCTGGATGCAGTACTCCAGATGGGGCCCCATAAGGGCAGAGTAGAGGGAGACAATCACCTCCCTGTTGCTGCTGGCCACCCCTCCTCTGATGGAACTCAAGCAAAGGCATAAGGAAGCATTTCTGACATGTCCAGAGTAAAAATCTGTGCCATCTGAAAATGATATCATCTCTCCTTTTTGCATGTACAGAAAACAAATAGTGCTCAACTAGAAATGATTTAGAAAGTATTATCTAATTGGAGCAGCAACTACTGCTAACAGAGGAATGTTGATGCAACACTGTTTTCAAGTGGCAGTCAGCACCACTACTGACCAGAGCAGGAGTGGGGGGACTATGTCCTTTCTAACCCTCATCAGCCAGAGTCTATGCTGAAACACCAGCATCCAGTTCACACCAAAGAGAAGAGGAGCTTTAGTCCCAAACCCATGTTTTACTGCTCCTGTCACACCGAAAATCTGTACACACCGTGGTGTCATGCCTCTTTACAGTGGCCAAGCCATTTAGTGATTTAAAAGTTCAACAACCAGACCAAATCCACCAACAGCATATTTTAAGTTAAAACCTTCTCTCACATTTCTAGGATACCAGGCAAAAGAGGAAAAGGGAAACAGCTGTTTGCCAGGTGTGCTATAGGAGTAACTCCTTATTTATGTCTAAAAGTTACTTGCCAATAACAATGTGGGAATGGGCAGGGATGAAATACAGAGCCTGTGTCCATGGAGAGATCTAGACAAAAAATCATCAGCCTTTACAAACCCCATGGCAGGCCCAGTCACCCACCAATTCTGCATTTCTGATCCCTGACAGGTCAGGGCTGATGAAAGAGGCTTCCACCAGGCAGAGGCAGCATAAGGCATCCACCATTCCTCACCTTGCAAAGTAGGGAAGAGGGAGGAAAAGCAGCAAGAAATGCAATTAAGGGGGGCAATACAGAGGCAAAAGGTAAAACATGGCAAAGTGGAGTAGAGTCTGATTTTGTTGAAACTGGTGAGGTGAATTGTTGAGCTGGTCAAGAATTGCTGCTGCTCCCTTCTCGCACCCCAGTGATTACCTGCTGCTGCTTGCATTACAAAAAAAACCCCAAACATCAGGTTAAGGATATAGAAAGAAACAATAAATCTCAAGTTTCATATAGGTTTGCAACCCTTCCCTTGGCACAGTTGAGAAATCTGAAGGTGGTCTTGTTTACCTATCCTCAAATATAAGCGCATAAAATGAATAATTACTATGAAGTCTGCAGACAATCCTCTGAAGAGGAGCGCTTTGCCCTTGCATTCTATGTTTTAATTTTTAGCATTTCTGTCAAATCAAAACAGTTTTCTTTTTCATTCTGTTTGTTTCTTTGCTATTGGAAAGATTTACATTTACCTTTCCCATGGTGAAGGTCACAAAATGATGGATTAAACATTAAAAATAACCAGAAAGCGCAGCTGAAAGACAGAAAGCACACTGAAATAATGGATCTTTTGCATACTGAAATAATGGATCTTTTTGTGATGATGTTTGAAGATTAACATTTTGTATTCATGATGAGTATTTCTTAAAAAGTAAATTCAAAGTCACATCATTACACTCAAAAGATAATAGTTAAAAGAAAATTGTGGCACTTTGGTTAACGCACTAGATATTTATAATTCCAGGCAAATTCAATTTTTAAATGTAAGTTTAATGTGCATGCTAGTCTTAGTCTCATATCTCATTAATGCAGTGGTTTTAAACTGGGACAGACTTAAGACTATGAACAAAAAGAGGGGCGACACTGGATACAAAAGTGTAGGACAGTTCAGAACACTAGATGCTGATCTGAGAATGTCATATGTGGGTATATGGGTCTAACGGTTCTAACTCATGGCCTAAAATACCTAATCAAGGAGAAGTGCAGAAGTCTGTATTTGGCCTTGCCTAGCTGCAGGAAAAAATCTGTAGGTCTTACCAAAATGGTCCAATTCTGTCTTGCTATGCCATTTTCCATCCAGTGTTGAAAGTTCTGGAGGCAGAGTGCTGCAAGGGAGCTTTGCTTTCCATATTTCTTTCCAAAGACTTATACCTCTCCAACAGTGGATATCTAGGGGAAAAAAAATCCAAGATATATATTTCATTATATTTTCAAGTTAACTTGTAAACAGGGAACACTCAATTAGGCCATGATTCAATCATATTCAGTTTGTGCAAGATCAGCTTATTCAATCAGTAAGGCAGAAGAAACGAATCGTGTTTAGAGAGAAGGCAGTAGGAAAGTAGCTTATATTTAGAGTCATTATTAAAAGGTGAGGTGGTGTCTGATTTCTCAGAAGATTGGCAATCAGTACCTTCCTTAAAAGCATCAGATTTTCAGTATCAGGACTCAGACACACAGACTTCAAAGCTCGCTTTCTTCCTCCCATACTCACTCTATCTTAATAGCACTTGTCATGCTCTACTGGGTTGAACCAACTATTGTAACGTGAGCAAGGATGAGGAAGCAGGTAAGATGCTGTGTGGGACTTGAGCATGACAGGCACGCTTGAATGTCATGAATATCTCATCCAAGGCTAATGTCATCAGCAGAAAGCAGCAGCTCCTCAAGAAGGAAATAGTGCCCAGAGTGGGTCCTGGTCATTGTCAGCTGCTAGAACAGTTGTTGGCACAGTCACAACAGCAGCCTCACAAAAGCACTCCTGGAGGATGTGACACAGGGAGAGTCACAGGGAAAGGGGCAGGAAAGGGGAAAACAATTACTGATTTATTTTTCACCATTCCTAAGGTATCTCAGAAGTGGAGGTGTAGGACAGCTCAGGGAGCCATAGGAGACAGAAGCTGGTATTTACCAGTCAGGCAGCCAGCAGTGCTGGTACAGCACAGCCAGCAATGCAGCTCTGGGCATACAGTGAGGCAAGTGAGAGGTGGTAGCAGCGAGGGTGGTGGAGAACACTGCTTGCAGCTCTGTGGATAGGGGCTGAAGCGCTTTCTGGATGTCTGGAGCCAACATCTTAAAGCAAGTTGACTAATAGGTAGGGAAACATGATTCCAAATCCCTTTCAAAGAGAGAACATGGGAAAGGATATTCACCTGTTAACAGTCACTCCACAGTAGATCCTCTACTGTGATAGCATCTCAGTTTAACAAAAACATACTGCATGCATATGGAACTAAGTATGCTTTCAGTGCTTCTTCAGAAAGCCACACACACATATATATCACTTCAATGATACATCCTCCCAATAAACAAATAACCCATAAAATCAGCCTGTTTTCCTGTTTGTTCTTCCAGAGGTTTTGTTCTTTCTTCCTGACAATACCCGTGCACAGCTGGAGCCCATTAAATTTAACAGCTGCGCAGCCGCATGCGGAAGCCCCAGAACTCCTCCTGCAATAAAAGAACTTTAAAAAAAATAAATTAAAAAGACATAAAAGCAATTGGCTTCCACATAATGAGATTATAATGTGAAATGATGAAAAGATGAATAAACCCACTTATTTTTACTCTTCTGGAATTAGCCAAACATAGTCCATTCATGAATATTTGAAAGTGATGTGATCCATCCACACCTTGTACATAAAAAGCTTAATTTCTCTTCTCCTTAACATCTAATGTTTGAGCTCCAAGGCATCTTATGAATGCCTCTGTTCCATTAATTTGAATTAAAACAGGGTGGAAAGTTTTTTAAGCATCTACCAGGACTAGCTAAACGTTAAATATATTGGACTGCAGTATACCCTAATTCAGCTTTCACCGTTTAAGACTATATAAGGAGTCTCAAGAGAAGAGAGAGGTTGTTTCACCCAATGATCAAATAATCTATTAGTTAATCTGCCTAATTACTTTTTAAATCTGTTTTCAGCAATTTGTGGGACTGCAAAAACCAGAAAGAGCACTTCTTGCATTTCCCTTTAGAAAGAAGACCTCAGGCAAGGAAAATCTGATAAACACTGGATCTTCTGGGGAGTTACTGCTAGTTTGCAAATTCTTCAAAGTTTATTCCAGTGGGATCCTGCCTTGGCAGAAGCTTTGAGGGAGCTTCCATCTTTTGGAAGGAGACATGCCAAAAGGCTTTAAAATTCTAAAACTGGTTGTTGTTTTTCTGAATTATGCAAAGAAATAAGAAAACTAATCAACACAGGTTCTTAAAACACTGAAAACTCAAAATTTGATATACAGGAAACTATTTGGTACTGGGATTGATCAACTTCACTGTTCATCAGCATTGCAATCATGCTGCAGCATCTCTACTTGCCTTCTCCCAGTTTTCCTCACTGACCTCAGTGACATCTATAATACTTTCTGTCTAGAACATCTTCAGCTGCTCTCAGGACAGCATCAACCTGGCTCTCCTGCAGTCATTCCCCATACACCCAGTCACAGAAACATCCAAGATGCAGCACCTGCGCAGTAAGTTATGAAGAGACAACCCAAGACCTCCGTTCTCTGTTCCTTCCCCATTTCACTACATGCTGACCGTAAGTATCTAGTAAGTCACCTGCGTTAGGGAGGTTTACAGCTTGTGAAGGTTTGAAATGGTTGGTCCAGCTCTTTGAATGTCATTTATTCTGATGAATGTTTAAAGGAGGATGGTTGCCATCTTGAAAATATGAAAATGCAACTAAATCATAACACACAGACATTGTGCAAAATACATCTTACATGAGTGAGAGCTGCAGAAACTAAATTCTGACCAAGCATACAGAGAAAGTCTATGGCTAAACAGTTTAATCTCCCACTGTCTGCTTGCTGTTGGAGTCAAGAGGCTTAGAGCATTTCTGGTGTAATTTCCCAAAGGCACACATGATACATCAGAATGCTGGCAACACAGACTTTGCTGAACAGTACTGTTTCTCCAGATGGACTTATGTCAAGAGGAGAAAGGCCAGCGAAGAACAGAAGACAGATAGAGAAATCTTCTAACAATGACTGAGGCTAGGGTTAAAAATGTCTCATTACAACACTGTATTTCAATTAAAGGTACATGATTTTCACTTTCATTAACACATTCATAATATTTAAAGTACAGAGTACTTCTGAAAAAATGTCAGCATAGTCTTGATTTAATGGTCTTACACTATTAGCTACAGCAGCCACTAAATGAAAGAAGAAAAAGGGTACAGTCTTTTATTCATTAATAATATCAAATTAAGTTTTAATATTTTCCCATTTTCAGGTATTATGGACCTGGAATCTCAACTGGGATTTTCAATCTGCAATTTCATTGAAGTACCAATAACAATTCTGCAAAAGCAATCCTGACATAGACAGAAGCAACAAAATTATATGTCAAGAGTGGTTTCCAGATGCATGTCAGATTTCACAGGCTGTGGAAAAACTCATCAGCAGAATACTATATTAGTTTATTTAATTTCTAATAGTCCTATGATTTTCATGTTTCTGGTATTTCAATTGTTAAATGTGCCACTATTATAATAATATGCCCTTAGCATTATCTTCAACATTGGCAAACAAGACAGTGTAATCATCTTTGTGGCCATCAGTTTTGGTTTCATATGCTTCAGAATTTCATGGGTTTTCCCCATCTTAACTTGATTGAAATGCAAAACTTAACAGTAGAAAATAAAAAGGAGAAAAATTAGCAGAATTGGAAGAGAAATTCAAATGAAAAAAACAATATAACATTTTTCAGTGAAAGGCAGTGCTAAAGAAAGAAAGAGAACCAGTACTATAAACTAAAAGAGGAAAAAGAAATTCTCAGAAGTTAACATTCCAAATTCTTCTCCTTCCATTATTTTTTATAAATATACTATTGCTTCTGATTTCACTATCCAACAAAGCAGGAACTCTGTGGTCTGGAAAGAAGTAAATTTAAAGGAAAATATCACAAAATTCTCTATACTTAAAAAACACCAAAACACAAAAGTACTAATAATGATGTAATCTAGTGACAGAATCCATGGTATTCATCACTACTTCTTCAGGTGATTAAACAACTCATTGATTGGGCCTTCCTCCTGCATGTTGCTTCATTTAAAACCCTGAAAACTAATCCATTCTCATGGTTCACTCAAAGCTGAAATCTCTGACCTCTCTAGATACACAGTCCAGGAGGCTTCCCCGGTGCACTGATGACAACTTCCTGATGCAAATAGTGAATGAGCCCACTAGGAGGCGAGCGCTGCTGGATCTTGTTCTCACTAACAAGGAGTGCCTGTTAGAAGCAATGAAGGTTGAAGGTAGACTTGGCTGCAGTGACCATGAGATGGTGGAGTTCAGGATCTTATGTGGCAGGAAGAGAACCTCAAGTAGGACCACAACCTTGGACTTTGGCAGGGCCGACTTTGGCCGCTTCAAGCAACTACTGGGGGTAATCCCATGGGACATGGTACTGGGAGGAAAAGGGGCCCAACACAGTTGGTCAATATTCAAGGACCTCTTATTCCAAACTCAAGATAAGAGCATCCCAATGGGAAAAAAAAAACAAAACAAAACAAAACAAAACCAAGAAGGGGAGCCAGGAGACCTGCATGGTTAAACAGGGGACTGTTGAGCAAAATTAAGTGCAAGAAGACAATCTACAGGTCATGGAAAGAAAGGAAGGCTACGTGGGAGGAATAAAAGTCCAATAATGTAGGGTGGCAACTAGGAAAGTGAAGGCCTCCTTGGAATTAAACCTTGCGAGGGAGTTTAAGGAGAACACGAAAGGTTTCTTCAAATACAGTCCCTCAGGGGTCGGTACTGGGACCAGTATTGTTCAATATATTCACTGATGACCTGGATGAGGGAATAGAGTGCCCAGTCAGCAGGTTTGCTGATGACACAAAGCTAGGAGGGGTGGTGACACACCAGAAGGCTGTGCTGTCATTCAACAGGATTTAGACAGGCTGGAGACCTGGGCAGGGAGAAATTTAATGAAATTTAATAAGGACAAGGGTAGGGTATTGCATCTGGGGAGGAACCCCAGATAGGTTGGGGACTGACCTATTGGAGAACAGTGTAGGGGAGAGGGACCTGGAGGTCCTGGGGGGCAGCAGGATGACCATGAGCCAGCAATGTGTCCTTGTGGCCAAGAAGGCCAATGGCATCCTGGGGTGTATTAGAAGGGGGGTGGCTGGTAGGTCAAGAGAGGTCATTTTCCCCGTCTACTCTGCCTTGGTGAGACCTCACCTGGAGTATTGTGCCCAGTTCTGGGCCCTTCAGTTTTTCAAGGACATAAAGCTCCTTGAAAAAGTTCAGAGCAAGGCCACCAAGATAATGAAGGGAGTGGAACACCTTCCTTATGAGGAAAGGCTGAGGGAGCTGGGAAAAGACTGAGGGGTGACCTCATTAATGTTTATAAATACGTTAAGGGTGAGTGTCAGGAGGATGGATCCAGGCTCTTCTCAGTGTTGGCCAGTGATAGAACAAGGGAAAATGGGTCCAAACTGGAACATATAAAGTTCCATCTTAATAGAAGGAGGAACTTTTTCACCGTGAGGGTGACAGATCACTGGAACAGGCTGCCCAGAGAGGTTGTGGAGTCTCCTTCTCTGGAGACATTCAAGACCAATCTGGACACATTCCTGTGTGATCTACTCTAGGTGATCCTACTCAGGCAGATGGTTTGGACTAGATGATTTTTCAAGGCCCCTTCCAACTCCTAACGTTCCGTGATTCTGTGATATTTTTAAGGCCATTCTGAATAATGATCAAATTTTCAGCTACAAATTAAATTTTGTGAGAAATCATACTGTACCAAAAGATCCTGAAATCAGTAAGGATTTCTAGATCTACAAGACAGTCTGTAAAAAAATTAATTCACAATTACAGTCTGTAAAATAATAGTTAAAACTATGAAATGAAAGGATCAGTTGAAAACCCAGATCTCTGTGGCCCAAAACACTGACCTGCCCTTGTTACAAGTAATACCAAAAACTGGTGTTTTAAAAGAAGGAATCTTTGCTTTCAAACCCTGTTGCTAAGTGACAAAGATGTACTAGCATCCTGTCTCATTTATAAAGGAGAAAGGTGAAATGGCCTCAAAAAGAAAAGGAAAAGAATGCCTAATTGACACTGAACATCTGATTACCATTTTAAGAGAAGATAAACCACATAAAGAAGTGGTTTGTCTTTAAGGAGGAGACAATAAATGTCTGCTGTATCTGGCTAAGGAACAGAGCCCAGCTGTAACACCGAAGCATTTATTTTTAACAACAAGTTTAACCACAAGCAATTTGCAGGTTATATACCTTGATTACTACAGTATTTACTATCTGAAGGATCAGACAAGAAGTAGAAGTAATATAGTTTTCATAAAGCCAGTACTTAGTACATAAATCCCTTGTATATGAACTGATATGGTGGTTTTGCTTACAGGAAAGCATATGCCAAGAGTAGCTCACCAGCTATATGCAGCTCTTGAGGAATGCAAGTGGAGCTGCCAGTCTGGGGTTAGACTGCAGGAGCACCAATGGATAGATAGAAGCTGCTAGAAGCTTCTCCACTGGTGGCACTGGTACTGGTGCCCTGGACACACGTCTGAACTTCCAGCTTTCCCTCAGAAGGAAGAAGAGGGTTTTCAATAAAATGGAGATATTTCCCACCTGTAAACTCATGAAACTAGAGCCTGATCCTCCACCTTTTGAGATACATACAAAACCCCAATATCCAGAAGACTCATTTGGAACCCTGAGTGCTGGCCGTCCTGATCTTTGAGCTGTACTGATTAAAGGTGACATACTGCAGAAATGTGGCAAACTGTGATGAACAGATTCATTTCAGTCATCCCAGAAAAAGGAGAGGCACAGACTCCAGTATAGCAAACTGTCAGTAAGCCTAAAGGCAAACCTGGGTGGACAAATCACAGCTCAAGATTCATCTCAAGAATTTTAGAAAGACTTAAATCATAAGGAAAATACAATGAATAACAAGAGCTTTACATATATTACTAGTAACTGTGCTGATACAAACCTTCAGAAAAAATGAAATTTGGTCAGTGAAACATTGGTACATTTTGCATATAGTAATTAAAATAAAATGGGCAAGAAGTAGAGTCAGCATTCTTTCTCATTATAGGAATACATTAGATATGAAAAGTTTCACAAACTGGCTTATTCTTCTGTTCTTAACTCTCTTTTTAATAGTCTACTGATGCATATTAGAATTTAATTATACCAATTAGTACTGCCACATCTGACATATGATGTAGCTTCAATTAGGAGGTACCTAATGGATATTAGTACAATTTAGCTTTGTAATTAAAGTTCTAAGAGCAGTGCAAATTCAACATTATGATTACATAACATTAAAACAACATTGATGGCATTGAAATGTAATATTTTTAAGATGACCTTATAAATTAATCTTAAAAAAATATATATCTGAAATGAGTGTTGAGCTCTGCATCTCAAATGCATAAGATGATGTTTCTTTCTCAGTTGGCAAGGTAATTTTTTAATATTTAAAATATTCTTTGTTAAATCGTGAGATTTTCTGTGATTAAGTAGTGTCCACTGTAAGATATTCTGTCAAGTAATATTTCTATTAAAAGGCTTTTAGAGACCTTTTGCGATTTCTGTCATCTGCTTCTTAGGAATCAAGGCTCTACTAAACCAAGCAAAGCTTACCCCTGACAGAGCTCTGCTGTGCCAGTGACTGCAGAGTGGTCCAACTCTTCTGCCTCTCCTGCTTCTTCCCACCAACACTTCAAGAATCCACATCTTCTGTGATGGAACATTATGATTTTTGTTCTTTTGGCCCCATCAAGAGCTGGAACAACAACAGACCACTGTTAACAAACTACTGTCTAATGACTTCTACCGACAAAATTAATGTTAAATTTTAAAAATCCTGTGTGTTGATTGCTTTTTGCTTATAACCAATGAACAACTTAATTTTACTGATTGCTGCTCATGCTTCTCTTGAGCCATTACAGGACATTATGTTGTTTGATTCGAAGTACAAACACACTGACCATTTCAAAAATCCCATTTTCCAAGTGATGCTAAGTCAGAGATGATTTGATAAAAGCACTCAGAGAAACCACAATTGTCATAGCAGTATTTTGTAATAAAAATAAATTAAAAAAAACCATGAATTGCCATCTTCATTACTATGCTTGGCATTGTCTTAAAAACTAAAATCAAGTGGTCAGCTGCAAAGGATCTGCTAAACACTCACTCTACCATATGTGTAGCCCCAGGTGATGCTCCACTAGGATCAAAGGGTTTGTGCTCTCAGCTTCCTCAGTCAGCCAGAGAATGACGAAAGACGGCAGGAAGTGCGAAGGCATCACGGTAAGAAAAAGCTAAGTGTGTAAAAATCTCGTGCTGAATGTGACATTCTTAGAGGCTAAGTTTAGAGTACTTCATAGGCTGGTACTTGCTATCTCAGCCACCCATATCAGAGACTGTGTTAGGACGTGCTGCCACTCCTCTCTAACCCACATGCCCACATGTTTGTGAAAACAAAGGAGGAAAAAAGCCGAGTGATGCTTGTCACCAGCCCTCAATAAGATACAGAGCTGGGGCATGCTGGGCTTTGTGGAATGTGCCACCATACTGTATACAGCAACAGCCAAACAGTAGTGTGACTGTGACACATCTCCTATATAATCTAGACACTACATGAGGAATCCTTTTTGTTTCATAGCCTCTTTTATGTGACCTGTTTCATGAGCTCTCCTTATCACCATCAATCATAAACTAGGTTCAGGACAAAACTGCAATCAAAGGGTTTGCAAATAGACCCTCCTGCAGTATGAGATGCAATGTGTAAAGAAACCTCCTGACTCTTCCCACAAGAGCAGAACAGCTAGGTTGATCTGCAACAAAACCCTTCCTGCAGAGGCATGGAACTGCAAGTTTTGTAACTGTTCTTCTGCTTCCCAGCTAAGTCGTGCTTCCTAATTATGATATAATTTAAGTTTTTTGACTTAGGTCTTGCACGATAAGCATATTAAATTACCATGATGGGTTACAATTTATCATGATCATTAAAAATGAGATATTCAAATTGTGGTTGGTCATTAATCATGGTCAGTAGTAGAACAAATAAATGGAGTGTAGTGCATCTTGGGAATCTATGAAAAATAATGAATCTGAATTGCCAGAAAAATGGAACAGATGAATACTTGTATACAAAAGCAAAAAATAAACAGATAAACACCACAAACCCTATCAAATATAATTTTGAAATATTTTAATTGCTGTCAGTGCTCCCTTGCCTCTGCCCAGAACATTTACAGATACATTATTAAAAACTCTTCCAATAGAAGAATACCAACTAAAGAAGCTAGTATTTTGAATGTAGGCATTTTGATTTGAATTCATTGTGCAAATTTTACTGATAGCTCATTTTCTTTTCTGTAAAACTGGAATAAAAGTATGCGGCACATTCTTAAGGTTTAATTAATACTTATCAAAGTACTATAAGATCTTCTGCTGAAAGACTGCAGAAGGTTGAGCATGAAAACACTGAACTTGAAGGCTGGAAGAAGAGCTAAAGGCAAACATTACAACTTTCTTAAGTACACTATAAAATGAGTGAAAAAGTTCCCACTGAGGAATCCCACTGGACTGAGTACACTGGGAAGGTTTCCTTGAAAAATTCCTAACCTACTCCTCTCCAGAATTCAGATATACAAAGATGTACCTGGTAAAACTGCTAATGAAGATAGGACTTAGATCATTTTGGCAAAAGAGCCTCATCTTACTCGTGAGGCCAAACCCATTAAGAATACCTTTGCATCCTCCAAGGCATCCAGGCTGCCTGCTAGAAGAGAACCGAATGTAGTCGACTTGATTGTTATTTCACGTACAGGTCAGTATATTAGGAAATGGAGGCTGACATAAGTTAGTACGAGGACATCTAGGTGGATGACAAGTTGGCCATGAGCCTGCAGTGTGCCCTGATGACCAAGAAAGCCAGTGGAATCCTGGGGCGTATTAAGAAGACCGTAGCCAGCAGGTGGAAAGAGCTGATCCTCCCCCTCTACTCTGCCATGGTCAGGCCTCACCTAGAGTACTGTGTCCAGTTCTGGGTTCCCTGGGACAAAACAGACAGGGATCTCCTGGAGAGAGTCCAGTGGAGGCCACAAGGATGATTAAGGGCCTGGAGCATCTCCCCTGTGAGGAAAGGCTGAGTGAGCTGTGGCTGGTCAGCCTGGAGAAGACTGAGAGTGGATCTCATCAATGTTTATAAATATCTAAAGTGTGGGAGACAAAGAGAGGTGACCAACCTCTTCTCAGTGGCCTTTGGGGACAGGACAAGGGGCAGTGGTAACCAGTTGGACCACAGGAGGTTCCACACCAATGTGAGGGAACTTCTTCATGGTGAGAAGAAACACTGGGACAGGCTGCCCAGGGGGGTTGTGGAGTCTCCTTCTCTGGAGATATTCAAGACCTGTCTGGACACCAACCTGTGTGACCTGCTCTAGGGAACCTGCTTTGGCAGGGGTTTGACTCGATGATCTTTTGAGGTCCCTTCTGACCCCTACAATTCTGTGATTTTCTATTCCTTCTCAAGTTTAGGTAATTATTATCCCCTTTACAGAAAAGTACGATACTCCGATTTTAAACTGTATATCACTGCTGTCTTTTACCCATATTTTCAAATGTTGATGATTTTTTTACCATTAAATTACAATATTTATAAAACGCAATCCTCTGGTAACCTGAAAAAATATACAAGCAGAAATGGTTACTAAAGAAATGGGGCCCTCTTGCAGTCTTTTCCTCCATGTTCATATAGCTTAGGCTTACACTGAAAAAATTCCTATGTGTTTGGGTTTCTTTTTCACAAAGCTAGCCTAAAGAAAAGTTGGATGTGAAAAGGGGTAGGGAAATATGTTGCCATATGCTGAGAAGAACCAGGTGTAACAGAATTTGCTACCTACATGGCAATCTTACACAGAGGAGAAAAATTAATTGAATTGTTCACCTAATGCTAAAGAACGCCACAGTTCAGGATTTTGATGTGTTTGCACAAGGTCATATCAGAATTAATAAAAGCTTATCACTTTTATTTTCTACAGCACAAAGCCACAGCATACTAAGGCAAACCTTTTAATAAATTACTATTTCAATCTGAACTGTATATAGGATTCTTCACTGTACCAGTTAAGCAAACCAACAACAAAACAACAAAATACCCCCAAACAAAAACCAAAGCCTCTTAAAAATATGAAAACTGCTCCCCCATTGAAAACTATAACTACCTTTCAGTTACTGAAACCTTGTTCAAAAGGCAACATTAAATGGTGACAGTTCTTGTTTTAACCCCAAAAGAGAGTTCTTTTTAGATGAAGGTTTTCTAGAGGGTTTTTTTTTTGTTTTTTTGTTTTTTATGTAGAAAGATTCTCTTTGGCAACTGAAAGTAAGCAGAGTTGGTGCTCAAAAATATGGCATTTGGGATACTTATTAAAAAAAATTATGAATGTGGACTGCAGTCTTTTGACCAATTTAAGTGAATGCAGCTACCCTGGGAAGTTGAAGACTTGGTTTAAAAAAAAAAAAAAAGCATGATGCCTGAAAGTACAAGTTCATACAAAGGAAATCTGTTCCATTGTCCGTCCCTTTAAGAAGAGAAATTGCTCCAGACTTCTACTCAGGAGATATAGCCCTGAAGCATAGTTTTGTAGCTATTATATAAGCATGAATAAAAGACTGTTTTCTAAATGGTGATGAGATGCCTTTTTAATGCACATGAAGACGTATGTCTTTCTGAGTTGCACCGAATGCAAAATGATGTCAGGTAGAAGTAAAGAGAAGTGAGCATCAGCCACATTTCAGACTCAAAATATGTGGTGCTTTTTCATCAGGGCACAGCTGTTGCTACAAAGGTGATGAAAAAATGGCCAGCATTTGTAGACAGGGGAACAAAGAAAGATAGGAAAAAAAAAAGACGTTACCACCCATGCAAGAATCATTGGGGACCAGATGTTAAAATTCAGTACGGTCTGTTTATTTCAGAGGAGGGTGTTGTAAAAAACCTTCATCAGGTGGTTTTATGCAGTTTAGGTTGTTCTACTTGACTGTTTCATAGACTGATGCTATTGGTAGTAAATTGTTACGCAGTAACTAAAGTCAGCCTGCTACAGATCAATGCAAAAGTAATAGCTGTCAATACAGGGTGAAATCATGACAGAAGTGAGAAGGTACTATCACTTCCGCTTATATACAGCATGTCATAAATACAGATGCAATACAGAAAAAAATAAAGAAAAAAAAATCAGGAATCAGTATGAAATTATCCTCCCACGTATTGGCAGGAATGTTCCTGGAAAAACCTAGCAGAAGGTAATGGAGAAAAACATCCTGGAAGAGCCACACAGCACCCTAACCTGCACACGTAACACTGATCAAGGGAAAACATGCAAAGTTCAATTTCATACAGCACAGCTGTACCAACATAAATCTAAAGTAATCCCAATTAAACAGCAGCTTAAACCTGCATAACTGCAAACACAGCTTGGGGCAAGACTCAGGCCTCCAAGGTTCCCACTGGACTGGAGAACAAGATGAGCCACTTGGCACCAGTGAAGGCTCTTTCTTCTATTACCATTTCTCTTAAGAAAAATGCTTTGAGACACAATTGTCTGGGCTGGTGACAAGTAATGGGATGCTTTTGGAAAACAAGGAAGTGCCAACCCAGATGGGATACTGTAAGGATACAAGACCCATGTTCAGAAGTGGAGGGGCTGGAAAGTGCAGATGTTGGAGGGGACGGAGCACCCCAGCTCAGGCAGCCTGTCCTAAAGTCGCAGAGTCTGGGCAAGGATCTCCCAGGGGGTCCCCTCCTCTGAGACGGTGATGCTGTGGTTAACAATATAAACTTTTCAACACTTTCCACTTCAGTCCAGCTCTATACTTAGACTGCACACAGAAGTGCTCATACTGTAACACTTGCATTTGAAATGCTGGAACCTTTGACTGCTAGCAGTAAACAGAAACCTGAACCAACTCTCCGTTTAAATTGAAACACAGCAAGCCCGACTGCACCACCTATTCAAAACATCAGAGACAGCAAATAGTGGATGGACATATTTTTAGATGTTTTCCATTCCATAAGGTCAAAGAACTTCACAAATAAAGGGGTCCAACAATATATTTTGCTTTAGTATTGAGATGAGAATTTTAGAAACCAAGGCATGTGGAGGGATATGGTCAAAAGCTACTGTCTTTTACAGCAGGGTAAATCCTAGATTGCTCTGGAGTTATGGACAATGTCATAAAGGAGAGAGCAGAGCCCTGCTCAGGTCTGAGTGACTTACCCTCTGCCACGCAGCGGTGGGGCTGCATAGAGTGAAGTCAATTCCAGGGAGTTGATGTAAGCACTGGATGAAACAATACACAACCAGACAGCAGAGTGTGAATGGTACAGCAGCGTCCTGACAGAAATCCCTTGGTGGAAATTTAAGGAAGCATGCAGCATTATATTTAATCTTCTGCTTGGACTTCTGAAAACCAGAGGACTTTGTGACTGCAAAACCAGTGTTTCACCTCTCCCACTCCTTGGTTCCTTGCCTCTCTTAACCTTGTGCTGCTACTTTCAAAAGATATTCAAAGCAGATGATTTTACAGATGCTCCTGACTGAGCACAGCCTAATACACTTACCATAACACAGTTTACTGAAACCTCAAGCAGATACAGACATCTGCCATATGCAGGACACTTTTCCTGTAAAATTTCACCAATGCTATACCTGAAATACTAATTTTCGGTAATATGCACCTATCCCTTTTGTGTTGTCAAAATGTCAAGATGCTAGGAGCTGTTAAATACTATTTAAAATGGTTTTTCATTAGGTTTTCAATGGTCTTCATTCTAGAGAGAAAAATCAGATTGCAGTAAATAAGATGGCAAACGAGGAGGTACCGGGTATTGAGAATGTTGGGGTTTTTTGGTCAGGACAAACAGTTAATATGCATGTGTGCATGTATGGGTGAATACTTGACATACCTGTCAATATGTTCAGCATACTGACCAGAAGTCTCCCTGTATTTGTGCTCTAATGGAAATGTCCAAGGACAAAACTGTCTGAAACAGTCCCAGTCCCCCCAAACACCTTAAGCACTTCTCTAGTGGGTAGTGTCTTGTTACTGGTTTTGTGACCAGAGCATGTCTGGTGTGCATGGCTCTGATAAGGAAATAGGTAGCATGCTACAGATGCCATGATCATGCAGCCATTGACCAATGCCACTGGTGAGAAATAACACGGTATCTCCAGTGACTCTAGGCATTGCACACCACAACACAATTCAAGATGGTCCTGGTTGCTCTGCCTGGAAACAGCTACATGGGAATATCAGCATGCCACTGTTACCTGTGTCATTGAACTCACAGATTCATTCCATCAGAGACCTTTCCTTTCTCTAGCTGATTTTTGCTATTAATACTGTGAGAATAAAATGTTGGTGAATGAACAGCAACAACAGAAAAAAAAAAAATAAAATCCCAGCTGAATTAAAATATTATTTGTAAGACATTCCAAGATATTGATCTGCCTGACTTATAAGTAATTCATGCAGTTGAGTGCTGAACAAAAGGTACAATTTTAAGAAAATGCGCTGTAGGGCTTAACTTGTAGAATAATTAAAAACTTAAAATTACTTCTTTTGACTTAACACCTTCACTTTTCACTTCAAAATAATGTTCCATGACTCAATAGGATAATGACAAGGGGTTTATGAAGAAAATTAGGAACAGTTTTTTTTGCATTAGGACTGTGAGAATTTCTCCTGTATAATCTGATCGATACTTTGCTTCTCCCTTTGACTTTCATATACTGTGGATCATTTAAAATAAGTAAAGATAAAGGGAATAAAGAAAAGGCCAGTCCATTTACATATCCAAACACAGCTATGCTTAGAAAAATGTGGATTCAGTTATTACTCTTAAAATACAAGCTTTCCCTTTAAAAATGTGAGCATGTCATAGTCTGTTAAAGGGCTTTTTTTTATACTACTGTCCATCCAAATTGTTGTGTTGGATTTAAATGTATTTGTAATGCCGTAAATATGGGCAGCAGGAGGGGAAGAGTGGGGAAGGAGGAAGATTGATAGGAAATGACCTTAATAAGCTTTACAGATTTTTTAATCTTTGGGGGGGGAATAAGTTAGAAGCTAAAGATCCATTAGAAATATGCCTAATTTGTGGTTTAACCCCGTGTTTGACATTTAACTTGGTTTTACCGATTCCATAATCCTTCCAGTCTTCAAGCCAAAATATCTTTTAATTAAAAAGCTATAAACGTGCCCCTCTGGCCATCTCTTAAATCTGCAATCCTCTTAAATTTCCCCTCAAAAGCCTAATCCCCTTAGTTCCTTAGAGAAAAGCCCTGGCTCGGCAAGGCTGTGGCGCAGCGCCCAGCAGAGCTGAGAGGCCTGGCCGGATGCTGAGCAGGGCAAGCAGGAGCCTTCTGTTCCTCACCTCACACAGGCAGGCTCGGACTCTCACCCAAAATGGAGCTGTGAATCAGGAACAGCATAAAGGAGGACAGAGAAGCCCGTCTCTGGTTCATCAGGTATAATGCCACTGCTCTCTGCTCAGCACATATAGGGGCAATCCCACCAAGACCGATCCCTGATGGTATGGTGGGATCCAGGATCTCACCTGAGGTGTTTCCAGAAGCCTGAACCTGCAGGTCTCTGCCTTTTCATGCAGCTCAGTGCCCTACCTCTCCACCACCCAGCCTGGACCAAAGTTAAGTATCAGTATGCTATTCAGGCAGGGAACAGGCTAGGTCACTAAATTCCTGGTGTATCAAAAAATGAATCCTTCCTCTCCAGCATCATCTTTTTGTTACAATTATACCAGCCAGATCCTTCATACAGACCAACAGATAGCTGAGTCTTTGGATTTTTAATTTCCAGCACTATTTAATACCAATAGGAAATAAAGCCAGCCACGTTAATTCCAAACTGTAGTTCAAAAGAACTGAGACATAAAGCAATATCTATGAGATATGCACAGGAAAACTAGATTTTCCTAAAAAGATTATTATTTTTTTTTCTGTCTTTGAAGAAAACACTTTTGTACTTAACGGGGGAAGGCGGGGCGTGGGGGTGGGGGGGTGTGTTTATCTACTGTGCCAAATTATTGTTCTGTCGCAAAATTAAAAATCAAGACTAGAAGCCAACCATATTTCTCAAACATGACATGTTCTCTACACCATATGCTCTGAAGAGAGATTCATTTAATTGTTTGGAACAAGTCCATATAGTTGTCAAATTCCAGGACTCCACCCAAAGTCATGTAATAGGTTTTTTCAAGGTGCACGGCATCACATTATGCTGCTTTGCAGATCTGAATTACACTCCTCAACATGAAAGACATTCACAGCATCTCAGTCTGATCATAAATATCCGACCTCAGAAAGCAATGAGAGCTAGATCAGTGTTTCAATGCTAAAAATGACAATGCACAATAAGGTCTTTAATCCATATTAGAGAGAATTAGATACCTCAGTGAGGTGTTCAGAATAGCCAGCGTGGTGGGACAGCAATACCAGCCAGATTAAAGGAAATTTTAGTTCAAAAAGCAATAACTAAATGGCAACCCAAACTGCCTCCTTAGGAAGCAGCTATCCACATTCAAGCAGGCTTCCTAATACTCAAAACTGGAGGACCAAACTTTGAGCACAGCACCAGCTGAACGTGACAAAAATGTCTTTGCACACCTAGAAGCATCCTAGCCTGCTCCAAAAATCATACACGTTTGGGACAGACCAGCACACACCTAAACACTAGCCAAAGAAGCCTGAAGGACCTTCAGCTTTTACATATGAGCAGACCAAGCCTAGTTAAGGGACAAAATGTAAGATGGTGGCAAGTTTGGAAATTCACGGTGCAATTCACCTTTTACTTGGTAATCTAGGGGTTGCTGTCATGTTCATGGGTGCTGTTTACGGAGGGAATGTGGCTGTAAGACAAGGAAAGAACTATCAGGAAGAAAGAAAACTGAACAGACTCGATAGGAGCACGTTTACTTGCGCATTTTCTCATTAGGTTTAAAAATCTATTTCCACTGAAAAGAAGGGAAAGTGGAGAAGCAAGTGAGTTATAGCAGTGTATTGGTTATTTCTGGGCCAATTACACTTTTAGAGTCTGCTTCCAGAACTGAGATACAAAAGTTATTTATTTTTTTAGGAATAAATTAATTGCTCACAAGTCTACTGTACACTGTGAAGTGAAAAACCTGTTTCAGAGCGACCTACAAAGTACAAGAACTGCAGAATCTGTCCTATAAAAGAAGAGTCGACCATTCCTCTATGGAAACCATCAGCAAATAGGTAGCTAGAGATAGTAACAGGCTGAGAAACAGAGCCAGCAAGAGAAAAAGCTCTTCAGGTTGCAAAACCTTAAGTTGGGCTCCATTAGCCATTGTGATAGGCCACAAAAACCTAGAGTCCTGCTATGACCGAGCCTTCACCAGAGTAGAAGCACCAGCTGTCCTAGCATCTCCCTCAATGGTGGAAGAACATGGAATAGTTATACTTCAGGAGCTGAGTATTATGTCACTAGTATTATTAAATAGTATATAGTTTACTATGAGTTTTTTTCGCTATAATAAAACGCTATTTATTAACCAAATACATGTTTGCTTTCATATCTAATTGAGTACCATGACAGAGTTCGATGGTGGAGTCATTGATGCTGAGTACCCCCTATGCCCATGTGACATCCCTCTGCTCCAAGGATTTTACTTCAGGTAAAACCAGCAACAGTCTGGTTCTGTGGGGCTGGCATTCACAAAGCATTGGGGCACACAGGTGGGTGCTGGGAGCATGGCTTTGACTTACTTCCACTCAAAAAGAAACAAACTCAGATGCTGTGAGCTCTGTCTTCAAAGTAAACCACACCACAGTAAGCAGAGGGGAAACTCACTTCCAAAATCCATGCCTGTTTTGAGGTGAAATGCTAGTACAGGCTCATCCTGAGCACCACAAAGGTTATCAGTGCTACTCTTTCCAGTGATTCTGGGTGAGGAGGTCACACCTGAGTTTTAGTAGCATGTCTTTTAAATTTGTCACCCATCAAGACCTAAAAGAGCAACACATAAAAATCTTGTCTTTGTTAAAACTTTACCAAAAGATGTTTGTGAGGAATGGAAAAGGAGCCGCATTTACTTCGGCCAGGCTGCTCTCTGAGTAACAAACAGCATCTGGCTGAAACAAGAACCTTTCCAGCCTCTTTCAAGGGCTCACTACCATTTATTTTCCACTTTTCAAAATCAAATGGAAATAATTATAAAGTACCACACAGATAATAACTGTTCTCATTCAGTAGCATGTATTTTTACAGGAATTGGAATAACAATGTTTTCAAGCTCTCTTCTGCCTGAACGTGCTTGAAGCCCACTTCTTCGCTCTCTTCCCCTCAGAGATGACTGAGTACCCTAGCCCTTCTGTACCTGAACCACATTTGACACTGTCTCCCCCAGCCACCCAATGACCCCTTTGGAGCAGTGGGTCCCTCCCAGCTTGGGCAGGGGAGGGCCAGACTGCCATGCCTTGGGAATGGCCTGGAGCACTGATGCGTGAGTGCAGGCCAACAGCTGCACACCACAGGTATAGATGATTCTAGCGCTCTCTGTAATTGCTTATAAGAAGACCTGAGCAGAGATGACCTGGTTTCTGCAATTCCTTTAGGGATTCTCTGGATACTATGGATGTATAACCACTAATACCTGTGACTAAATGCATGCTCATTGTTCTTTCGTTCCATTACCTTAGATAGCAACATTATCTGGATGCAAGGATACAGTTTAAAGAAAATAGTAGTATTTTAAAGGCCTTGTGTCAATGCCTAGTGCTCATGCTCCCTTTATTACAGAGTATTACATATCAAGTTTTGCTGAGTTAGGTTGAAGGGAGAGACAGTAATTTCACTTTTAGTCTTCTCTTTCTGTATTCATGGACATTGTTGTTCTTTTCAAATTTCACGGTGTATGTACTATGTTATTTTACTTTATGTTAGGCTTAATTTGATAGCGCTAGGTGCTAATGAAAAAAATTCTCAAAAGAAACCCATGAGTCTTTCTAAAAATGCATTTCTGTACCTCATCATAATGATATTTACTGGCATCTTTTCTGACAGAAAAGCACAGGATTTAACTGTGTACCTTCCATACCTCCCACGTGATTTTGCTCCTTTGATCAAACCTCTATTTGTGTTGTAAATAGTTTACAAATAAACACCTCAGAGAATACATTTTTTCTATGCCTAAATGGAAATGACCTTCTCTGAATTACAGACCAATACTTCTCCTCTTTTCCTTGCTCATTGTATGGAAGCTCTTAAAAGCATTATAAATCGTTAAAAGCTAATGGCTCCCATCTAGCTTTTTATCTTCAACACAGTGCTAAAAAAGGAAGTTAAATTATATTTTCTACTTATGATTGTCAGTTGAACTGCATTCATCTCTTTTTGTATCTTCTTGTATAGTTCTTCCAATAATTGCAACATCCAGCTTTCACTACTTTCAATATTTCTAGACATAACACATACATATTTCTATTTATCTTAAAAGGCTATGATTTGGAATGCTCCTGACATTGCCATAAATAACTTATAAAATATCATACTGGTGCCTAGTAACCATCACACTAAAACCTACATGGATCCTCTAAAGGGAAGTTACATTTCAAGCAACTGCTAGTCATTGCGTTACGGCTGAGGAAGAGATACGCTCTTTGGAACTGTAGAAAAACTATGGAACTATGAGGACTAAGGCAGAGGGACAGAAGCAAAGTGTTGAAGAGAAACGTTGCACTAATGTTTCTTTACTATCACAACAAACTCTCCCATTGTTCTTGACTTCTTGCAAAGACACTAAATGGCATCACAGACTAATGCTGAGGTAAACAACACGTCTCTAAGAAGGGACTACATTTTGTGGTATGCCTGCAAGTAACTTTTTCAAAAGGCTTCTAAAGATTAGCTTATTCTGGAGATAGTGCACAAGCTATATAAATTATCAGAGTCCTTCTGCATATACACAGGAAACCTAGAAATCAAAGTGTCAATCAATCACACTGGTCAAGTGTATTTGTATGCATACTTTTACATATTCAAACAGGATCATCAGCCCAAACCCATTCCTTTTGGCTATGTTCATCACCCTCTTTTATGCTACAGCAATATGCAATTCTGTTCTCTGTCCAAGCTAGCATGGTTTTTATAGACATCTCTCAAAGAAATTATCAATATTTATACACTGAATTCCTGGGACACCACAGAGAATGAACGTAGCCAAAGACGTCATTCGGCCCGTCATGCTAATTCACTTACGACGACAACATGGAGACAAAAAGGCAGCTGGAAGAGAGATGTGAATTGTTGGCTATCTATTCTAACATATTTCTCTTTGGAACCAGTAGTGCTCTGACCACATGTATGGGTTTGTTTAGAATCAAACACGAAAACAGGCAAAACCACTTTTGGCAGATTAAGTATCTCACCTCAGAGAGGAGACAGTTATTGTAAATCACTAGCTAGGGGACTGATGTTGAAATCTTGCTCCAACTAAGATAAAATTTTCTATATCCATATCTGGACAATCTGAATGAGATCATAAGTGTATTATCTGGGGGTAAGAGATGTAAATTGTCATGACCTCCATAAACTGCAGTGGTTTTGGATGTTGCGCAATCTGAACAAACTATTTGCCTCCTCTCTCACTGTCCCAGAAATGGTCTTATTGAAATATCACTCTTAGAATAAAATACATTAAAAATCCAAACCACATTTATCACATAACATTATGTGTCATAAATACTGATTGTAAAGGAACTTAAATAGCACAGAGGTTTTGATCTGCAGTGCTTTATCTTGGGGTCTCTGCCAGGAGGTTCTCAAACAACGAAAATTTTCCATTTTGAGATGTTTGGGATGGGAAATAGATCATCTAATGCATAAACAGACCCTGGCACTCTGTGAATACTACCAAAATCTGATAAAAATCTTTAATATAATAAATAGAACTGGCTGTGCTGTGCAGTTCTCTTTGGCTAAGGCTGTCCAGAAGAGGTATGCTCACAGAAGCATGGTGTGATAGAACGGGGCCTCCTCATTTCTTTTTATGTTTGAAGCCCCAGGAAACATATATGCTGATTTTGTAGTAGTTTGGACAACTGAAATGATTCAAGGATTAGAGGATATGACAGAGGAAGAGCAAGCAAAGGGAACTTAATTTAGACAGCTTAGAGAAAAGGAGATTAAGGGGATAGAAAACTGTATAAATATCTTAGAGGATTCAAAGAAATAATATCAAGGCAGGAAAAGGATTTTGTATGTTACCTAAGAAAGGTTAATAAATTTACTATCCCAACACTAAAAATAGTAAGTTTTTGGGTGTGTGGGGGGGTGCAAATAATGTCTAATGAGATTAATAAATGCCATAGTCAAGCAGAAAAAACAAGTGGGGTGTCTGCACCAAGCTGTGAGAAAACAGAACAATATAAAGACTGCTTGAGAGTGTGCAATTAAAGGAGCCTGCAAAGGGCAAGGAGTTGATACTAATGCTCAGTAGTTATTCTGTTTAGATGTTTAGGAGCAGGGCTTTCTGAACCTAAGAAATTTTTTTTGTCTCTCTGTGGGATATTTTTTCTTTACATTAGAAAAAAAATGATTTGAGAAGCCCAGAAGTGCCAACTGTTACAGTTTTAATCATGTTTTGCAATATCTAGAGTTTCTTCTTAAAGTTTATGTATGCAAACACCTGGCAGCTTTTTTTGTCGCCTCACTTTTCTGAGCAGAAGTAGGAAAACACTGTCTGAGCAATGTGGAAGGACTCACAGTACTGAAATAAATTTAGAAACACAAAACCAAAACCATTTCTTATTCAAATTCTGCCTACACTGTGATTCTTGAACACATTAGATTAGCAGTGTTGGAAAAACAAATGAATGATCCTAAATACAATTTTAGTCTGTGTAAACCCATTAAAACAGCTGAATGATAATGAAAATAATAGTGTTCCTCTCAAAAGGCCTTAAGTCAGCCACAAAAAATTAAGATGGATGCCTAAACTCTTTCCCCCGCCTCCCCCCACCCCATCATCTCCTACTAACTTTTGAAACTACGTGCTAATTCCAACTACATTTCATGAAGAGGAAGTTCTTCAATAGGAGCTAAATTTCTATGAGTTTGGAGGTAATCAGTAGCCAAGTAGAGAACAGAGACTCAAATAAGTGCCCTCACTGTGCAAAAAGCCGAGAAATAAATGCGCCATTATCTGCTCTGCTCAGCACGCCAGGTAGCCGATCAACAGGGATGAGTCGGACGGTTATCCTCGGGCAGCTCAGAACTGGGCACAGCTGGAGCTGCTGGGTGGTGGTCCAGGGATGTGAGAGGCTGCTGAGAGAACCAGCTAATGTGGAGACAGTGAAGACAGTATTTCATGGAAGATATTCGGGACAAACGTGGTAGAAAGCTTGGATGCACACAGGACTCAAAATATGTAGGGAACAAAACTTGGAAAGTTTCTCTGGACACAGAATTATTCTTTTCGGGTAAAAACTGAGCCACATATGAAACAAGGCATTCTCACTTGTTTCTGTTATGTACTCAGCCTCTAAGAAAAGCCTCTGGAGCATGCATTCTTTAATCTAAAACCCTCTAACCCACCTTAAAATATTAAGGGCCTGTATTATATTGATTCTTCTGTTTAATTCCGTGTTTTGAATAATACATCATAGAAGTGGCAATGCTTTTATGATATGTTAGTGTCATACATCATAACTAGCACCACTGCTCTAGTGATGTATTATCCACACAGTAGCACTACCCAGAAAGATAAATGCTGGTATATGGACAGCTACGTACGTCTCTTGAGAAATAGGGATAAAGACAGATTAATTTATACACACTCTGAAATCCAGAAATAAACAAAATGTCTGTCTGGTACAGATTGCATACGACTTTCACGAGGATATATATACATCTTTACAAAAGAAGGATCTAGAAAGTCAGATATTTGTTTTCAAGTAAAATATCCTGCAAACAAATCTTGATTCTCTTGAGTGAAAGGAGCTCTGGCAGGATACAACATGGAGCACCCTTCCCTCGCTCTTCAGAGAAGGTGAATAATGGTTGGATCATTCCACCCACGGTTTTCAGTGCCTCAGCATTCCTTTAAGAATCAATTCCTTAAGTGTTTTCAGGATCATGATGTCCATGGTATTCACAGAAGCCACTTTCTGACAGCTTTCCTACACACTGTATTGGTGCCATAGGTAGCATAGATACCATTTCTTTACATTATGTTATGCTCTTCTGCCTTTGATTTTCTGTTTCTCTCGCAGGAAGAACAGAACTGCATTATTCCATTGTTCCCATTGCAAAAATCTAAGGGCCATTATTTGCCCATAAGCATACTATTATATTCCAGCTGCCACCTTTGCTCAGCTCCTTGACAGCCCTGCACAGAAAGGCATTTTCCAAAAGGGTTTCTCACATGGGAACATTTCCAGACCATACACCTTATCTGAGAAATTATTTCTGTTCCCAGCCTCAATAACCATGAATTCATGAGATGCCTCTTTGGAGAGCAGCTACAACACTCTGGGCTAATGGAGAAGACCCCTACACCCTACTGCCTCCTGTGGAGACTCCCCAGGCAAAACAACCCTGAGAACTGTTTCAAACTAGTCCTGTTATTTTATCTGGTTCTTTGTGTTACAAACCAGATACAAACAAAAGAACAGGATTTGGGAAAGGAAAGGCTCATCTTTATGACATTTTCAGATTAAATAACTACAATACATTTCTCCTTCCCACCTACATAAATAGGAGCTGAAGAACTAAGCACGGTGTACACCAGATAATATTTAATTACCTCATAAAGCACAATGGTTATTCCAGATTCTGTGGTCTATGAGTGAGTCGTATTAATTAGGGCAGGATGAATCAGCTCAGAACTAATGGACTTGACACTGTGCCCATCCTCTGAGCAGAACCAAACCCAAAGCTTTTCTGAAGCTTAAAATGCTTTGTTTGCTTTTATTAATTAATCTATTGGTAATATACATGGAAATACTTCACAAAAGATTTAAATTTTTCTAAATTATTCAAAACTTAGTCACTGCCATAAGCAGCTGTTACAGGACAAGAACATCAGTTCTTGTGAGATTTCTAGACGATTTTCTGCATTTTTGCCTGAGGATAACCTTATTCTCTTGGCTTCCAGCTTGTCACCTTACCGTGAAATCACCAAAAATACTTAGGAAATGCCCAAAGAGACTCAACTAGATAAAGGGAAGGGGGGAAGGGAAAAAATATTGCACGTATACAAACATATCCTTCATCCAACTTCTGACTATGGAAATATCACCCTGGTGGAGTAGAGTTAGTGGTAACAATTGATTTATCAATCGCTACCGTGCAGTATGCAATGCTAACAAGTTGGTCTGTCAAGTCTCTTAGCAACATTAAATCCGTCAGTCAGATGGTACGAGCGATAAGACGAGGCATATGATAATGGAATTTTCCAGATCTGTTACACTTGTTGGGTTTTATCTTGCTCTGTAGCACAACCCTTTCCTTCCCACACGGTTAAAACATCATGTTCCCTCACTACCTCGCTGTCTGGAAAAGGCTCCACAGTGCTTTCTTGCCAGGCAAGTGAGAAGTGAAGATGTTGTGGAATACTCTAGATCAATTAAACAAATAACAATGGCAGCCTTTGGCAGCTGGACGCCTCTGTTGTAGATTTAATAGTGTATGTTCTGGCAAATTTGCCAGGTGTTTTGTATAAAACAATCAGCATGCACAAGTTGTAAGACCATATTCTCATGCTTAATTACAGCAACTGTAGCATCAGCACAGGTTAAACACACTGGCTTTCAATTTCCAGTATTAATCAGAAGAAAACAATGAAATTCAGTCCAGTAGGCTTTCAATTCCCTGTCCTCGTATTGTGGTTTCATCTTTCTCTTCTCTGAAAAGCTTTTATTCAGCCTCTGCCTTTTATATCAAGCCCCGTGAATCATCTGAAATAAAATACAAGCTTGATAATTTGTTATAAAGCTGAGACTGCATGTACATCATCAGTCCTGTTGCAAAATTATTTTGTAAAAATGGCTGCTCACGTTGGTTAGTTTTGTATTTGTTATTTTTTCCTTCTCTTTATGCTTTTGTGTATCTGTCCCCAGAAGATCATAAAATTATTTTAATTAGGGATGTCAACTTCTGCCTGAGAAGCTGAGGGGGTAATTACATCATTTATATGCAAAATGGGTAATTTTCTCCCTGCTCTTCACCATTCTCTTCTTTCCATTTATTCCCCCGTATCTCCACTCTTCAGAGTTGAGCTATTTAATTTTATTTTGGTCCATCTGGAATATCTCTGCCACTCTTCCATTCAGTCCTGGCCACAAAAGTAGGAGTTACTTTTACTCTAAATCTTCACAGCTCTTTTTCTGCAGGTACTCCTGACTCCACTTAAGATCCTTAGGGAGTTTAAGGTCCACCACAGACTCACAGAAGTGGCTTATGACCTCCTGCACATCGGAAACTTTTTAATAAATATTACTAAAGAAAGGAAAATTACAGAGAAACTAGACCTGAATATGAGGGTCTTTAAAAGAAAAGAATAGTGTGTGGAAAGGGAGTGATGTTTACAAATAACAGATCTAATGAATTTCACAGAATGACAGAATGTCAGTAGTTGGAAGGGACCTCAATAGATCATCTAGTCCAACCCCCACTGCCTGAGCAGGATCACCTAGATTAAGAACAGGAACACACGAATGTATCCAGATTGGTCTTGAATGTCTCCAGAGAAGGAGACTACANTCATGATGACCCTGCGCTGGACTCTTTCAAAACATCCTTACCAAAAAGGACAAACAAAACCAGCAATGGGCAAGGACTGCACCGTGACTAAAATCTCTGCTGATGGTAAAAGCAAAGAGCAAAGGGACTCAAGGTGGGACCAAATGCTCATCCTAGAGGCAGTGCCATTTTAACTGGTTACGCTGACGTTGTCCTGGCACTAGGTCCTTCTGAAGCTCTTAATCTCCTCTTTTTTTTTTTTTTT
>VXBZ01009164.1:377045-546073 GCA_013399135.1 Heliornis fulica
GGGGTGTGTATGTGTGTTTGTTTTTTAAATATGTTGGAATCTAGAAACAGGAAGTTATTGTTACACAAGCAATTCAATTACAATAATCTTTTGAGATTTAATAACTATTTTCTGTAATGATCACAACTGCAAGAGGAAGATACAAAGTGTTTGGGTTTATTGTAGTATTTTACACTCTGTTTCACTCTGCTGCCCCACAAATTTATAAGCTATACATTCAAGATTTAAAAACGAGGCAAACTCAATTATAAACTATGCAGAACAAGGGGTATTTCATTTTGCATTTATTCTGGTCTAATTCAAAAAATATAAAATGTGGTTTATATTCTTAAATATAGCACACTAATCATTTAGGGACAGAAAATGCTACTCTGTGTAGAGAGATAGAATAGATTTAGTCCTGTATTTTAAGCATAGCTCTGTGTGGAAGCCGTTACCAGATCAGCAATCTAAGAAGGCAGCCAGAGCCCACACATATCAACTATCCCTTGCGAGTCCCTAATACGGAGGTATGGAGTCTTTACTGCAGCCAAGGTAGACTCTGGGCTGACAGTCTTTTCTCACTGTCCACAAGACATACATTCAACTTATCTGCAAGTGGACAGTTCATATATCATCTAGTCTAGAGCTAACCATCTTCTGCATGTTCAGAAGGTATTTTTCCTCACAGCTAGGTATCTGGCACTGGAACAACTCAATACTTTGTACAGAAAAATGACACCCATGGTACCACTGTTTCCTGTGAAGCACTGCAACCTGATATTTTGTCCTTTCTCCTCTCTCCTGCTGTGCCCTTTCCTCTTCCTTTACCTGCAACTTCTCACCCTCAGTACTGTGCTCCTCTACTGTTTCATCTTTCAGCCTTCACTTTCATCTCAGTCCCTTGTCTAGTATCTTCCTCCATGTCCTCCATCAGTACTACTTATATCACAGAATCACTAGTCTGGAAAAGGCCATTAAGATCAAGTCCAATTGTACCTGTCCTCTCCTAAACCCTATCCCTGAGCATCTCGTCTACCCATCTGTTAAATACACCCAGGGATGGTGACTCAGCCACCTCCCTGGGCAGCCTGTTCCACACCCAACAACTCTTTCAGTGAAGAATTTCTTCCTAACATTTAATCTGAACCTGCTCTGGTGCAGCTCAAGGCCATTCCCCCTTATACTGTCACCTGTCGCTTGGAAGAAGGGACCACCACCCACCGCTCTACAACCTCCTGTCAGAAAATTATAGGCAGTGATAAGGTCTCCCCTCAGCCTCATCTTCTCCAGACTAAACACTCCCAGCTCCCTCAGCCTCTTCTCGTAAGGTTTGTTCTCCAGACCCTTCACCAGCCTGTACTGAACTCAGATGGTGCTGACAAGATAGCTGACTTGTGCTAAATGGCAATTCCAACCAGGCCTCTCTGTGTATGCATCTCCACTGGATATGTAGGATGTACCTTAGGCACTTCTGGAAGCAAATGAAGCTGCATCATGGGACAAAAGCATCCCACAG
This sequence comes from Heliornis fulica, assembly GCA_013399135.1. Classification (NCBI taxonomy): domain Eukaryota; kingdom Metazoa; phylum Chordata; class Aves; order Gruiformes; family Heliornithidae; genus Heliornis; species Heliornis fulica. The sequence goes on from VXBZ01009164.1 coordinate 378,544, forward strand.
ACTATGAGTCACCTTTGAAGTAGTTCTGTCTTACCTTTGACAAATACGACTATGGCAGCTAGACAGTCTGTGCCACGCAGAGACCTCAGAAGCAGCATCTCCAATGCCCAGAAGGGTTTTGTAACCATTGTAGGGAAGATGGGGAAAAAAGACTAAAAAGAAGAATCGAGGATTCATTGAGACAGGGGAATAAAACCATCCAAAGATTTGAATTGGGTAAAATATTTCAAAGCCAGTTCCTACATACCAGTTTGTGCAGCTGTGAGCAGAAGAGGGTATGAAGTATGATGTGCTCATCTACTACCCAGAGAGGTTATCAGTAAAAGCCTTTGAAATGATCCCCGCTGCCAGGAGCTCACTTAAGTGACTTACTTTCCCTGCTGACACCCCAAGAAGGATAGACTCAAATTAGATGTAGATACAAGAAATTACAACAATGAATTGTGAGTGTCTGCTACACTGTAACTCAGAGGAGACAACAGAAAAGAAATATGAAATAAAGGCTACTCACTGTCTTTTCTACTAGAAAAAAGATGGGAGGAGTAAGACAGATTAACATGAGGTGCGTTCAATGCAAGCAGAACAAGCTATTTCACCAGGCAGTATGTCTTACACTGCAGAACTCAAATTAGTTTTTGAAGTCGGCAGAGATTCAGAAAGCAATTAGACAAACCAACAGAGCAGTTATCTAGGAAAGGGTGTTTAACACACTGGCACCTCCAGAAGCCTGGATGATGAGAGAATGTTCTATGAGCATCACTATGTGTCTGCCTTGTCCTTAGTCTTCCCTAAGCTTCCCCAGCAGCTGGCAGTCACTAGAAGAAATGGAACAGTCGAGGCAGCCATCTATCCCATGTGCTGCTGGACATCAATCAAAGGAACTCATTCCATGTTTTACACATCGGAGAGCAGCCACTTTCTTATATAGCAAGTGTCCTGAGAAGTTAATGGCTCCTTCTTACCCCTCTATGTCACATTTCCTGACTGGACATTTTGGATCACAAAGATATTCTATGTGCAAATCACCCAGCCCAGCATCTGAGAAAACCAAGTGTATGGTATAAAATCAGGGCGCTTTACAAGGCTGCTGATTTACTTTTCAGTTCAGAGCCACAACGGTGCACATTTCTGCAAAGAAATTACATTCCTTGTAACCTAAGACTCCTTGTGTGTACTCCAAAGAGAAGAATGATTCACAAAGATACAAAAATACTAATCCTACCATCCAGAAGAGGGCAATGGTATCAAAGAAGATCATGGGAGGCATGGATATAATCTTCTATCACTAGGAAAAGGACACAATCTCTTATCACTAGGAAGTAAGTCTAATACAATCCCTATCGTTTCTGTAACGCTCCCACAACAATGAAACAAAAAACCAAAACAAAAAAAAAAAAACAAAGAGCAACAAGGAAATCTGAGGTTTGCAAATCTTCCTGAGGTTTTCTTTTTTTCCCTGGTCTAGATCAAAAAAATTTCTTCAAACAGTTTGGTAAATAGCAAACAGCCCTTCTGAAGGACTTCAAAGGCCTTCCTCTCAAATTAGAGGGGCTGGCAATCTCCCAAAAGTAGGCTTACCACTATTGTACTGGCTTTCCTCACTTCTAAGAGAGAAAAACCCAGTCTGCAGAAGCTGTAAAAATCAAAAGGGCACTGAAGACCACAGGGAGTGACCTTAGCTAACCAGCAAACAAAAGACATGGCTTTTTGCCGCCTCGCACGAGGGCGCAGAAATCTCGCTTTGGTGGCTGAGCGCTGATTTACTTCAGAAGTTTTCCGAGTCTCTCAGCTGGTTCTGTACGCACACATACAGTCCCCACAGACTCACATGCCACATCAGGAAAGTAGACAAAAGAACAGGAAAATCAGAGCAAACAAAAAAGCTCCAGCACTAGGCCTCCGACACATGCTGTTTGTCTCTCAGGCTTGTCCAACCCAGGTTCTGACACAGGTACAGAACGAAACAGTGCTCCCAGTAACGGCAATGGAAGTAAAAGTGACCATGTGCAACGGTTTGGGTCCCAACAAAAGTACATCTGTGTCTCTAAAGGAACAGATCTTCAATCTTTACAGCATTCTTTAATGATTCATCTAAATAATGTATTTTGTCATTTAATATTTCATTTACTTTTGTGATCAAGTTACATAATGCATACATCAAATTGCACAGTCCGCTGATTCTTCATTGACTTATGTACATATTTTTCTAGTCAAATTGTTATGCATATGATAGATCAATCTGCATATTTTAATAATCAGGATGCATAATTTACTGCTTTGTTTTGCATATTTTAGTTTGGAAAAGATCTGTGCTTTGCTGATCCATTTCTCCTTTTAGAGTGTCAACTGACTGCAGCGTCCAGGATAAGTTACTGCATGCACATATTAACTGATAACACTTCACAGAGCTTTATTTAACAGAGTGCCTATTTCAGGCGGTGGATGTCTGTCTCTCAGGTGCTTGCTGAGCTGCATACCTCACACCAGCTCAACATCCTTCACCAGTGGAGAATGTCCCATCATCACAAACTTTCATGAATTTTACTACTGCATAAAAGCATACTCCAGACTAAATTCTACCCAGTTCTGGGGAAGACACATATTTCTGGAAATCAGAGCTGAGCTGAAAATTTAACCATTATCTCATAAATCCATTGGATTAAAAAATAGTTCTCATTAGTGCAGTTTCATTTCGTTTACTAGAAATGGATTTGGCAATTCATAAGCCTACAAAAATCAATATAGGTTATACTTTTGGTGTTGTTTTTTTTCTTTTTAATATATGGATGAGCATTTGTCTTATAAGTTCCAGTGGTGGATATGCTATTCTCTCAGAGAACATGATGCACACTAACATGGTAAAGCTTCACTTTCTTGTGGCATACATCTAGAAGTCTGCTCTCTCTCACAGACACCTTTCACTTTTATCTAACAAACTAATACCTTTTCCCAGAACAAAAAAACTAAAGGATGAATGTCTTCATGCCCAATACTTACTAGAAAGGCCAATACTTCTGGTTGCAGTCCAACCTCTTCCCAGGACAACTTACATCTCTGACTTTTTATAGGCATGTATGAAGAGTCACTGCAATAGAAAAGAGAGTTTAAATTACATGACAACTAATTTCACATAGGACTTCAAATACAAGTACACATTTTAGTTACTAAAGTTTAGATCAATAAATTTCTGTGTTTACAACACAAACTCCAGTGTCCCAAGAGCAGACACAAAATATGCTAAATTTTGTGACAAGCAAATGTTTAAAAATGCAGAATTTTTGAAAAAAAAAAAAAGTCCCACCTATTTCAAATTCAAAGTCGGGTGTAACTGAGATACAGAGCCTGCATCCAGACAACGTTTCTTTCACTATAACTTAGAGGAGATTTCAAATCAGCCAATCAACAAAGTGCAGTCACAGCTAGTGGTTCTTTCAAATTCCTGAGTAGTCAATTCTGTTGGCTGAAAACCTGGNTTCAAATTCAAAGTCGGGTGTAACTGAGATACAGAGCCTGCATCCAGACAATTCTGTTGGCTGAAAACCTGGTCTTTATAACATACAGTGTCAAAGGATCACCTTCTAAATGTTTATATATTTTTTCTATATTTCTGTATTTATATTTGGTGGAAAACCAAATCATAATGGTGTAATAGGAACAAGTGTGACTGTGCCAACAGCCAGTTAAGAGCATTTTCCATGGCCTCCTCAAATAGCCACTCATAAAAGGAAGAATCGCCACTAGACAAGGCAGCACTGAATGCAACACATCCCTGTCTGACAAGCCTCTTCAGTATTCCTTGATGGAATAAATAATTTCAGAGTAAGCAACAGCTTCCAACTCTTTTTTCAAAAGACACCTGCAAGGCGCCGATTAGTAATTGAGATCAGAGAGAAAAGACTGTGACATACAGATTTTAAGGTGCTGGAACAGGCTGCCCAGAGAGATGGTGGATGACCCAACCCTGGAGGTGTTCAAGGCCAGGTTGGATGGGGCCCTGGGCAACCTTGTCTAGATGCAGGCCTGGAGGTTGGGGGCCCTGCCTGTGGCAGGAGGGTGGAACATGATGATCCTTGGGGTCCCTTACAACCCAGACCAGTCTGTGATTCTGTGACTTCTACAACCCATACTGAAGTGCCTCTGTTCAATTTGCATGTTGTGAATGGAGAGCCCAGAAACTTCTCTGGTCTTACCTTAACGCTGGGACCAGCAAACATCTAATGACAACAGCTCCTCTTTTCTTCTTGTTCAAGTGCAATGCCCTGTACAACAGAATAGCACAAATTTAGAAAGAAGGCAAATTGAAAAAAAACCCTCCTTAAGTATTCCTCTACATTCCTCAATATTGAATGAATTCTCTCGTCCCCCAAATCGTCCTTGCTCCACCCAAATCCTTTCTTTGCTCAAAACCCCTGCAAGTGGCAGCACAGCCCATCTATATACATTCAGTCTGACAGTCACACAGGCTCATTCAAATTTTTTAATTGGTCATAAAATTTGAAATTGGTTTCAGTAGATCTGTCAGGCCAAAATCCATATAAAAAACCAAAACAAACCCCCCAAAAATAAAGAAAAAAAAAAGAATACACTGATATAAATTGTATAAACATTTCCATAGATCTAGTTTACTAAATTCATCCTATTATCATTTAGACAAAATTGATTATTACCTTTAAGTCTGTGCAGTAATCCTTGTGAGCATCAGTATTTTCAAAACCATTGACTTTTTAGGAAGTTGTTTTTCCCCTGAGTCTCCAAAATTGTGGAATGTAAGATAACTATTCTAAGAAGAGCAAAATCATGGCATGTGATTACTCAAAGGGATTTTTTATTTTTTTTTTACCAAAACTCTGTATTATGATGCAAGGAAACAGAAGCTCAAAAATGTGTATCAACAAAGAGAGAACAACCAGCAATTCTTTCCCATTTCCACAGCATCAAAGATTCAGTCACATATGACAGCTGCAGTAACTCAAAAGGTAAACAGTCTGGGCCAAGTGAAGAGAAGCCAGCATCTAGCCCCACTTTAGCCTATGCTGCTGGTTCTTTAGCTGTCTGTATTTCCAAAATTGTTAAACAAACAGGGTTATTAATGCACTCTGGTGTTCATAATTAAAAATAAAGTTTCTTGCAGGGTAAATCACCGCTGGCTCAGAGCATACAGTCCACACAAAGCTAAACATGCCACACATCATCTACCATCTCTATCCACTATTCGACTAAATCTTAACTGCTTTACAGTAAACATCATTTTATAGGTAAAACAAAATGTGAGAGACATCTTTTGATAGAATGGCAGGGATTGTGCTCTTACCTTTGATTACTATGTGTTATTCATTATTAGCTGACCAGCAGTTATGGCACAGTGAGGCTCCAGAAGACAAGACTCCAATGACGCACATTGGCATGCATCACAGAAATTTGAAAAGCATAATAAAACCTGTTTAAAGTTGTCAACATTCTCATGATTATGGCTTCAAAATCTGTGTGATCTTTAAAATGTGAGACTGGTTTTTCCTCATTTCTTCTAAGCTTTTATTAGAAGCTTCAAGAAAGACAATTCCTTGTGGCAGTGTCAAAACCGCCCAAAGATTAGGTGCATGACATCACAACTCATGTTTGTGTAAGTTTTAATTGGGTGATGCTCGGATGATACACGATGCTGAAGTGCCAGACTTTTATTAATAACACATATAAATATCTTTCTCTAAAGTATCTGTCTGCACATTGAGAGGGCTATTAAGTCTCCTCAATAGCCCACCACATAATTATATGTTGAGGGGAGAAGGAGAGTAAGTGTTCCATCAAGAATTATGTCGATGCACTTAAAATGCACCCCAAGTCAATTAAGGAGGAGGAATGCTAGGAAGAGGAGGATGTGAGACGAAGAAGCCATCCAAAAAGAAGAAACGGGATGAAGATACATTAAATGCAAATGGAATTCCATTTTTAGCATGTGGCCAGTGATGTATGAGCTCAGAACTGAACTCATACTCCGTGAAAAATAGGAATGGCTAGAAATCAGCTGCGCTACCAAATGGAAAATCTCGGAAGAGAGCACCGCTATTGCTCAGCTCAGAAGATTTACATAAGGAAGGAAACATCTCTTCTTCTTTTAGTAACTTGCAACTACTCTACCCTGCATAGCTGTATGCATCAAGTATTCCAACCTGGGCACCAAAATCACTTGACAATGAAAATGTAGATCCTAAAACAACAAAAAGAAATGGGAAGGCAAAGGTCAAACTAGTGCCCAACACTTCAAAATAAAACAAACCACCATCTAGAAACAAGAGCATGCTCCAAGGTTAAAGGCATATTTCAGTATCTCAGATAAGAGGCTTGATTTTAAAAAAACAGTAGCAATAATATATATTGGCTGGAAAACTGTAACCCAGACATTGACTTTTAAGTACTCAGCCTGAAAACCTCATGTGTGCATGTTTATTGTAATCCTAGTTTTAAATATGTTGGAATCAGTTTGTAAGCTTTTTTTCTCACAAATTAAGATTATTTTAAACATTTATGTAAAAGGATACGTGTAATTCTTTATCCAAATACACAGTAGTAAGCGTTCCTTATTACTGGTTCTCATTTTACCCTACAAAAGCCAATGATAATACCAGGTTTTCTCCTTTCTCTAAAGGTTACGAAACACAACGTCTAATAAATCCTCCCAGCTGTTTCATATTCAATTATATCTACATTTATCCCTCTTTAAATACTAAGCTTGAAAGGTCAAAACAGGAATCTCTCTCAAAAGTGAATTTTAAACTGAATTACTGTCTTTTTTTCAACCCAGTGTAAAAACTGACAGCAACTCTTCAGAAGCCAAAGCAGAGCATTGATTTATCCCATTTTGAAAATTTCTTTATTTCACTAAGATTTCTGTTTCTGGTTTAAAGACAGAGCTCTCAAATGAGGTTCACTATTCTAGGCCATGGGAAGTTTGCCTGCAATATCCAGCATATTCACCTGTAGCAGAGAAAATGCAAACCAGGCTTTTTCATTTGAGGTAAAAGCACGTGTAATGTGTTTACATTCAATCACATATAACTCATGAACTATCACCTCCCCAAGATTCTACTAGCACCCAGTCTAGAAACAAGGCTTTATGCCTTTTGTATGGCCTGTCATAGGCCATAATGTCTGATTTTATCACCATAACATTCAATTACATCATGTCTTTTAATATCAGGTGTTGAGAAGTCACATTGCCCTTAAGTTAAGAGTTTATTTTAGTGCCCTGGAAATGCAGAAACTATCAAAACACTGAGAGCATGTGGGATAGATGTCCCTGTGCAACTCTCCAACAGGAAGAGAATCATCACTTCCAGGCTCTTGCAATGGTCAGTAACTAAGTGGATGCTTAAAATGCAGAAGCCCTGATAATCTGATGAGCTAAAAAGGTATCCATCACAGCTAATATGCACATCAAAGTGCAAGTGAGATTTTTTTTTATTATTATTTTCTAGGCCTTTACGGGACTAGTTGTCATCTGACATGCTCTTCAAATTAAAAGATCTGTTTTGCTTTTGAAAGTACCTCTGAGAAAGCAGGCACTTTACAATTGTTTTTATAAAGGAGAAGAAATAAGGTCCTCACATTTCAAAATTTTAGAAGTGAAAATAATTGAGAAATCAGAATCCCAATTTCTGAGTGTACTTACATCACTTGATACTATTATAGCATGTATGGAAATAAGCCCTTCGATATATAAATTATCCAGAATGCAAGGGAAGCCTATCAAATTATCATATACTTTTGCTCTAAACTGAACAGAGGAGAGACCCTTGAGAATCTCCAAGGAGCTCAGATTTTTGACATGTATCAGAAGCAAAATTATTTCACACTCTTTCTGCACAAAACTTCTGGCCTCCAGGCAGTACAGCCCTTACCTTTTACTGTTAAGATACGTATTACATACAGCACGCACGGTAACTACGGAACAGTTCTGCATTCTTATTGCCTGGGTTCGTTTCAATCTGTGTATGTGAATACCAAAAGCATGCCAGTCACTGCTTGTTCCCATCTAACATAGGAAATTCTCTTTAAGGTGTACTGAAGACAATATAAAAAGCATGCTATGTAAATACAATAAAACAGAGGGGAAAAAAAACCCAAACAACCCATGCTTCTAGCTGAGCCCCACAAAGATGTTATTAAAGATGAAAATGCCTCTCTGAATACCTACTGAAGTCTGTTCCCATAATATTAATTTTATAAGCTAGGGTACAGTGCAAACAAAAGCCATACTGGAGGACAGCTACCTGAATGTTTTTAAGGGTTGTGATACCTCTTTTGGCCATCGTTTTCGATACCCATACAGATTCAGAGCTCATTTATCAGTCAGAAATGGTGTTTCAATGTCATAAAAATTATTCATGTTGAATCACCTGAAATAATACAAAGAAATGCTGAACAGCAGAGCAGTGAATACTAGAAGATGCCTATTTCTGAATTCTTACACGGCTTGGAAAAGAAAATCTTAATTCATGTAAGAAAGCAGAAATTTCAGTATTTGCATCTTTAAACTGCTTAGTACACATTACAGGATGGAAAGAAAACAGGAAACAAAAGTGAAGCAAGTTTGGAAAAAATGAGGAATACTCAGAAGAACAAGAAAGAAAGCAAGGGATGTATTTGGTTACATAGAGAATCACTTCGAATTAAATGCCTCATTCTACAAAGAATTTACTAAGTTATTAGATGAACAACTTGAATTACAGGTCAGGTCATTCTGTCAAATCCTGTTAACGCACCCAGGGAAAGAAAAAGCTTTAATTACATGGATATGCTCAAAACCAAAGTGCCACCCTCAGCACACAACATGGTGTGCAGAATTACTGCATTCAGACCAAGAACGATCTGAAATAGTTAACTTCAGATTTATGTAGAAATTATCCTTCAGTTTACCAGTGTATGAATTAAACTCTTCATCTGTAAATTAAAACATTAGAAATAATCTCAGCCCAGCCAGAATACACTACACCAGTAAATTATACATATTCATAATTTATACTAAATTGCAGTTTGTTGTGCATTTCATTTGACAGATTTAATATCAGCAGCTTCTCAGTTTTCCTTTTTCTCTCCTTTATATGATTTCATATTTGTTTTCCCAGTTCAGTTCTCTGATCTGTGGCCCATCCCTGCTTTCATCTCTTAAATAATTTAAATTCCCGCCTTCGCCACTGAGGCATGACTATGCTTTTCATTAGAGCAAGTCTATTTTTTAACTTTGCTTTTGTTAGAGATTCACAAAATGCCTTTTCAGATTTTTTTTTAAGACAACACATACTTGAAGAGCAGATTAAAAGCAGAGGAAGATGAACTGCAAAGAGCTCATTTTCAGAGAAGAGAGCTCATTAGCATGCAGGCTCTTGGATTTCTGTCAAGAAACAGAGTCCTGGGTGCAGTTCCTTCTGTTGCCTTCAGGAAATGTCCTTTTGTTGCTGTTTGTCTATCAGGGGCCGGAGGGCATGGGGAAGATTTTGGGGAAGAAAGAAGAAGATTAATGTTTCACTGAAACACCCATTTCAAAGTGAATTAGGGGAAGGAGGTCACTAATGTTTTGTGTTTTCATTTTACTATCCTCTTTTCAGAATCTCCTTAGAGAAGACTAGTGTGGAAAATGTTTTCATCACCACCTGGGGGGAAACAAAAAAATGAGATGAGGCTAATATTTCTATTCTGCATCTGGAAAAGTCTTGATCTCTCAAAAATTACATTAGTGTGTTATTTCAGGTTAGCCAAGCATCTAGCAGCTCAGTTCCTTATCCTGGATGCAAGTGCAGGAGTCTCAAGTGCCTGTCTGAAGTGGATTGATTTGGGGTGGCTCCTTTTTTTTTAATTTAGGTGAGAAATTATAGCTTGGATTAAGAAAGCTTCCCAGAAAGAGCTGTTTCAAGACATACATTTTTACAAATCGCAATAAAAAAGAGGAAAAAGGAAGCAAATAATTTCAGTGAAACATTTTCCAACCACAATTCCCTTGCAGGGAAACACATCCAAACAACTGTAGTCTGTAGTTTATGCCTCAATACCAGGTTGAAGTCCTTTCAGAGGTCTTTTGTGATATACAGTCATAACATTTTTGTGAAAGGAAAAAACTGGATCTTGGTGATGCCTTACATTGATGAAAAGCAGGAATTACCTTATGGGAAAAACACGAGGGAAATACCTCTAAACTTACAGTTTATCAGAAAATAATAACATTCGTCCCCTATATGTTAAACAATAATAATATAACCCCACCCCCCTCAAATGAGTAAGAATTATATCCTGGAAACAGAGCATAAACCACGTATCTTTCAACTGCATAGAAAGCTAATTACTGACTTTAATGACTTTGGAATCAAGTTCAGATACAAGATGATGATTTCTGGTATTGTGAGGATCACAGTACGTAGGCATCAGGTGAAGAAAATTATTCTCAGGGATATGAAACCTCACAAAATTCTCCTCTCAGCTGTGCCTACACAACCTCTATTAGACTGCTCAAACTACTGCAAAATTAGTACACTTCTAAAACAGCTACTTAAAAGTGTTGGAAAAAATCAGATCCTAAGAACAGTAATGCTAACGAACGCACAGCTTCATCTCCTCCACATGGCAGCACATCTCAAAACACGCACTAATTCTCTTCAGCATCTTAAATAATTACTGGATTTGCAATTTATTTTTTTTTTGTCTTAGCCAATGAGTTTTTTTCTTCGGTGTCGTAAGCAGCACAGTGCAAACCATTTACCTTGCTTCTAGTAAGGTTTATAATACTATATTTTACTGTATATACACAATTTCACAGTGTTCAAAAATACCATTGCATGTATGCTCTGTGAGAGAAATAAAAGGGTACCATTTTTATTTTCTGGGAACACAAGTAATAGACATTTTCAAAACCAGCTTTGTTGGTCCCCACAAACAAAGTGCTAGTATTTTATATTAAATTTGCTCACAGTATTTAACCATACAAATAAATAATTTATGAAAATCCATAAAATAGAAAATTAATGTAAAGGTCACCAGGCTATCAGAAGAAAAGATTACCCTTGATGATGGAAATCACTGAAGAGTTCTCCAATTCTGCATGGATGTATAATGTAGTGCTTTATGCAAGATGTTTAAACACTGAATGTTTGATTTTGCTGTTTTTGGGTTTTTTTTTTTTAATAAAAGAAACATATGAATATATTTATGCATATAAACCTTTCCCTGGTCACAGCTTGTATAGTACTGACTTCTGAATTTAGGATGAAAATAATGTTGGTGATGCACTAATGTTTTGTTACTAAATGATATTTACATGTGATCAAGGGCTTTCAGCTTCTCACACTGCCCTGCCAGCAAAGAGCCCAGGAGTGCAGAAGAAGCAGGGAGGGGAACACGGCCAGGACTGCTGACTCAAACTGGCCAGAGGGATATTCCATATTATATGGTGTATATAAAGCCTCAGGAAGCTGGCTGGGGGTCGGGTTAGACTAAGGCTCAGGAACTAGCTGGGCATCAGTGGTGAGCAACTGTGTTGTGCATCACTTGTTTTGTACATTCTATTATCATCACTCTCCTATTTCTTCCTATTAAACCATCTCTATCTCAACCCATAAGTTTTAACTTTTTTTTCTGTCCCCCATCCCACTGTGAGGGCTTAGTGCTGAGGAGGAGGGAGGGAGCAAACGGCTGTGTAGTTGTTGGGCTGTCTGCTGGGTTAAACTACAACAATCCTTTGTATAATTGCAAGGCTACTAAATAAAAGACTCTGATGAGCAGGACTAGATTTTTTTTTCTAAAGCAAAATCTCCAGAAGTGAATGTCAGTATGTTATTACATACACTGAATGCTGCTTTATTGAGTTATCAGTCTCCAGTAGTAAGCTTTCTTCAAAAGCGAAAACAGGATTTTCAGGATTTTGCCCTAACCACAACACCCTCGAGAATCCAAGGAAGGACAAATAGGATTTGATGATGTATCACATCAGGTACACACTCTGTTCGCTTGCTAAATACTTCCTTTTCTAGTCCTCATTCTCACTACAAGTAGAAAGCATTAAGTGTAAAAAAAAAAAAAAAAAGCTGTTTTGGTTTGGCTTTTATTTAAAGAAAGAACCCCAAATTGATGTAACATCTCCTGTTAGTTGAGCTCAGTGCCCTTTTTACACACTGCTTTTTGCAGTAGCTTCTCTCTGCTCGCTCAAGCAGCAGAGAAGAAACACATCCTTTTGTTTCTCCTCTGTCCCTATTTTAGGAGACAAGACGCCTATGAATATCTCCGACTCTGTAACAAACGATATCTAAATAGATCTGTACTTTTCTCTCACATCACAACTTTATAGGAATCCTTTGAATTTCTATGAGCAGCAAGCTATAGAAAATTCTGTAGCACGTCTTTTTACATTGTTCTAATGGCAGAAGTATTGGAAGAAATTTCAAAATACATTTCCAGTTTTGACACATTACATCAATAGGTATTGCATATTAAACCACTTTTATTGACAGTGATGTCAAAGTAATCAAAATACTCTTTAAGAAATGCTAAGATAAAACCAGTATCAGTACAGTTTCCTTAAAAACACCGGTGACTCCCAACCTTCTAGCTATTGAAAAGGTGTGTAATGTTGCGCTTAAGGACATGATCTAGAGGTGGAGAAGGCAGGGTTAGGCTGTGGCTGGATTCGATGATCCTAGAGCTCTCTCCCAGACCAAGAGATTCTATGATTCTGTGATTCATTCACAGTCATAAAAAGCAGAGTTCGGCACTTGAGCCAAGACAAGTAGAATCAAGCACGTAAATCATTTCCCCAGGAAGGGAGAAACTTAATATAGCAGCTTACCCTTAACTGGTGAGAAATAGGATGGCAGCCACTGAAGAGAGATCCTCATAATCCAAAAAGAGAACCGAAGAAATGGAACTGCACAGTGACATGGGAGAAAAATAGGTAAGGTAAGAACAATGGGCTTCTGAGTTTGCAAACACTGAGCATGTTTTCCAGAACCACGGCTCCCTCCACGACAAATTAAGGACATGAAAACCCTTGCTCTTTTCTAGTTATTGTTTCCTTGCATCTCAGGATTGGTCCTGGAATTCAAAGCCACTGAATAAAACCCAAGCAGATTCAGTCAAAACCTTTTTGATTTTGATCAATAGTTATATGAAGTTTAGAAAACAAGGCAAGCGTGAATGGAAGGAAAGACAGGATGGGTAAATACTCACAAGAAAAAGATTAGTTTAAAAGACTTGTTCACTTACAAATGTTCAGGTGACTTATTTGTGCAAAACACAGTAAATAAAAGCTAATATAGGTTATCAGCTAAGTTCTTAAGAATCTGCACATCAGTTTTTTTCCTTATGATTTTTGAAGTGTGAATGACCTTGTTAGCAGAGAACATTAAAAAAAAAAAAGTGGCTGAAAAAAACCTACTGCCAGTGCACCGTACAGGATCAAGGAGTCCTGACCTAATCTTTAATCTCTTACACAAAATGAACCCAATCTTCAACTTGCTGCCATGAATAATTCACATGTTCTCCAATTCTTTATATGGAAGGAAAGGTTTCTCTTAGGAATTTTTCCAGCATGTAAAAACTGGTGAATTCAACTAAACAGTGATCAAATCCTTTCAAAACTGCGCACAGAACTTCTTTAGCCAACACGTCATGGTGACCTGTCCGTGTCAGAACTGAATCAATAAAGTTAGCATCAGTACATCCTGACTGATGTTTTAGGTTAGGACTAAAGCTCATTCACCCAAAGCTGTGACAACAGGAGTAGCCAGCCTCAGGGTCACAGAAATGACTTGTCAGTTTGCTGACCGCCCTCACTAGGTGTTTTTGCCACGCTGTATCACCAAGTCGTGCTTGGTGCTCAACATGTGACCAGGTCCACTCGTTTTGCTTGGGTCTCTTTTCCTGCCCATCTTTTCTAAAACGCATTACTTTTTCATTCTTGGTGGAATCCAACTTCCCACATCCATGTACAGCTGGTCACATTAACAGTGTTTGCTCTTTTTTTTCCTCTAAAACTGAATACACGAGAAAACTGTTAAAGTGTAGCTTTGCTGTAACATCATCTGCATTACAACCAGACATTCTAGGAAACTGAATACCCAGGAGATCAAGGTTTGATTGCAAACAAAAACCCAACCAAACAATACTAACAATAACAAACAATCTGTGACACAGGACCCTGACAAATCTCCTCCTCAGAATTTCACACAACACTTCACTCATCACCCATGAACTTGTCTGCCAACGTAACTCGGGGATCACTCTTCTGTTCCTCTAAGTTCAAGACAACACTGTAAAGCTTGCATTTGTGGCAAGCTGAAGTTTGGATCTCTTTCCTGCCTATCTAGACTCTTCCCTAAGGAAAGGGATGTCCCCTGTGTGGGGAAGAAGGAATGCAAAGTCCTCCTTTGGATTTACAAACCCAGAAACGTTCTGTCCAGCAGCACACAACTTAATTCTACCTCATGGGTCTCCTTGCAGGCTTTTCCCCCCCACCGCCCCCTCCACATCCGAGGCTTCAAGGCTGCAACCTTCTGTAATCCCAGCAGAGGGCAATGTAATTAAACCATTTATAAAAGCATTTCAAGGCAATCGCCGTGCAAGCTCCTCCAGCGTGCTGCCGGTTTTGTCACTGCTGTGGGTTTGGGTCCCCATGCCCAACGTTTTAATATTAAAACCGCTTTTGACCGCAGAAAGGCTCATAGTGTTTGCTTCTCTTTTACTGCCCGGAATGCACAGGTACATTCTCAATGCCTGAAAACATCTCTGAGGAAAATCGAGACGCAGCATCGCGTCGCTACTGTTTATTCTTGTCGTGCGTCACCCATCTGAATGTGAACGCGGTTACAGTACGCCTCGCAGCCCTAGGAAACCTGCACATTAACATGTAGCTTTCCAGCCTCAAAGGTACCTCTCAAAATGGATTAACGGGCAAAAAGGAAGCAAGTCAATTGCAAGTCCGTGATAAATGTTATTTAATTCATTCTATGGGGCTTTGCGATTCACACACATTCATCTGTGCAAGCAGGCAGCCACGGGTAATGAAACCTCGCTTTCGAAGCGCAACTGCCGGGAAACCTGCACCGGCGAGGAACAGCAAACCCTCATTCCACAGCAAGCAACTTTATGGGTCGTGAGAGATCACCAGACATGTGTAGAGATTATCCCAGTGATAAGGCTCTGTGGTTTTATTTACCAAAGTCTATATACATTTAGGCACTTAGGAGTTCTTAGAAAGATAACCGAAGTGCTAGGACAAGAACAGAACAGCCACCTGGCAGATTTTATAAAAACCTCACAATACAACAAGCTGTATTAGAGTTTCATTATTCATGAAGGAGAAATATCCCCTCCTGAGCATTATAACCAGTCAAGATAACACCAAGAACAGCTGGCAAGTCTGTCAGTGTGATTTCCCTCTCCTTCAGTGCAAAGAGACACAAGTAGGAAACAGCTGGAAAATATATTCAAAGCATGATTGGCACAGCATCACAATAAAAATGCCAGGTAAGCCGCCTGACTGCAAACAGTAGCTTGCTTTATTTTTCATCCCATTTATAACAAGACTTGCATGTAGGGGGAAATGTTAAATTTAAAATTACGACTTATTTCTCTGTGTCTTTATATACGTTCCATAAATGAAAAAAAAAAAAAAAGTGGCCTTAAGACGAAAGTACTTCATTGCAGCATTAAAAAAAAAAAGAATTGAAAAAAAAAGAAATGCTCAAGCCTTCCCAACATTGCTTTTACAGCAAAGAATTTGGCATCTTCAGTTCACTCTTTATAAAATGGCAACAGCATTTTCTGTGTGCCCATATGATGCTGGTTTGTGCAGCAAGTTCTGCCGTGAGTCAAATTCTCACAATGAAAAGGTGATTTTATTAGGCACCTATAAAGGTAATTTGGCTGTGCATTCTGCAGAGAAAAAAAAAGTAGCTTTTACTCTACTAACACATACAAGCATACATACATATATATACTGTACCAAATACAATTCAAATCTCAGCAGAGAGTTTGCAACAGTATTGTAATATAACCAGCAAACTGTAAAAAAAATCCAGAAACTGATGTTTTTAAGACAGAAAAACCCCTTTGCACAAAATGCTCCAATTTTTGAGTAGATCACAAGGATCTGAGGGTGAGCATCTCTACTGGTACATCACAGGATAGATACATGATGCCACAGAGGAGACTGCGTGCTCTATCTCCTTGCATTTCCAATTCATTTTCTCATCAGACTCAGAAGACAGACTTATGAAGGAGGAACTTATATCCCCTGTTTCTATTCCACCCCTTAACAGGTCAGAGAAAGCAGCATCCATTTACAGCTGTAAAAAAGGCATCTTTATTTTCATGGAGATAGCTACTGCAGAAGCAAAAGTTTCTTCTGTATCCCTTTTTATCCGTAGTGTTCAGCTAGCTTTTGTTCACACGAAGAAGCCTGAAAGGATTAGATGACTTGGTCCATTAGAGGTTCATAGCGGGGTGAAAAAAAAATGTTGTCTTCCTTGTGCTGGAGAGTGACTGGCAGGAAGATAAAATTACCAAAATGCCTATCAGAGCACCTCTGTAAGCAACAGAAGTAATGGTGCCTGGGAGTAGAAAAAAATTTTGACATTTGGGAAGTGAGGTTTCTATTCTTGCAGGTCTTTTAAAGGTGTAGCAGGTTAAAAAATATCTGACAAAAAGAAACTCCAATCCAAACTACCCAACACTGATTTAAATCATCCTGCCTTGGTACAGGAAGATGGACTTGATCTATAAAGATCCAGTTACATTTCTCTAATTCCCACAAATCTGTTTTCCAGCTGGCTTATTCTTCAGTAAGATACTAACTGAATGAAATGTTCTGTTGGGTTTTTTTCCCTGTTTTGGGGATTCTCACAGACTCTTTCATACAAACTGTTATTCTAGTATGTGTGGGGACTGAGAACATTCAGTTTAGCCTGAATCAGGGCACGTTTTTAACTAACCTTAAAATGCAGCATCCTTCAGACCACAACCCTGTGGAGATCAGCGTGCCATCAGTCAGCAGAACCTCAGGTTTCTAAGGGCAATTCCTTTAGGAAACAGGACTAATAATTTTAAGGAAAATACATTTCAGTTAAGTTTGCCCCTTTTGTATCTAACATTTACTCTATGCTGCTGGACACATTAAAGCTACAGTTGGGTTTGGTTTCACAGACACAGGCATCACACAGCAATGATTAATGGTTTCTGTTCATGTGGCACTGCCAAAACTCCACTTTCCTGTGCAGTGCAGCAGCAAAAAGATGATATATTGCAAGGAGTTCAGAGTTCAGAGAATGCCATCTAAATTAATTACCAGTTTGGAGGACTGATTCACCAAGCAAACTTGGAATAATTAAATCCATACAGCTTTGCCTAAACAAGAACTACTACAGGAGAATAAATGAACAATCAAACGCATATAAATATTTTAACATCAATAAAGTGATCTCAATTAAAAAGTCAATACTTGCATATCACAACCAGACCGTGGCGTCACGGGTCACAACATCTGCTTACAGTGAGATCTAACTGCAGCCTGACGGGTAGAGCTACCCAGAAAGAGACTGGAAAAACCCAGCAGCCCAGCATTAGCAAACTGGTAGCATAGTTCTGATGGGGAGCAGCCCGCAGCCATTCAGAGCTAATGGTTACACAGCAGTGCCCGTGCTCGCAGGAGCACTGCAGAAAGCAGTGGCTCCGGCTCAATTTCAGAGGCATTAGGAATGAAACTTTCCCTTCGTCCTCAGAGAGCAGCAGGGTGTACACTTTAAAAGGCCATCCCATTTTGAGCATTTTAAAAACCACTTTGTATAACAAGGCAGAAAATTCACTGGCAATTCAGTGTGAACAAGGGCAAAGAAAAAAAAAGTCTTTTAAACCAGATGCAAAAAAAAAAACAACCCAAAAACCCAACAAAACCCACCCAAAAGCCCAAAGCCTGGAAGAGCTAGTCAAAAGCTGAAAGACTTTCTTTTCTCCAGCTATAAACAGTGCTCCAAACTCAGGCACATGGAAGACAGTGAGAACACCTTTGCCATTACATTCAGTGATTTGCAGGGTTTTTTTTCATGAGTTCCATGTACTCATGGCTCAAATTACTTATTTTTATTTATTAGCCTTGAAGGCACCATATATTTGTACATTGAACAAAAAAGGTATCTTACATCTGGTAACTATCATCAGCAATATTACTAAGAACTAAATATAAGCCCAAACACATCCTTTTGGTACTCTGGCAAACCATACATCAACATTCAAGACAACTGAATGCTTATCTGATTTACTGGTTCATTGCAAAGCAAGGTATTTTTTCCCTTGTTCAGACACAGAATGTTTTTTAATCATGTTCATTTAAGTGATCCAGAAAATACCTTTCATTTATCCCATTCTCAAAACGGCCCAGGCATCGTGTGGTTCTGTTTCATATAATTTAGAGCAGTAGATTTTGTATAGTTTCTGTTTTAACTTACTGTTGCATATAATTTCCATATATTTTCATTTTAGAGAAGAATAATTTGGTCATTCTTTCATGTTCTAACAAATTAATAAAACTTGCTAAAGTTTCATGGTTTGTGGCTTTTTTTTTTTTTGCATTAAGATTGTTGCATTTGAAAAAGAGTCTACCCTTAATGTTATAAAGACACACAGGGAAAAAAGCATGCCACTACAGTTTGAAAAAAATCTTGCACTGCATCTTGGAGAGAGTTAAATGAGTTCCCAAATTTTATTACCAAGGGATGGGTTAGTGTTAAAATACTCAGATGGGAAGGTTACATTAATTTAGAGCATAAACAATGCAACCCCAGCTGCCTAAAAGCAGTCTTTTTTAGTGTCCCAAGATCCTTCGTTCCACAGACCCCCCCCCAGCTGCTAGGTTTGGGTCCCACAAGCTATGTCTGCATTGATCAGTGCCGAATCCAGCACCATATCTTTCTTCTCTTGGGTCTGCTGGAGCATTTCCCTTGGCTCCTGTCTTCACTGACACCTACTCCTTAGAGGGGGTAACCCCGTCTCAGCCACTTGCCTCCTGATTTCCTACCCCCACTGCTGACTCCTCAGAGATATAAACAAACCTTTTCTCAGGTCTCAATCATCTATTTTAAAGCACAGGATGAAGTAAGGGGAAATGAGGCTGATGGAGCACTGGAACAGGCTGCCCGGGGGGGTTGTGGAGCCTCCTCTGGAGATATTCAAGACCTGTCTGGAAGCTGACCTGTGCGACCTGCTCTAGGGAACCTGCTTTGGCAGGGGTTTGGACTCGATGATTTCTGGAGGTCCCTTCTGACCCCTACAATTCTGTGATTCTGTGACATAAAAGATAAAATAAACAGCAGCCTCATTTTCTACATTTTTAAATAGATCATCTCAAAACCAAAATCTAAGGAAAAAACCCAAAGCGAATCTCTAAGCACGGTTTCCCAACTAGTTTCCCAACGCTGAGGTCTAATTCCCTTCTCCATGTGGTCATGCTGCTCCAAATCACAGAACTAGGCAGGCTGGCAGGGTCTCACGTGAGGCATCACCCTGTAAATACAACTTCTTCAATTCCTAGCAGATGGTTACAGGCTTTGTGATAATCTGACCTAACAGTGCCACATCCCCAGGCTCAGCAGCACTTGCCAGTGCCCCAGCCAGATTTAGCTGTGATCATGGGCAACTGCCTTGCTAGTAATTGTTAAAGCATTATCTGCACAGGCAATAATCTCCAAGTTCTATGTATACATGCACACACACATAGGGCATGTCACCTTTTGACAATATCAAGAGTTTGAATGAAACTGAGCGTACAGTCACATACATTAGTAGTTCTTACTCTTTTACCCAATTGTCCTTTAAACTGAGTGGTGACACACACCTTCTAAATAGCATTCAGCCCCCTCCAAAAATAGCAAAGATTTTTCTTCTCAAACAACTCTGAGGTTTCTAGCAAGCAGTTTACGCTACAAATTTACCTTCTGCATCAATTATTCACTGGAATGAAAGAATGTACTGGAGGGAAAGAAAAGAATCCACCTCAGAGTATTCTTGCACCATCTGCTCTTTCATAGAGATGGCTGTCAAATCACCTTCACTGAAGTAATGAATTGCACAGCAAAAGTGTCATTCATCTTTTTTAATCTTCACCTGAGATTAGAATGGAGAAATCACAGAGGGTCCATCCACAGCTAACTCATCTCGCGGGACTCCACTAAGTGCACGGTTCCTCCTTTCCTTCCCCAGTGCTGAAGAAGCAGCACATCCACAGCAATCGCTGTCCCTGTGACAGTTACATGACTGAAGCCATTAACACCATATAAATAATACCAACAGTTCTTTGGCAGTAATTCTTTTAAGCATCAAAAAAATATGGAGCACTGGGCCAGGGCACGCAAAGTGAAAGTTGTTCTTAAAGATTAAGACTTTAGTACGTTGCTCTTTGGATGTGTTTCAAAATGGACAGTTAATAAAACATACCTCACAAGGGCTGGAAAAAAGATTGGGAAGACAGAAAATCTGAGGAAGAACAACTGCTGACTGTATAAAACCACTGACAGAATGTCTAAGACATGACAATGTTATATGAAACACCGAGGCGATATGGTGGTGTAAAATGGAGGAAGGGCTTTAAATAACATGTAGAACAGACAAGTACAAGGCAAGGAATGCTTGCAGGAATATTTCGGCCATTTGAACACATTAAATTAGATGAAGCAATTGCCTATGGCACCTAGAACAAAATGATACTTTCATAAAAATCAATGAGTGTTACCCACTGAGTGAGAACAGGACTCCACTGAACAGTCAAATTCATACCTGAATTATAAATCTGTAAAGGTGAAGTCACCCTGATATGTCAAATCAGCCCAATTATTGGGGTAACACATATATATAATTGAGTAGAAAGTGACTGAGCAATGATAGCTAATTGAAGATAGGTCCCAACATGCAGCAGCAAAAGTTAAAACTATAAAATGAATTTATTTAGATGTTACTAAGCAGAGATTAGGGAATGATATCAGCGCACTTGCTGAAATAATTTCACTGGCCAAACCCATTCGTTACTATAACTGGAAAGATATTTACACTGAATATGAATTTCTTTTTTGTTTTAGCTGTTGTTTCTTGAATTCCCGTAGCACAGCTACTGCTACCATTCCTAAGGAGGCCTCTTGGTAAATACATTAGCTTGCACAATAAAAATGACACCCCAAAATTAATTCTTTTATCTCCCCATTGCCAATAGTCAAATCTGGCATCCTGCCCCATTCCATGCTACTCATTTGTTGGGCATTCTTCATCTCAAAGGTTGGAGAACCCCTAAGTGCATTCCAGAACCAATACATCACACTCCAGTAACTCAGTCTTGCAGCCATTTACTGTTTCACAGCCTGCACTGGCATTAAAATTCCATCCCTATTTCTGTGACAGAGACTGTAACAAGAATAGGATTGGTAAACCAGGAAACTGTTATGATGGTGATTGTAATAGGGAAGGGGCAGAGCGGGGGGAAGCAATTTTCCCCTATTCTTATACTCCAAAGATTACACTTGTGCTCCTTGAACTACATGCAAAGAAATCAGTGATGTTGGTGAGAAGCAGAAATGTCTGCGAATAGTAATTTATAAAGATATCAGACTCCTTCTGAACATATATACATATGTAGCCAAACTGACTTTTAATTAGCATACCATGTCAGAATTCATATACAGTCAAAATGTTAGCAATGTTAATTTTTTTTCCCCAATGCAAATGCAAAGCAAAGCATCATCCGTGAAACTGTTGCAACGGAGCAGAAACGGGCTGGGTATTTTTTTCCCCAGTGCAATTTTCTGCCTTAATGGAGAAGCACACATTAAAAGCTTGTGCACAGCATTCCAAGATTCTTTTAAATATTCTAAGATTTATTAAAGATGATGTGGTATTTTTAATGCCTTTTGTTCCAACTTTAACAGAAATTATTCTCAGCCAAACAAGTAATTGGATATTATCTCTATCCTGTGGCATTTCACTCGGACTAATGTACTGAGACAACAAGCTAACAATCAACTTTCAAGAAAACCAAAGAAGGATATATGATAGACAGCTCTGTTACAAGTCACACCAGCTCATGTAGCAATGAGTTTTACCCCTATTAATGAACAATAAATGAACATTTTTCATTGAATACATTTGATTTCCTCAGTGGCTCTTGCTCACTTTTTTCAGTTTATAGAACTTCATACGCCGCAGTTCCTCACCTGAAACACAGCAATGGGTCAAACCAAGCGTGACTGAGTAAGTGTCTTCTAAATTTAGGAAACAGATCATGAACATTTGAATTACCAGCAAAGCAGTTTCATTCATTTGTTATGAAATCAAAAACATTCATTCTCCATCGGGTAATTAGCAGTACGAGCATCACAGAGGTGTCAGCTGTCTATAAACTTTAAAAATGCAACTACTCCTGCAAGCATCTACCACTGGCTGTGATCCTGATGAAAGCGAGACGTACATAAAACACCAAATGCAGTGAACATCTTTTAATTAGGTACTGCAGTCAGGTTCCTCAGACTTCTCTTGATGGACTCCATAAAAATCTTCAAAACAGCAGGAGTCATCAGAGAATCAAACTCCATCGTATAAAGATGATCATGATGCATCATTCATGTTTTTAAACCCTACATTTGGAAGTAGGATGCCTACAGCATTGTTTTTGTGCATGCAACTCATTTATGCCTGAGTTAACGAAGACTCCTGAATTAAAAGCTGTTCTCCCTATAAATCAAAGGAGCTCAATCAAATCATACTTCTGTGACACACCTCCACGGCTCCACAGAGCAGTTAGCATTTCATCTAAAAAGGGGTTGAGCTATTACCTCTTCACTTATGTGCATACAGTGTTTCTCACAACTGCTCAGGCGATGGGTGTTAGTACAGTCTGAGGTCTACAAACACCAATATCCCCACACTGACAAGGGTCTCCACCACTAACGCAAGAGGCACCGTATTTCCTACCAGTTTTAAGGTCTTCTGGAAGCAGCTGGGATGTTCAGCAGTTCAGAGCTTTACTAGGTGCTGCTTTTGACTCCTGTTCCAGAATACCTGTGCTACTCCTGCCTTCTGAAAGGCACCTCAGCACCTGACACATACTTTAGCATTTGCATTAGCATTGATGGGCAGATGCTGAAACGCTGTATGTTCTAATGCCAAATCCTGAAATGCTCTACCCACCCCTCCTGGATCATGTCAACTCAATTGAAATATCATTTAGGGACTCAGAAAGAGGGAGAAAAAACAAATCTTAACTTCACAAAACAGTTGCTTGCTCCAAAACCTCTTTTCTAACAGCACTGTACACTACATAGCTAGACAACCCAATACTCTGTACTCAGTACTTCTACAGACTAGTAAGTTGAATCAATTGTCTTAAATTTTAGGAATTACTGCAATTAACAATTTTATATTATCAACTAAAATTCAACATATAATTTTTAATAGTAATCTCAATCTGTAAGAGTAGAGCTATTATTTTTAATTATTTTTGCTTTATACTCCCATAGATTGTATACATGTTTTCAAGGTCAGGACAGAAACAAAATACTGCATGAGCCTGCATATTAATTCTATATATAGTTGCTAAAATAAATTTAAATTTAGGTGGTTTTTTAATTTAAAATGTAAATAAACCAGCAGATATCACTTAAAGCTAACAAAACCTGTTATATGAACCATCTGCATCTTCGCTTTATTCAGAGCACAATCCTTCTTGCCACAACAGAAAAAAACCCAAAACCAAATAAGGCAGCTCCAAAATATAAACTCTGAATAATCCTCCGATTGTTTTGGCCTCCTGCCACACACCCAAAATGGCCAAGAGCAACTAATAGTGAATGTGGTACCTGTAACATGCATGAGGGAAAACAGAATGGTCCAACCAGGAGACCTCATTTCAGCCACTACAACAATAGAGCACCTCAGAAACTTCTAAATGGTTTTAAGTGATATTTATGATGGATGGTCAAATTTTAACCCTCCCTGTCTCTTCCTTTTTCCTTCCTTGGATATATTCACTAGAGGACTCTCTAAAGCATGTACAGAGAGTATGTAATATTTCATTCCAATATAATAAAAATGAAAATATTTTTATTCCATTATACATTATGATCTGTTACGTGTATGACATGAAAGTCTTTTCGGATATATTTTCCCTCTCCTGAAGTTACGTGTTACCTCTCTTAACCTTAGTGAAGTTATATGCATGTATCCGAAAGCAAATAGGAATATATGACTTTGGAAGCTCTGTAATTAGAAAATTACAGTATTTTTAAAACCCAGAGGCACCATAATTAATTGCTGTTCTGTATATCTTTGAAAGTTTTATTAATTTTTTGGTTAAAAGTGGAAAAAAAATCGTGGTTTTTTACCACTTCAAAGCTTTGTGAGAGTATCAACTTTTTAAAATAATTAGTTAACTCACCCAGGAATGACAAATTTTTCTAGGGCAAATGTACTTTTTGTAGAAGTATGATAAAAGTAACATTGCACCTTGCACATTTTAGTGCACACAGGGAGACTGGCAAGGGTGGGGGCAAGACATTGGAAGTAAAAGATTTTTGGCACAGAAGATCAGTAACACTTTGCAGTACTTACTTATTCTGAAGTGTTACTTTCATGATACAAAGCTAGTGAATTTAACTGGCTTATTACATCTGAATTTAGTTTGATTAAGTTTTCACTTCCGTGCATTTATATGAAAACATTAGCTTTCATGAAGCCATCCTAAAATCCACATTGTGGTAAAACAAGAAGAAAAATAAATCTCAGAGAGTAGGCTTCTTACCCTTCTCTATATGGAGTTATTCTATTCTAATTGCTTTCATTAACAAGACAACTTTTAATTGAATGGAACAAGTAACACCCTGATGACAGATCATCAGAAAACTTCTGTATCTTCACAGACAGTTTCACATTAGTCTGTCGATTTTGTGCTCTGTCATTATTTAAATCTAAAAGAAAAAAAAATCAAAAATATGTGTTGAGCATTTACTGGTTTGGTGAGTGAGCCAAAAAGTTGAAACACTATGGAGCTGGCCATCTATAACCATAATATTGCAGGTAGTGCTTTGGAGCTGTGAAGAATTCTAGTATCTCACCACATCTACTGACAGGGTAATGGAGAGGACAGAATAAGATAATTCATATATTATCACTAGAGCTTGTCTCCTGTACAAGATTCACTAAGCTGGAATGTATTATTTATGCTATTTCTGTAGATTATGGGTCAGTGCTTTCTGATTATATTACAAGCAGTTTAAAGAGATGCATGATACGCTCTGAAAAGAAATAAAACTGTCAGACCAGTTGCTTCTGAGGCTTTCTGACCAATATCAGACATCAAGATTGCAAATACCGCTCCTCTAAACATAATTTCTGTTCTATTATGCTGTGCAATCAAATAAACATGGGCTTTGCTTCTTCCTTCTCAAGAGAGCTAGAAAATGGAAACACAGAAATTTAAATCAGAAGACTTTTAGATGTACACCGTTATTTTAACAATCACCACGCTGTATATTAATATCTCACCACAAGGGACAATTTTTAACCTACCACACTACCTGCACTGTTTTAACATCAGTCCCTCTTTCAGAGGCTTTATACTCCTCAGCCTCGTATGTTCCCAGCTCAAGTACATGCTAATGCATTCAACAGATTATCCAGCCTCCTGTTCCAGTCTGTAGGATCACTGCAGTCGCTCTCCTTATGTGCCTGCACTTTATCTGTATCTCTCCCAACACATATTCAGGGGTTAACGATGACAGCTTTGGGGAATTCGACTGGTACTTAGCAAGCTATGCAAATCTAGTCTTAGGCAGCAGCTATAATGCAAGTAGAATGCCCTTGCTTACCTAAACATATGGTCTAATTTTGCATTAAGTAGAGAATAACCCTCAAGTTTTAAGTTTCCAATAAAAAACCCCACAACAGAGCATGTAGGTAAGCAACTGCAGGCGAAATAGCACAAACTTCCTTCTCCTAGCTTCCTTTGGTGGTGCATGTGTGTGACATAATTTTCCACTGAATCAGGAAGATATAACTGTTTCTAAGTTTCTGGTAGTTTAGAGCTATTAGAAACCTTTTTTTTTGTAATAACACTGCTTTTCTAGAACCTTCCAGTTTGCTATTTTTGCATCATTTTGACCTTAAAATTTCATCTGTGTACATTTAATTGTGGTGTCAATTCTTTCCTGTAAAAAGCCAGAGTGAGTTAGCTCACAGGCAAGATTTAGCCTTTTCATCATCTCTGGCTGATGATTTCTACACAAGACCAATGGTAAGGAGAAAGCCCTTTTCCGCTGAAGAACCTTCTGTTATCAGTTATAACTTACATGAACCCTTCATGAAAAGGTGACCATCTGCTTCACACACCCAGAAAGACTCCTCTCAAGTCTGCTCATACACACAAGAGGGTCAAGCAGCCAGCACAGAACACCATTCCCTCTTGCTAAGGCCACACGGGCTGAACCAGGCTGTGCTGGAAGCTACACTGGAAGAACCCAGAAGTTCAGAGAAGAGCGCAGTTCTGTCTTGTGGGACACACAGACTACTGGCTGTGTGAAGGAAGCTTGCAGGAGTCATGAACTACAGCTGCTTTTCTTGAAGAAGCTGCAGGTTTCTTCAGACACGTTCTGCATGGGTTAAGACTTCAGCAAGACTTCACAAACAAGTGTTGAGATGGAGAGATAAAAAAACCTAAGGCAGGGAGGGCAAAATTTTACTGACTTTCCCTGTCAGAGTTCCTCATCTACAACTACATCCCAAATGTACCCTACAAAAATGAGGTATTTATTACTTAAAAGAAAATAAATGTTTTCTACAGACAAATGTCCCTTTTCTGATGCAGAGAAATTTTGTTGGAAGATTCCCAGCTGAGCGCAAGCCTTTCTAACCTCCACTCACCTGTGTGCAGAAGAGTTCAGGGAAAATTTGTAGACCACGGAAAAGCTTTTTACTTCATGAGTTTAACTTCTGAAAATGAGTAGCTTGGCCTCTGCAAAAATTCAGAGAACTTTTTTCGAGGCAAGGCATGAAAAAGAACAATTTCATATAGTTATTCAAATTTTGCCTAATAATTGCACCAAGGAGCACAAATGGGACAAGTCATATCAGAAGAGCCTGCACAGAGAAATAGTGGGATAGTCAGGAGGAACATGCAGGGGAAGATAACTTCTCGTTAAGTACTGAGTAGCAATGACATGAACACAGTAGTTCTACCAAAAGGAGATGAAGCAGGATGGTCATATAAAAAGCACCTGCTGACACCAACTCTTACAAAGAAAGAGAACAATCCAGATATTCTCACATTATGATGGGCATTATTTC
Source organism: Heliornis fulica (assembly GCA_013399135.1). NCBI lineage: Eukaryota > Metazoa > Chordata > Aves > Gruiformes > Heliornithidae > Heliornis > Heliornis fulica. The sequence goes on from VXBZ01009164.1 coordinate 405,892, forward strand.
AATATCTGTTTTGCACTCTGGTTTTTGTTGGCGAGAGATAAATATCCTGAAAGTTTACAGGCTTTGCAGAGCCAGACAATATCCTCAGGTGGTCCTAAAGACTACACTGCAGTTCAATCAACAGTATTTTTCTCCTAGCATACTAAATAAATATAAAAATTTATCCAAATAGACAAGAGATACAAGCTGCTCTTCTCAGAATGAAGCTTTTACTTGACAAGGAAACAAGAAAATTTTTAAGCACTTACTACTCCAGCTTCTCTCTAAAGGATATTGGTTTAACCGAGAATTTACCCACAAGGTATTTTTAATGAGCTACTCAAAAGATTTTTGTGCAAGAAAAGTTTAATACAAAGGCAATTTGTCTTAGTAATTTACATCTGTTTTCCACATACTTAGGCTGAATTCACTTAAATATTTATTCAGCCTTTATGTTTCCTTTCGGCTAGAAATAAAGTGGGTTAAACTTATCGAAAATGCAACTTTACTCAAAACCTGTATGAATACTGTATGGTAATGTCTGGTTTCAATATCTGTCCACAAACAGTTCCCAAACTTAGAGTTGAGCACTCCGAGGGAGTACCTAATAAATTAATAAATAAATATATAAACAGAAATGATGGAACTGTGACAGAAGGAAAACAACTGCAGTAGGAAAATCAGCCCAAAAGAGACTTTTCCAGCTCCCAGGACACTGTTCAGCTTATTCTCCAAGATAACACTTAATTTTTTAATATTAATGCAGATGCACAAATTGGGCCATCTGGAATAAAAGCAGTAAGTTTATCAGCCCTTGGTTGCAACAGCTTTTTATCATGCACCATATGGAAACAATTATTCAAACATCATTCAGCGAAACATCTGATACTTGGGTCATTCTGTATTCTGTGAAAGACAGGTGCTTATCAAGCAGGATGTACTGTATGGCCAGTAATGCATATGTATCTGTTCACACTTCAGTGAGAGGTCAAATAGAAATGTTCTCTGTGTAACCTAAAGAAACAGACAAACGCCAAAGCATTCAAGGCTACTTTGTAGCATAATGTTTATAAACATTCTAATTTGTTTCCTCATACAAATGTCAAACTTTCAGCAACAAACAGAAGAGTGTTTTTACTCCTGCACTATCACTGCAAGCGCACAACTATGAAATGTAAGAGTACTGCAATTACTGGACTGAATTAAGTTTTAAAAAGCTGATTTTCATTAATGTACAGCAGTATTTATAGAAGACAAAAAATAAAACAAGGAATGTTGATAATATTTAACTATTACTATTCATTACTTACTCATAATAAAAAAAGCTTCTTGAAACATACCCTACACACTGGCAAAAAGATATTACAGTTGCCACCATGTTTTTCTGTTGAGCTTTCCTCTTACATCTTCCCCAAATGAAATCATTGCTTGCTGGAAGACAATGATGTAACATTAAAAAAAAAAAAAAAAGTCCACAAAATTTGCTTCTAGAAGTAGATTAATCACATTTTAATCCATGAAAAAACCACACTAAAGAATGTATATTTTGACTTTTTTTTTTTATCCCGTTCTTTTGCCCACAAATCGGAGAACAGACAGCCATATACCACTGAAATAATTTGACATCTTGGCATTAAACTGGAGGGACTGAGTCCTACCAAGACCATTTGGGTAAAATACCACAGCATTTCAAAAAAACAGAGAAGACAGATAAACCCGTTTCTGCCTTAAGCTAAAACATAACAGTCTGACCAATACAAAAAAAGACAAACTTTACCTCAATTTGGGTTGAAAAAAGGCTCCTTCAAGTGAGGAAGGAGAACATACAAAAAAGAAAAAAGCCCCCAAAACCTCACAGTAGTAGAAAAGTATTTTTGAGTATTTATAAAACCACAACATAAATTTTAAGCCAGATTAAGAAGCTCTAAAGGTTAAAGCCCAAATCTTGGTGATGCATTAAGCCTTGTGCATGTTACTATTACTATATTAATTATTATACTACTATATTATTACAATTAAGTGCATAATTTAATTGTGATAGACTGAAGGAGTTTCTCAGACTAAAACAATACAGAAGACACACAGATAATTCACTAGCAGTTTAAGATGCATAAACAGGTTTAGAATTTATGATAAAGTTCTGTTCAGTTTCAAGTTTTCCCAGTGGAAATTTCTGAAATGGTTCAGCTTGAAGAGAATTTTCCATGTGAAAACTTAAAATATAATGTGTTGCTTTTCCTTAAAGCTTTACTTTGCATTTAAGAATTTTAAAAGACAAAATAAAAGTAATTTGTCTTTAAAATTCAGCACTGCATAAACCAGAATCGCTGAATCACACAGAATCACAGAATGTTAGTGGCTTAATATTTGTCATATTAAGTGGAAAAAGTCCCAGGTTCCATTTTCAGCACAACTTGCAATAACAGTCAATCAGGAGGATCAGTTCTATGTTGAGTATTATTTTAGAAAACTAAAAAATTCATTTCACTTTCTTAAACAGTTTTAGAGAGAAATGGTAACATTACTTATGTATAAACAAGATACATTGGCTTTATAAAGAGATGACAGCTAAGTGTAGTCCTGTTTGATTTCTTAACAAAGTTTATAACTTTAATAATTTATCCTCTGGAGTTTTTCAAATTTAGAAAATGTGGCTCTCATAAGAAGTAGAAATAATATTTATATACCAGATTACTTTAGAAAATACAAACAATCAGAAAAGCATCATCTAATCCTACACTCTTGGTCCCATGAAGTCCTCAGTATTTCATCTGAGTAGCATGCAGCTGAAAACATATCAAAGACGTTCTACAGCCTACCACATGCCTTATTATAAACAGCACTTACTACTACTGCAGTGCATCTGAGAGTGAGAAAAACAATTTTAACTTCCTAAAACTGGGGGGAAGGGGTAATTACATGTGAGCAGATTGCATATTCTAGACACAAGAGTACCAGGGAGTACAACACTATCATCTGAGCTAAATAGAGCCATATTTGTGTACATAGACATGTTAGACAGAATGAAGAATGTAACAAAAAGAACCTAGTGGATCAAAAATTCCAAAAAATTTTAATGTGATACAAAACATTTGCCTTAAATGCCACTGAAAAAAGCCAATTTCAAGCTGTCCATCAACAATACCTGACTGTTAAGGGTCTACAGACATGTAAGAGCCCTACCTGTGCACCTACACTTTAATATGAGCATGCAAATATAATTTCTGCAGGCTGCCCAGAAGCTGTCATTTGATATTTAGGCCACCAAACCAAATCTTGAAAGAATGAATACATGCATATAATCCAGTTACATTCAGTTAGAAGAAATAGTAATTTTCTTGAACCGCATACAAAAATAAATTCAATTAAATCCCTACAAACTAGGAAGAAAGATATCATATTCTCTCCTGGAGAGATGCTAACGTGTTTATGACATTTAAAATACAACTGACCGTGCATTTAAGTACCCCAAACAAACCTCATCAAGCTGCTCTTTCAATTTTTCTCTCAAGTTCAGATAAAGCTTGCTTCAGGGACTTTGTTCCATGCCATTAAAAATTATTGGGCACTATTTTCATCGTAATGTTTTTCAAGCAGCACTTCCAGCTACCTGGGATTGATCAATACTTGAGTTTCAACTAAATACCGAGGTACCTTGATCTTCCCAACTCAAACTGGCTGCAGGTCACCTGTACCCACCTTCCTGGTCCTCATGGCAACAGTGTAGAATTTCACCTTTGAAATTCTACACTTGTTCATGGTGACGAAGCCAAAAACAGATGATATTACTTAACTCGGGCTAGTGACCCAACACAAAACCACAGAAGGCTAAGGGCTGGAAGGGACCACTGGTGATCACCTCATCCAAGCCCCCTGCCAGAGCAGGATCACCTAGAGCAGGCTCAACAGAACACAAATGCCTTTGCTTCTTCTGACCCCTGGGTTGGCTCAGCATGGTGACGATTTCCTCTCAGCGACTTCTTCCTTTGTTTTCCTGACATCAGCAACTACTTCTTTTCTCCCTCTTTGTCTTATTTTGTCCCTTTCTCAGCCTTTCAACTTCTGATAAAGTAACACTACACTATTTTCCTTGTTTCTTCCAACTGGGGCTCCACCTGCCTTTGCCTCCTTTCCTTCCTACATATACGGTCTCAACTAAATACCTCAACTCACTGGCTCTGGGATACAATCATTTTATCACCCTTGCGCCTGACCCTACTGTACCCACAAAGTTTTAATTTTAGAATTAATAATGTCCAAAAATAGCTTCCACCACTAATGTTAACAAAGTTCTCACCCTGGACAAGGCTGCTGGAACTTTCCAACAAGAGAAGAGCCCTGCTGTTGCAAATCTAATGCAGATGGAGTAGCACTACAGTTCTACCTTTAACTGAACTTGTAGTTTGGAAATTGGAGAGAACTACCAGGTCATATTTCTCTCAGGCATTCTGTAACAGTAGACCAAAACCCCTTTAATATAGTTGTATTTACTACCTGCATCACTTTTGAGATTTAGTGGTTTTGTGATCAGTAGAATAAAATTAATAGTCAGTACAGCACTTGAAAATGAAAAAGTCAGGATTCCAGAGTTAATTCATAGACACAACACATAACTTTACTCCTAGAGCTGAGGAGATGGCTGTAACTTTGATTTACATACCATTTTGTCTGCCAACTAATTGCCAATTTGAGTTCTGTTCGTAACAACCACAAAATGTCCACAGAGGTTCTTGACTTCCAGCCTCAAATTACAGCCCACACTGGAACTGAGGCAACATTTTAACATCCATCGCCTTGACTGGCTGAGACATTCCTGTGAAACTGAGGTCCAGCTCTAGGAAAGACCACTTGCTTTGGTTGGCTCCCCCATGCAGACAGACTGCAGTCTGAATAAGCTACCTCATCTAATTACCTAACAGTACACAGCACAGGACATTTTATTTCCTCCATTATTTAAATCTTTTGCTGTTCTGCATTGTCTTTTTCTTACACGAGTGTAACAGCTTTAAAAGTAGGAACTATCTTTGAAAGCAGAGTGGCATTACTACAGATACTGCTTAGCCCTACTTCCTACCATATGTGCATCACACAGAGAGTACGCAGGATGACAAAGGACCTAAAGCCTGACCTGTTTTCAAAGTTATATTGATCATGATGAAATCTGAGTATATTTTAAAATTGTAGATACTACACACGCCCGTGGAAACAATCCCGGACGGCTTCTCAGAGCACTACAGAACATTTTAAAATTACATCACATTGTGCTTTGTCCATAAAAATCTTTTCATTGACTCACTGCTAAGTTATGTAATCCTCTTAGCTATACAGCCTAATTATTCTTTCTTTGTTAAGGAATGCTAGTTCTGACACATTCTCTTGCAAAAAGAAATGGGAAGTTCCTTAGATAATGGCAAAGAGAAAGCAGAATAATTTTTTGCCCAGATTTATATGCTATTAAGCAGCTTGCTATTAGGAAAGCTCTGAAGGAGACAACAAAAGGGACTGTGAGGAGAAAAATCAAAATAAATATTGAAACAATTACAGCCTATTACAGAAATATTCTCACACTTTTTTTATCGAGAGCACTGTTTGAATTGGAAGGAGCTTTCAATACAGCTGGTTTTACCTAAAGTAGCACTTCTGTTTCCTAATGCATCAGGAGGCTAACCCTGAAATTGAAGATGAACTTTTACTTAGCTACTAAGCATTGGAGACATTTAATATCTTTGACAACTTGTTTTGTGTCTTGTTGGGTTATGCCCGACACAGGAATTAACTGTTATACAGGGGTGAAATCCCAGAACAATGTAATGCCTGTCTTTGGCCTGCCTGATCACAGTCATGGCTTTCAAAGCTCACACTAGATTTAGCATTTTCTTGCAGCATTTTAAGGTAAGATATCAGAGGAACAGGAAAACAGAACAGTACTTAGCTCTACACACATTATGAAAGACAGCAATCAATAAACTACTGGGTTTATCAAGTTTGCCATCATCAGAAGGGTGTGCTTACAGCATAAAATAGTGTTCTGTGTGTATGTATGCATCATACATTTTGTACCTGGCAGTACAATGATTCGGGTCATAAAAGCAACTGTTGGAATAGAGCAGACTCTGCAATGGCTCATACACAATCTGTCACCACTTGCTTTATTTGTAAAGTTAATGTTGGCCAGAACCCTGACAGTATCATTTGCTTCTTTGTAAAGTGTAATGTGATTTTTAACTTATGTACTGTCTCACCAGGGAAAATGCAACTTTTCTCCTCAAGGACATATTCCCCTATAAGGTAACAGTTCTCAATAAAACACTGAGTGCAAGGTGACTAGTGGGAATACGTCAGTGACTCAGGCCTGTGCTTTGCTTCATTCGCTTTTGAAAAGTTATGCTGTCTTTATGTAAATACAAAGTGGGAACAAAAAAAGTATCAGAGCCAACTTCAGCGATGCCGATATGTCATCAATGAAGTAGGGCAAATGAAGTCGTCATTGTTGGCATCCTACCTTACCTTCAGTGCAGAAACAGACCATGACTCATTGTCTGTTTTCTGCTCCATCCTTTATCTTCTTTGTTCTGCACTTACCTGCAATCCAGCAGCCAGCATAGCAAGGTACATGAAATGGTAGGAAAATTACACTTCTTTTCATAAAATACTGCCAATACTTTCACCACATTTCACTGATTCTGGGGTTGGGCTTGTTTGTTTGTTTGGGGTTTTATTTGGTTTGGCTTTCTGTTTTGTGTGTGTTAAATATTTAAATGGAAAGGCTCAGTACTTATAAATACAAAATTCAAAGAGGAGACTGCTAACAAAACATTATTTATGTTGTTAGATCAGTTTTGCATCCAATTGGTGAGTGCCAAAACTCATCACTGGAGGGTCTGTGCACAGGTTGCCCAGGAAAGTGGTTGAGTCACCATCCCTGGATGTTTTTAAAAGACACACAGATAGGTGCTCAGGGATATGGTTTAGGAGAGGACAGGTACAGCTAGACTCAATGATCTTAAAGGTCTTATCCAACCTATTGACTTTGTGATTCAGTAAAAGACAGAATGAGTCGGTGTTTCTTTCTCCCTCTACCCCAAACTCCTTTGAAAGGAGTATGTAGTACCTGTCCTATTTGAATTAAGCTGATACCTTAATAATCAAAAGCATTCTCAAAACTGATACAAACAGATCAGACAAAACATTGATCCTGAATATGGACTCTCTTACCCTAAAACATAATTAAAGAAGCTTGCAGTGAAGCTGAAAATCTCCCTCTGCTTCTCCTGATGCTGCCTTCTCAGGACAAACCAGTCATTCTTTTGGAAAAACCTGTACTGGTACCCATGCACAGTAATCCAGCAGCTCTCACAAGCATTACAGGTATTTAAAATGTAGGTCAGCTTCTCTGATATTCCATAAACATAGCTTATGCAATAGGTTTCTGTTATGTCATTGTGTGCTCTTACTATTGCAGCAAATGAAATATTTTGCATGTGATTTTTGCATACTGTAGAGAAAAATTAATTACACAAGACTAAAGTGTTTTCTTTCAAACTATTTCAATGAACAGTGGAGAGAACTGAAGAGAGAACAAATAGAAATACCATCCACAAAGTGCAAACAAAGCACAGAAACAATATAAAGATTAGAATAGTTGTGACTTTTCTAAGCCTAAGCTAAAGTCTCTACTTTGCCAGAGCGATAATTTGTTTCTAAAGCAAATTTTTACTTATCTTGTGTATCTTGAAAGTCACCTATCACTGTACAGCGACTAATGTGACAAGGGCATTGAAGCAGTTCTGAATCTGACACTACAATACTTGCTGCCTTCAGCAACGCTTGTTTTGAGATAGAAAGAAAAAGTCAAGAACAACAAAGAACGACCCAAATCAGGCTCAATGTCAGCACACCTTTTAGTAAACCTACTTTCACTCACATTCCAACTAAACTCCTAGAAATGAGAGGCCTGGAAGACCTAGAAATGTAAATCTTTAGTCTGCCTCACTCTGGTTCCAAAGTTTTTTCACCAGCTAATTAGTATTTCAGTAACATATTCTTTGTGTGAAGGTTTCAGTTCCTTCCTGGGTTTTCAACCATGCTTGAACAGTAGGAAAGGAATTTCTGTATTCATACTGGACACTGCTGTGTTTTCAGGAAATCACTCTTTAGCTCTATTACAGCAGGAGGAGCGTTAGTCGCGACTTTTTCTGTCCACATATTTCTTAACAAGTGGAACCATCCAATATTTGGAAGAGTTTCTCATTATTTCAGAGTTCAAAATTGAACTGTTTAGTGCATTCATTTCAATTTATCAATTAAACTGGTCAGGACTATTTGAAATATAAAATTTGCTTTACTAAATGTGTAGCAAGTGATCTGAATCATGCAAAATGTGAACTGAATGACATAAAACTTAAATACTGGTGATTTCCAGCTGATGATAGCAAAATTCAGAGGGAGAAACACAATTCTGCCAATAAATTAAGAGAAAATCATAATGGATTTTTCTTCCCTTAATATCATACTGAGTTCATCCTATGGTGTGAGAGAACACAATACACTCTGAATAGTCACTATTTGATCTTAAAAGTTGTGTAACAGACAATTTCAAATTTTCTCCCTTATTTGACAAAAGCATTCAAAAATTACAAAAGATTTTTCAATCTGTCAGTCTCAAATACATGGAAGTGTTGAAGCGTGTCACCATAGGATGGGTTTTTCTATACGCTACAGTTGAAAATAGTTCTTTTCCTCTCTCACGGTGATTATGTCATTTAACAATAAGTCTGTGGAGATGTAAATACAGCCACAGTGACTGAAAATGACTTCTATTTCACCCACAGTCTCTCTCATTTATACTTAGTCTTAAAATTAAACCTTACACAGATCAAGAATTGTAAACATAATAAGCATTAAACAATAACATGCTAAAGAAATAATGATGAATTAGCTGGTCAAACATGTAACTCCTACCAAAAAATGAGAACAAATAATCAAATAATATGGAAGAAGTTACTATCCATTGTTGTACATTAACTTTCAAACACCTGACATCAGTTAATAATTTCAGCAAACAAAACTATCTTGATTCTACCACTCTCACGATAAAGAGGATCATTCCTCAGGAAAATGTAATCTTTAGTGCATATTTCAACCTGACAAAAAGCTGAACAGAACGAGAATTACTGTAAAAGAAATCTGAATAACAGTAAGGTTGATGAGTGAATATGCCTCACATTGTGAAATAATCGGATATGTCCTCCCTTCTAATCCCAGTGTCTCAGTTTCTCCAGTGTCATTAATTATGACCAGCCTGCCCCAAATATCTCCGCAAAGTAGTCAAACAATCATTCCTGGACAATTTACAAGACTTTTCTATTACCTTTAATAGGATGGAGCATTGACTCAAAATTATTCTCTATTGTTCCTTTTAAAGATTTATTTATATTTCTTTCACTAACCTGAAAAGATATGGAAGCATAATAAAATCTGTAATTATGATTTAAAAATAACAGTCACAAAAAAAAAAAAAACAAAAAAAAAAAACCCCTGTGTTTAAAAAGAGGAAATTATATTTAAGCTTAAAATGTAATTATTTCCCAAGGGAAACAAGGAAACTCTTTTCACAGTTCACTATTATTATAGGAAGAATATTTCTCTGTTTTGAGGAAAAATACACCGACCTTCTTTGAGCAGGAGGAACATATCTGGTAGAACCTTGCAATAATATGATTTATTCTGGACATGTTCCTGTGTGATTTGGTCTGGGTGATCCTGCTCGGGCAGGGAGGTTGGACTAAATGGTTTTTACAGGTCCCTTCCAACTCCTGACATTCCGTGTTTCTGTGATTATTTCAATTGCCTTCCATTCAATGATCAAAACAAGAATGGACTCACACAGCTGTTCACTAATTGTACAAGACTCCAAATATTGCTTAGTTGCTGGGGTTGGGACTTACCTTCCACAGTCACTTACAGATTATTTAGATTCTGAAGGAACCTAAAGTAGAGACTTGTGCTCAGCCTCTACCCTTTGCCTGTTTATCATAGATTACAGAACACAATGAATTCACAGACATAGTCATCTTGAAATATGTGTCCAGGTGTCTTTCAAAAGCTGCAGTGTTCATCCAGAGAGGCATTATGCCATGAACAGTCTTTCTCACTTCATCTGTATTACTGTTTAACATACAATATTCAACCTTTATTATTCAACTGTACCCATTAAGTTTAATTTAATCGCAAAGATATACCCAAGCTCTTAAGAAATAAATGTATTAAGAGAGAAGTGAGATTTAATTGGAAGAGTTGGGATCTTCTTAAGTTTAATGAACAAACTACTATCTACACATTGTGCTGCTCAAAGACTGTCCCAGCAACAGAGATCTCTCATTTCTGTCCCAGGTATTGTCACTGGCTCCAGCAAACAAACCTGATACCAACCAAGAAGCTGAAACGAAAGAAAGGATTTCTTTCATTTCTCTACCCTTTTTTCTCTACCACAGAACCTTTTCTCTACCCTACCTCTACCCTTTTTTTTCTCTACCCTACAGAAGTACTGTGAAGCTTCACTGATTGTTTTTTACAATGCTTTCCTTTCCAGTGACAGTGTCTTAACTCACAGAACTTTATTATTTATATTCACAACTATTCTTCTAAAACAAGTTTTAGTGTCACTTATAGGTATCTTTAAATGGATATTTTAAATACTATTAATATAAAAATACAGGAATGTAGCAAAGAAAAAAAAACTAGGGATATTTTACAGTTCATATTTTTGTTAATATTTTACAGCATGGTAATTACAGAACTGTAGCCTGTAATTATACCTACGGCCATTCCGAGGACTTGGACTTAATTATAGACACATTTAAGAGACTTTAAACCTTGTAACAAAATACTGAAGTAAAGAAAAAAAAGGAGTTTTAGATATGGGTAGAACATTCTATAACGTAAGGGTTATTTTCATGAAGGATGGGGGGTTAGGGGTGTCTAATACTTTGCACCATTTGCTTTTTCTTTACTTGTACCCATTAATTGGTGTCTGCTTTACAGTAAATATTCTGATAGATATCTTTTGCAAACTCTACCTATAAATTAGTTCTCCAGGAGCAAAACCATTTCAGCAAAATAGCAATTTATCTATTTTAAAATGTTGCTGCTTAAGAGATGGGGTGTTTGGTTTGTTAGTTTATTTTTAAATGGGACTCTTTAAAAAAACAAAAACAAAAACAAACAAACCTCAAAGACAGTATTTTAAAATCCAAAACTACCAACAAGGACTATAAGAACACTTAAGTATTACAGTCATTATGTTACAGAAGATTTGTAATTATGTCTTTACCTGTCCTAGTCCTCATCACTGACTGTTGCTTTCTATGATGCTTGCAGGACAGGGGGAAGGAGAGAGACAGTTTTCTCTGTGGCTGCATTTATCTTACTACTGCAATTTTTTATTTCTACAGTACTGAGAAGTATTAGGTTTAATATGATGAGAAAAATATTTGCACATCTATCTTTAAATTAGCAAAGTTTCATGAGAAATATTTTCAGAGTATTTAAAATAGTTTATCAAATCAACATATCCCATTCCTTAGACAACAACATATGATATATTCTGAGCTGGCTACAAACATCTGAACAACCATGCACTAAATTAAAGAAGTCAAAGCAGCACAGATCTTCAGCTGAATATACCACTTTGCTACAGGCATCAGAACAAAGAAAATATCTGGCAAAAAAGCTGAGGGGGAGAGTATTTTTTATGGAGAGATTAATCTTTCAGTTTCGTGTCCCGGTAATAGAATCTTCATGTACTGCATTATCACTTTGTTTATTAGTAGGAGATGCCTATCTAATGTCACGTTTGACCTTAAATTTACTGCAAATTTTACCTCCTGGCTTTTATTTTTTAAAATGAAAGACTACAAAAGGTTCATTTTCTAAATTTGGATTTGTACATTAACAGTTATTGAAACTATTGTTGGGGGAAAAAAGGGAAAAAGTTCTTATCAACACAACCCTCCTCTGTCATCATGGACCCAGGGAGGGGGTTTAGATTAATCTGAGCAAAACAGAACTTTTAGAATATATATTGATTTTCTTCCTTTTTAATGCTCCCATAAATCATAATCATCATGTGCCATGCCTATGTGCCCTTGATTCTGCTAGCTATAATCTAATCTTATAACTCAAGCTCTCTAGAAAAGAACATTTTTCTTATTTTTTTCCCCCCTCCACTTATGCATTTTCCATGGCAGCCCCTCCAGCTCTTCCCCCCTACTCTCCCAAGAATACAGCTGATTGGAGTCAGGATGATAGCATCTCAAGGTCATCCAAACGGACTGATAAATAGCAAGATTTGTGCGAACTCTAGGGTGCCTGCACATGCATTCAGTAAGGCTTTTGCAAAAGGTTGTCAGAAATACCTTTTAAAAAGCTTTTTATATTAATATATTAAAGTCTCCACACCCTTTAGACTGAATAAAGCAATTAACAATCTGCACCCCGGACTGTTGTGCATTATTTCTTCTGGTCTGCATTTAAAATTACCTGTTTCAGCTACACAACTCTAGAAGTATTTGAGGGATTTAATCTTTTTTTTCCCTTTAATTATTTTAATGATATTCCATTTTTCAGAAATTATGGCAACTATCAAATCTGTTTTGGCAATACTGTGACCATCTTCATGATAACATATCATTCCATGAAGAGAAAAACAAAGCAACATCAGTCTACTGAGAGAATTGGAAACTGCAAAGCGAGGAGTGGACTCAGTATTTAACAGCCTTCCTGTACAGAAAGCTTTTACACACTATATTTAGAAGGAAAGAGGGGCATGCTTAGCTATGCTTGTCCCATAACCTAACTTGCAGAAAGACATAACTCGGTGTTAACCCTCCCTCTTTCCCTTCTGTGCCAAACTGCCTCCCAAACGCTGCTGCTTCCCCAGCCACCAGCATTACAGGTTACCCTGCCCGCGGGTACACCTGGCAAATAGCTTTGCCCTTGGATCCTGCACCTCAGTTTATTCACTAATATCCTTTACAGAGCTTGAGGAATCTGCCAAACCAAAGGCTTATCACTGAAGCTCATCTCGACTGAATAATAGCAGTTTGACACCTTTCTTCTCACCAACTTTGAATTCTTTAATGGAAATATCATGACATTATCCAAAAGCATTCACTAGCTGAGCTGAATTAAGTAGACAGAAGCCAAAGACAGCAACCCCACAGGAATTTGAACAGAGAGAAGACTTCTAATTTATGCAGAGATTAAAGCATGACTTGCTGGCAAGTCAAATTGACCAAAACAATTAGGATTTGATTTTATTCTATTCTGCAGAGGTGCCGTTACCTTTTCATCAGGCACTGTGATGCTCAGTAGAGTATTGCTTTTTATTTTTCCCCTCAGAATAACAATTGTTGCATTATGAGTTGCTTAAATATTCATTCAGGCTTGAGAGCTAGGAAAAGTACCCAGACCAAAACTAAAATCTGATGAAGCTCCTTTCATTTTTGTGGTGGTGTAATCAAAGTTGTGGAAGAGGAAAAAAAAAAAAAATCAAAATCAACCACCTGACTGCTAAAGTAGGGCAGAGCCATGGTGCGAGCCTACACAGATCCACGGCGTGAAAACAAAAGAAACAGGGACATAATGAAAAATAATTACCTCTGACTTGTTCATTTTCACGTTGATTCATTTTCTGAAAACACTGAAACTGCTAGGTGAACATAATTTTCTTACTAATTATAGATTGTTATACTAAACAGTGCATATTCTACTGTCCTATGTTACAAACTTTATCTTTACATTAAAAGCATATCTTTTTGGAAGGTGAAAGACAGACTTCATTTAATATTTCAGGCTCAAGTCTCCATTGCCTAATGTCTTTTGTAGCCATCTGCTTCAGCTAAGCCAAATATGCCACTATTCAGATTCAATAGCATTTTCAGCTTGCTCTGCACTGATAAAAGTACACCTAAAATTCTGTACAGGATGTACCAAAAAGAGAATGAGGATGTTCATGTATAAAGAATATTACTGTTTGATTAAAAAAAAAAAAAACCAAATCAGCCAGGCCACCAATTCCAAAATGTTTCACTTCTGGCATACAGGACCAATGTCTAAGAGTGAAATGCTTTAATGGTCTGACCGGTTTCTGCACATGCTGAGTACCTGCCAATGTCTGCCCATGATATATTCCCTTTTACACAAAATGTATTAGAACACAGAAGAAATGTGAGGAGCTCCAGATTTCAAACCAGTGATATATATCATCTCCTGTGACACCCCCTTTGCAGTTTTATTTCAACACAGCTACTGGCAAGACCAAAAACACAGACAGGTGGGCAACTCCAGAACACCACTATGCACTCCACAACACACGGAAGGCGAAGCAATCTACGCAGTCCCAGAGCCAATGAAGACAATTGCACTCTACTGCCTTTCCCACTATGCTTTTTTTTTTCTTTTCTAACCCCTCTCATCAGAGGGGGAAAGGGAACAGAAGCAAAGAAGTAAAATTGGCTACTAAGAAGAAAAGAGCAGTTAAACAGGATTAGTCTCAAAACTGAAAGCAAGGAAAAATTTTATTCTTCTCTGATTCCCATTCTCTCCTTTCTCTTTTTCTGGGATTTTTCCTGCATTCCTCCTCCTCACAAACCACACAATCCAGTGTGCATCACTGACACTGTCAGCTCCCACTGCCGCCTTTTTTGGACCAGTAACCATTCTTCCATCAGTTAATGGACACAATGGTTCTTCCATACTCTCACTTCTTGTTTTTGTCTCCTTTATCCCAGAGACAGAGAAGCAAAACAGTATACAGTCAGAGGACAATCTCACCTTAGCAAGAAGACACACTTAAACCACGATAGCTGAAAAAAAAAACCCAACACAAACCGAGCAGATAAACATGTTCATATAAATCTTCCCAGTGTCACTTAAAAACAGGTCTGGGGTACAGTACCTCGTGCCACATATGAAACACTTCTCTATGAGATCCAGTCATTGCTGTGTTTTAAACATTTTGAGGTTTGACTGGTCATTAATATCACTTCTTTAGTTGTTAATAAAGTTACAAGCTAAAGGAAGATAAAACAGATAGGTCCATCAAAATTCAGTATATAAACAAGGTGGGAGTACCTATGCTATAATTTACAGAGCATTCAAGGCATTAAAATGCTGACAATTCATTCAAATGACAAGGACCGTAACAAGATGTAAGAAAGGCAAAACATCAATCAACTCTCATGTAAAGACTGCAACTGCATGAAGGATATCCATTAATTTAATCTCATTTGGCCAATTTTCTCCTCTGTGAAAGGAAACCATACGTCTACACAATACCACACACACACCCCAGCACACAAGAGTTGGAAGAGAAAGATTCCTCCCAGGAGATGTTTGAAAAAAAAATATATGTGGTATTGGATTCCTCAATTCATTCCCATAAAACATATCATATCTCAATTCAAATATTAAGAGTTTATATTCCCACCTGGAAATATATAAAAAACCTAAAGAACATAGCATTTAAAAAGGATGAGCAGACAGTAGTATTCCTTTTTTAGACCGGAAACCAGAGACGGTCTTTCTGATCTGATCAAGTCTTTACACAGACATCATGTCAAGCCTAGAAACAGAACCCAAGTTTTATTTCACAATAGGAGGCAATACACATCCTATAGCAACATTTCTCTTCTAATATCTCCACCAGTTCATTAGATTACTAAAAAAGCATCTGTATTAAAGGACCATTAAGTCTGAAAATCAAACACTGAAAATTCAAGGAAACAGGAGAACAGATGTTGCCAGTGCTCTATCCTCTTCTCTGTATGTTTTACATAGTTTTAACAAACAACAGTCTGCTGGTTTTGGTCCCCAAACAATACCACATAAGGAAAGAAAGTATTTAGTAAATATCCACAAGATGGATCGGATGTTCCCTTAAAAAAACATCTGCAAGAATATACTGAAAGAAAAAAAACGTAAAGTACATCTAAAATTATTACTGGAGGCCACTCTGTGATGGAGAGACACTTGGCTTCAGGGTTTAAAAAATAATAATAATTTATTTTAAATCCACGTGCAGATTCAATATGGCACTTGCCGGTTTTATGGATACAATGGAGAAATGCACCACCGCAGGTCAGAAGTACAACTATGCCTCTCACAGACACCAGAGATTCACAGAACACACTACTGCCAACACCACCGAGTCGCGACATGCGGGATTATCGCCCGCGACAGTTGCAAACCTCATCATTAGCCCCGTACGCAGCTGACAAGATTCAGCGTTACACCGGCCGCAGATTCACGAACAAACTATCACAGCTCACAAGGCACCAACCGCCACCCGCGTGTCAGGCAGTCACCCGAGACTACAAACCTAAAGCACCTCAAATGGTCACTCACCCCTCTCCAGGTGAGGCTCTCCGGGCCTGGCCGAGGGAAGGGTCTCCTCGCAGAGCTGGAGAAGCGGCTCTGAGTCCCAGCCCGAAGGCAGCTGCTTTTATTTGGTTCATTTCTCTGAGCCATGTGGCAGTGGGCCGGCCTGTGACAGAATTAACTGTTCCCCTTATGCCCAATCTCTTGCGTGTCCCCACACTGTCTGGGCCCATTGACACCAAATGGTGGCCCAATGGCCGCCTTTGTCTTTTTCCAGGCAGCTGAATAGGGGTTTGATTGGGACTCGGGGCGTATTTTGTTGAAGGAATTCGAGGCTGAACGCAGGTTTCGGGTCTGTGAATGATGCAGCACAGCCCGGTTCAGTCCCAGCTTACAGAGCCCCTCAGGTGTGAGCGATCTCCACAGCTCCCCAGGAGGCCCCTGCAGAGATGGAGCCTCAAGGCCGCACAAGGCTGAGTCGCTTTTACAGCCCTCCATGAGCCGCCTGGTTCACCGGCCATTACTGAAACCTTCTGGTGGAGCTCAGAGCCAGGCAGTCCTTACACACTCGAAGGCTTCCATCACCATCCTCAGAGACTCACAACCAATAACATAGCTGCTAGGGATCCATGCTGTCAGAACTGCACGGCTGAACCTGAAAGTCTCCGAGATTAAACAGCTCCTGCATGCAGTTTAAAGTGCTAAAATTCAGGTTACACCGAATTTAAATTCTGTCATTTCCTAACTTCGCAGAAGTTGACTTCTTAATCTCACTTTTTTTAACATATTTGCTACTGCCATAACTTTTAAAAATGTTTTAAAATAATTTAGACACTACGGCATACTCAGTAAATTCACTTACAAAAGCCTGTAGAAGGTTAAGTGAGCTGGAGACATGAGTTGTTTCTGCACGCCTCCATAAATTAGCAAAAATCATATTTAGGTTTTCAGATCCACATGGAATTTTATCCAAAACAAAATATCAGAGATGGTTTCTTTCAGAAGGCCAGTAGTTTTTCCCTGCTGGCAATACGTGCTACAGGCTAGATCTATTGTACACACAGGTGCACACCAGGCAGGCGTTCGGCCAGTGAGACCTTCACCTTTCCTATAGATTGTCATTTGCAGTCCTAGGAACATCTTTGACCTCTGGCAGACTTCCTCCCAGCTGCCCCGGGATGCTGATGGAAGCTTCTCTGTGACAGGCACAGAGCATGTTGCACCTGATAACCCCCTCTGGTGAGGACAAATCTCTCTATGGCAGCTGCATAGCCAAGTGCAGCTTGGGAACTGTCGCAGCCCTGCTTGTGAAGCACCCAGGGAAGATTCCCGTAGCAGAAAATCCCATAATCTTAATTCACATAATCATATTCCCCCACCCCCTCATTTCACATGTTGCTCTCAGGTATTTACGAAGCTTTTTTGTACTTTTATTTCTTGTAGTCTGGATCAATGGCAGAAAATTCTTAAGGGCTCTGAACTATCCAGCTTTAATTTGCAGATTCCCTCTCGTGACATTAGCATATATAACAAGAGATCTGAAACTAATGTCTAGATGGGCTTTTGCAGAGCTGATAACTGAAAGCAGCCCCAAGTCTCTCCCATTGTAATTCTTACACTGTTTTGATGAAAAGGTATTTTAGACCATGCCTAGAATCTTGACTCAGAACTATTATTGCGAAGAGGATGCATGGCAGGATTGAAAATCAGTCATAGTTTAACACTCCGTTTTAGTAGCTGTATTGCTTACCTATCACTAGCATCAATCAAGTCTGGAAAACATAACACAAAATTTATGTATAGAAAAAAATCTCATGTTTTAGGATGGCTTGTATTTTAATATTTACCCCTTTTGTATTATTCTAAAGCTTGAAAGAATTGTATTTATACGAAAATACAGTGGTAGAAATAAAATCTGAAGTTCTTTTAGACTTCTCCATTCTAGCAAAAGTGTTGTGGAAGGTTGTTTTGGTTTGAGTTTTTTTCTTATCAGACACAATTTGCAATCAGTATAAGAGTTTCTCCCCATTTTTACAGGGCACACGAAGAATGCATCCTTTGCCTGTTATTCATGTCTTCACTCAGCTAAAACTTTAATATACTCTTGCAAAAGTGATGATGCTAAACAGAAACAGTTTCTCCTCAGCCAGCTTCTCCTGAAGGTTTCCTGCCGCTGCGAAGAAACAGTGCATCTTATCAGCTGCAGCGTGTCCAGGCAGCATAAGGAAGATGAAGTAGAAGGAATTTCAAAATGATGAAAAAAGGCAAATGAAACGTTCACATTGCCGTAGAAACATGAACTCAATAGCTAGGTCCTATGAGTGCTTTCACAAGACTATGCTTGTGTGCTAAGATAAACTTGTCTCCAAGGAAAAATAGAACAGTCTGTGCAGTAGCAAGTCTAGTTTGATTGATGAGTGTTCACACAATACCTTACATCTTTTCACATAAGGAGAGGAATCATACACATTCAGCGTAAATAGGCAGAATGAAAGGGTTTGCTGTGTACCGGTGTCTCTCATATACTGCCAAGAGCTGCATCTCTGATAACAAAATGATAGCTGAACTCTGCATACAGTGAGACTTCATAAAACCCCTGAAGGCTGGTTTATAAAACACAGCAGATACTAGTGTTCTGTCATGCCCTTTCCTACTGCTAATGGAGGTTTTAATTCCACTAAGGTCTCAGTTACAAAGTCCTTCTGAGTATGGACAAAGGGAGGAAGCAAGAGCAGAAGGACAGGAGAAAGTTGCAATGCTATTTCCAGTTTGTGTTTAGATTTGGAAGGGGACCTGGAAACCTGCATATCAGAAGGGAAATGCCTGGATCAGAAGTAACTCTGAGCAAAAGCAAGCTATGCAACACCTTTTTATTTCTTGAACAAAGATAGGGGAGGAATATCTTCCTGCTATTTCAACACATCAATGTTTGGTTTCCTAGGTGATTAAAGAGTGGAAAACCCTAAAAGAAAAAGAACAAAACAAAACAAAGAGAGAGAGAAACAGGTAACAGTAAAAGACGTACAGATTGTGAAAAGGAACTAAAAATCTGCAGAAATCAGCATTCTATCAGTAAATATCTGAGAGTATATACATAGATTAAAATGTTCTAAAGGTAGTTGGAGGTGGAGAGAACTGTTTTCCCCATTAAAACACACACATTAGTATATTTCTCAAAATAAACCAGGCTGCACTGTGCAGACAGTGGTCCTAAATTCAAATGCTCATGTTACATTGTGTGATTTCTGGTGACTGGGGATATTCACTCCATTTTTCTCACTTGGTATCATCCATGCAACACAAGTAGCATGAATGTTGTCAATCTCCAATATGTCTTAATGAATATTTAATGCCTACACATTTCTTTGTACAACTTAAAGTATTCTATTTGTATTAAACTCTGTTAATTAATCAAGCTGAAAGTGACTGAATGTTGTTCTGACAGTACACAACAGCCAAAAGTTAAATGTGACTTTCAAGTAAAGATGCCTCTGCCACAGTAATTGCACGGACACAGTTACTTCTGACTAGCTTTTGTAAGGGGGTGGGGGGTGATAATCAAGGCATGCTAAAGGCACAATATTATTTTTTTTTTACTTTTACTGTGTTTTGGTTTTGGGGTTTTCTTTGGTGGAGAACATTGACTCTTTGGGACTATCTCCTTGTGTACAATTACCGTAACTGACAACCATTCATAAGAACGCTTCTCACTATAAAAAACAGTGAGGCCCCAAAGCACAGCATTACAGCACTGCAATTTTTACCCTCCCTTCAGGATCAGCTAGGGTTTTCCTTCCTCTTGATGTCTGTGTGCTTCCTACAACATTCCTTCATACACAACTCCATTTTTCTGCCCTTCTCTTTCTTTCCCCATACATCTTGACAACTCGCATGTCTGTCAAAATCTCTTCCTTCATAGGATAAAACCAATTGTAGCTCATGAGTGCACAGTGTGGAGTACAGACAGTGATTATGGGCTGAGCACACTCTGTTGAGTAGAAGTTAAAATACAGATCCTTGCGTGGCTGTGTTTGACCTAGAAGAGGGAAGAAGACAAGTGGAGTATGTAAAGTTATCTGGATGGCAAACCAAGAAGGTAAGAGGAAAAGCAAACAAGGGCAACATGGGATTGGGACAAGGGAACTCTGGCTTAGGGTTCTGGAGAGGATAAAGAGAATCACTTTAAGTTGTGTTGCATGCATGCATGAAACTCATATAGGGGCGTGCAGGGGAAACAGTAAAGCCCGAAAGAAGAAAGCTTTAACTTTCTGACTGTCAGAATATGCAGAGAATTGTTGTACAAGAAAACCACCAGAGCTCTGGAGAGCTTCCACATCAAAACCACACATATAACACAAAGCTTCCTGTCCTACTGCTGTGGAGCAGATTCCTGTCCTACTGCTGTGGAGCAGATTCCTGTCCTGTGCTTAGCCCCAGCTGGATACCTGTTTATCAAACCCAGGACACCTGTTTATCTTCAGAAATAACACTTTGATTTCAGCATTTTCCAATTTCAGAATCACAAAAACCATGTAAAGACAACTGAAAAAATAAAGAAATGCAACTTCAAAAACTCTCCAGTACACACAGCAGTTAAAAGCTTTTAAGTTTGGGTTTGTTTTTTTTTCCCTGCTCTCTATTGAACAAATCTTCCCACTGTTAAGCCACTTAATACAACTGTTCTAAACATGACAGGTACTCAAATTTATTCAAACATTGTGCCTACATTCCTAAATATAGCTTTAACTACCTGCTCACCCACATGTTGCTATTGCAATACTTTCTCACTCACTCAAAATTAGCAAAGATGACATAAAGTGTTTTTACATTAAGAAAGCATTGTTTCTCCCCTTCTGTAAAAGAACATCAAATTTCATCTGGTGTCAGGTTTGACAATAACAGGGGTTGCTACCCCTAGGCAAAAAGATACAAATATGAGTATCTTCTGTTATTCAAGATTCTCTGGTTTGCATAGGTCTGCTGGTATTATCTTTAATTAATATACTGGTGTTCAGTATCACTAAGCCCCACCAAGATCGAGATTTTCAGGGAAACTTGTAAATAAACTGTCACCTAAGTCACTCTTAAGCAAGCAGCACATCCTTAACAGGATGTTTCAAGATCACAGTTCTCTTGTGTCAACCAGGTTAAAATTGCTTTCTTAGTTTTCCATCTGACCTCACTACATTAGCATCAGAATCCTCCTTGTTCTTTCATAGATTTTGATAGTTAGTCATGTACTTAAACGCATAGAGCACCCCAAATACAAAGGTGTATCTCAAAGTCTCAAAATTCTTAATTTACTGGAAGTGAAATTTTAAGTCTTCAACATGTTATGCAGTTAACCCTCTCTTCACCTCTGCTTTTCAGCTCTGTAACTGTTCCTCAGAGTTGCAAAGGTGAGAACTAATCACAGGTCTCTTGAGAGATCTCTTTACCTTGGGAGAAATTCCAACCCTTTGACTTTTCATTTCTCACATCTTCCAGTGGGCAATCAGAATCTTTAAAGGCATAAGGAATCTGATATCTGGCAAGAGAAGCTGCTGCCAACTGAGGAATTTTTACTGATTTCCAAATATCGCTGATAATAGAAGGGATAAGCTGTGCTACCATGTCTAACCCTGAAGGAATGAAAATCATACAAAAGCTAAACAAATCTGAGATTGCCATATGAAATTTTCTTTATTTTGCCCAACACTGGACCTTTTTATTGTCTCAAGAGGATGATAACCAGTTTGTGTTGGCCATTTCCAATATGTACCACTGCAGAAGCAGCCTTCAAAAGACAGCTTCAGCAGAGGGAGCCAAAAAACCCTAAACCACACAGGCTACTACTCACTAATTCTGTAGAAAGTCAGAAACCATCTCTCATAAGAGGAAAGGCTGAGTGAGCTGGAGCTGTTTAGCCTGGAGAAGGGAAGAGGATCTTATCAACACTTACAAATATCTAAACGGTAGATGTGCAGGGGATCGGGACAGACTCGTCTCAGTGGTGGCCAGTGATAGGACAAGGGACAACAGGTACAAACTGGAACACTGGAGGTTCCATCTGAATAAAAAGGAAAAATTTCTTACTGTGACAGTGTCAGAGCATGGGGACAGGCTGCCCAGAGACATTGTGAAGTCTCCTTCAAGACTCACCTGGACACAGTCCTGTGTAACATGCTCTAGGTGATCCTGCTTTAGAGAGAGAAAGGGGAAGGGGAAGAGAGAGGAATTCAGTGATCCTCAGAGGTCCCTTATAATGCTCAAGGTTCTGTGAATGTATGATTCTGTGGTTCTCCAGTTCAAAATTAAAAGAGATTAACCTACAGTGACCATTTAACATACCTTAATGAAGTAGGTGTCATTATGTTCACTTGTGTAATAGTCTCGATACTATTTCCCCCAACAATAACGATGTACGTTATACTTGAGAATTTTTACATGACATATAGATGACTTACAGTCTCAATTCTTATGTGAACTGTGTATGTTCATAAGAATCCTTCTGACAGAAGCAGATGATACTGCTACAGTATCAGATACACACTAAAAAGTTTGCACTGACGTCTCTATAAGATAATTAACTATTTTCTTGAAGTTGCATGGTTTGGTACAATAAAACCTTGATCTATTCTGTACTCGAACATGTATTTTCATTGAAACTCTTAAAAAGATGTAAATATTTAAAATACATTAGACTTAGCTGAGGTGAATAAAAAGTACACTGCCATTTCACGTCCTTTTCTAGTTCTGCACACCAGCATCCAGTTCTGCAATATTTTTATCATTTTTCTGTTGACTGGCACTTGGAAACACCCACTTCATTTTCAGCAGCTTTACTCACTGAATCCTTTTCAATTGTGTTGAAGCAATGTGCAGTGAAAGCACATAGATGAAAAATCATTATCTGACCACTGTGCAACTTTTTCCTTTATTTTTTTCCTATTCTCCCCATCTCTCTACCCTCCTCCTGCTCCCTCCCCAAAACTTTTTGTTTTAAATCCATTCCTTGCACTTCTGTCAGACTAAGGCTGGATCTTTAAGGAAAATGTGCATGCAAACACACTGAAGAGTGTTTCAATATTGTTTGATTTCTTCTTTTGTAACATTTTTAAGAGTACCAAACTACAAGCAACAATTTCCATAAAACTCTCATTGCCTAAAGTCATACTTAACAGGAAGCTACAAACTGAGTGATTTTTTATATACTGCAGTGCTTCAGCACACATTAATCTTATGCGTTATCTATATGGTATCCTTCTGCATATTGGACTAAGAATATGGAAGCAGACTCCTTCAGAAAGCAATTCAGAGCATAAGCCTAAAGTGCTCTGGATTTTCCTCAGGAGAAGCTTTTGTATGCTAGGTGACTATATAGATAGTAAACTTAGGCCTAAGAGTAGGGGGATTCTAAAGTGAGAATTGTGTATTAGTCCATTGTGGAAATGACTATGCCAGAATAGAGAAACACAAAGAAAACAAAACCAAACAAAAAACCCAAAACCAAAACAAATTAACAAAAAAAGATAAAAAATAAAACTCCACAGGGCTAAATCAAGTAGATGCATCTTATCACTCCCCATCATCTACAGTAGATGGTGCTGACTTATGTCTTGCTATATTTCCAAAGGGTGATTACAAAGTCCTTACATTTTTTTTTTGACATACAGATTTATAGATGCTTACAGAAAAGAATGGAACTAATGTCCAGTGTTTACTGCTTTCAAGTGGCAACTTTACATGGAACTTCTCAGTTGCTAATCCAGGACAAGGGGCAATGGCCACAAGTTGGACCACAGGAGGTTCTGTACCGATGTGAGGAAGAACTTCTTCATGGTGAGGGTGATGGAGCACTGGAACAGGCTGTCCAGGTGAGTTGTGGAGTATCTGGAAATACTCAAGACCCGTCTGGGCGCCGACCTTGGTGACCTGTGTGACCTGCTCTAGGGAACCTGCTTTGGCAGGGGGTTGGACTCCATTATCCTTGGAGGTCCATTCCAACCCCTACAATTCTGTGATTCTGTGATCATAACTGCCATTATTTCTAAAGCTGGGCTGCCTGACTGAATGGGGAACTAAAAATTATCTGAAACTAAACCAGGAACGTTTGCAGAAAAGTTATTTCCAGTGACAAAGAGGGCAGAAGTTTAAACAAGAGAAAATATATTAGTCTTCATTTGCAAAATGCCAAGAAAGCTTCAGATCTTCAAGCAAGTAATTTCCCACCCACATCAGCCTTCTATTATATTTCCAAGAAAAAAAAAAAGTATTCATCCTCAATAAAAATGATCTTCTAAACTTACAGAATAGAACCCTGCCACGTAAGTATCATGTACTCAAGGCTACCATATCATGTTTCAAAGTATGTGTCTATTATCTAAGTCAAAGTTATGTGAAAGATAGGGAGCACTAAAATTTGCAGGGTATCATACGGCATTTTCTGAGTGCATTCCCATTTTAGAAATAGATGTTTTAAGAACACCTAATTTACTAGTGTTTCCTACACAGATGGAAACCTGTCTTCTCTCTTCAGTGAAGGAAGCACAGATACTCCCCTTGGAAAAGGCAACTTTTTAAGGGTATTTAAACACATGTCCCTGCACAGTTAATCCTGCAGACTTTTTGTACATCTGCTAGGGTATCACACCTCTGAAATGCAACTGAAATAAATCCTCAGACCTACTGAACACTACACATGCATACAGCAGATAAACATAAATATTATTTTCCCTTAATATGCCTGTGATTCCCCCGACAATGTGCCAAGTAGACACCTGCTACTTCCAAATTCTTAAAGATATCCTAATTCCTTACAAAAAAATACTTATTTTCTCTGAAATTACCACTATTGTGGTTATCAAAACTAATGTGCACCGGGAGACAACCTTTCTCTTGAAGCTCTCAGCTATGGATATTTGCCTAAACAGAACATTTCACCTAGCCAGCATGCCAAAGGTCAGCAGACAAGGAGCAGCCCAGGGTGTAGAACAGACTAGTTCAGTTGGAAGGGACGCACAATGATCACATAGGCCAATTGTGTACAGTCACGGTCTGCCACAGATAACAGATCACAAACACTCCTTATCAAAGCCACTATAATAGTACACATTTTAAACATCTATGCTTGCTCAAGACTCTATTTAATACATGTGGGTAACTCAATTGTTTTTTCTTATTCTCTTAATTTTTTTCAGTTCATATTCACACAGTACTAGGCAATCTCCCTTCCTCAGCAGAAGAGTTGAAGATGGAGTCCTTGTTGGGAGATAATATTTGTAAAGAATTGAAAAGCAAGGGAAAATAAAAACATGATGATCAAACACTAGCAAGAAGAGAAAGAGGGAATGTAAAAATAACTTTTTCAAGTTTTCACTTTTGTGAAACAAGCCAGTTAACAGGAAGACACTTTCAACTAGAACAAGACAATCTCTTATTTGTTTGAATTCACGCATACCTTGACGTGTTGAACACAACTTATTTTACTTATGATAAAGAAAAGCAGTTTTGCCATTACAATTTACCTGTGCATAGAAGCAATGAAGTTGACCACTGGCACGGGGCAGGGAGACCTGAGAGGAGCAGACTGGCTAAACCATGAGCACAGTACTTTGTCTGAGGTGGGTACTTAGAGAGTTTCAGCCCTTCCAGAAACTGCTCCAGCGCATGATTTAGCGAAGCGCTGACCGAGCAGCGGAGCTCTGTACCAACAGCCTGAAGACCTGTGCTCAGGAATGCATAACAATCACTTCCAGAAGACACAAAGTGTTTGTAGGCTGTGAAGCAGCAGAAAGAGCTACACTCCCAGTGCCTGTTTTTGTTCCCTTTGACTAGGCTGTTCCTAGTACGGGATGAGTCAGAAAAGACAACAGAAAGAAAAACAATATTTGGATTTTCATAAGCTAGAAAACCCCTCAAGTGCCTACAATGGACTTTTAAGAACAGAAAATCATCTTTCTCTGTTTTTAAATAGCAGGAGATAGCCTTCCAGGTCTCGGTGAAATCTGGAGAGAAGCAGTCAATCCTCTCCAGCTACAGTTTTGTGATCAATCACTAAGCAGCAAGTAACCAGACTTCCAAACTCCTGAATGCAATGTAGTCATTAGTCTTTTCATCTCCACACTTTGTGTGGAGGAAAAATCCAAAATCCCACCCCAGTTCCTTGGCAGGAGGGGGAGAGAGAAGGGGCTGTGGAGGAAATATCTCCCAATTACAACAAAAGAAGATTCATGCAACTTCTGAATCCTGAGCTAAGACATAAATAGCAAGTACAAGTATAATGTATAAAATATAAAAATAAAACTTGCTTAAGTAAGGGTTAAGGGAAACTAAGCTTAACTACTACTTTCAAGGTTTCTCTTTCCACACTCACAGCCCCAGAAACCTGTTTGAACTCTTGTCGCTCCGTTTGTGCATGCTTACAGAGCAGAAACAAACCCACATTCTTTTTTCAGAAGTAAAAGCACATAGGATCCCTTCATCAGTGGGGGCTTAAGAAACAGACAACTGTTTGCAAAGTCAGTTACATTTGTATATATGCACAAATGCTAAAACTATAGTCTTGATCAGAGACACTCTCTGTACATATACATAATGTGTGTGTATATGTACACACACAAACAGCATTGTGTATGGTTTTTTTGCAAATACAGTAGAGACAAGCTGAAACATTTTTGAAAAATAAGCTTCTACACAGGAATATCCACATTTGTGAGCAGTGACATTCTCATCAATGACAAGACACTATGAAGTCATATGTCCATAGTTATTAAGTAGATTGGGAAAAGACACCCCAGCATTAGCGAGGTCCATGAGTTACATTCCACAGCAGAACCCTTTGGGGTTAAATAACCACCACAGATTAAGTAAAGTGGGATCATTAAAATAACCTAATTTGGACTTTTCTCTCCCACCCCGTTCCTAATTTAAGATCCTTTTCTATGACCCAACTGATGCTTTTAGTTTTCTCTCCACTGAGGAAACAGACCCCAGAAGTTGACATTGGTGGTGGCTGGACGTTGGTGTTCCTAAGAACACCCCAAGACCTGGCTCTCCTGCTCTCTTGTCAAAGCCATAGAACATCTCCCCTGTGGGTGCCAGTGGCATGGCTAGAAATGGCTCTCAGTGCCCGTGGCTGCCCAGGTGCCCTGGATGTGCAGACACACCTTCACTAAGCCCCGGACACTTGTTTGAAGACACTGATGACTAGTGGAACAACCAATCTCCACAAAGCCACAGATATGCTTGAACTTATATACTCACAGAAAGTCTATTCACTGTCACTCACAAAGATTTACGTTTATTGCACGTTTGTCGGTCATCATCCTGGATATGCAATCTGGGCTTCTAGTAACATTTAAGAACAATTATATTATTATTTTCCAAAAAAAATAGCATACAAAACCAGTGTATCACACGCAGGTTCTAATTTTCATTGCTGTACAACTCTAGTCATGCTCATTTAGCAGTCTAAAATTGAACATTTAAATATTTCAAAGTAGCAGTAACAATAACAAACATGATGGTGAGATAAAAACCAGCTTGTATATTTTCCCATTGGAGTGGGAACTTTCTTCTGTATTACACTGTCGTTTGGTATTTCCACAGCAAACTGCCCTGTGTGCCTTGACACCACACATGCCTTGAGGGAAGACTTCAGTCACACACACGCAATGCACTCAACATTCAGATATCGAGATGCAAACAAGGTTTTGCCTTTTGGTGATGGGAGCAGAGATCTGCATTAGGTATCATCAGAAGAGCTCTATCTGGCCTGCATATGAACTTTGCCACCAATTCAACTTCTCATTACGCTCATTAAAAAAACCCTAAAACTGTAGCTGAATTAAATGGCAATTCAGAATATCCCTGACCCTGAAATAAACAATCCTGCTGCTCCTATAAACTCATTACTGGGTTTATGCCTAAAGCATGGTGCCTTTTTTCAACTCCTGCTTTTTTTTTATTTGTTTCCAAAATATCAAGACAGCATATTTGATGCAAAATTAATACTGTTTCCCAGAAGGACTGGTGAAAAAAATAAAGATTTCTGTATGCATAGCTCTAAAATGTGTTTCCTTTAAATTCCCTCTGACTGTCAGGGAATAACTGTAACATCAGCTTTCTTGCAAGAGGTATTGGCAACCCCATACCGGTGCAATTAAGCTCTACGTTTAAAGGAAAACACACCAAAATTTACCAAAGAAGATAAACATAGCAAACAAATCTGACAAGTAAATAAGCACAAGGAATTAAGTACTGCTACATTCTTCCTCTGATTTTTTAAGTGACAGGTATGCTGCTGCTATGCATTATGCTTCAGCCCTGAGTACACCCAGGACGTTTCTTGGAGAGCCACACAATTATTTCATTCATAGAGTACTATGAAAACTTGCTCCTGCTGGAGCCATCTTATAAGGAAAATGCCCAAATATAGCTCAGTGGAATATTATTAGCTGGAATGTAAAATATCACTGATTACCTGACACAACCAGCAGCTGTCAGTCAATGGGAAACAAATCACAATTAACTACTCACATACTCTTTAACTGTACACACCCAATATATACTAAAATACTAAAACTGTATTATCTAAACCTATACTACACTTACTAACCAATTTCTTCTATATTTAATTTGTTCCAGAATGATTATTTACCAAGACCTCAAAGAGAGCTACATTTCATTGTAAACAACCCTTATTTATTACAAGCAGAAGCTGACTACAAAGAAGCCAAATAATTTCTTCTTCCCTCACCCTGTGAGAAATACACACGGTTTGACAGCCAGCAGAATAGTTATCATGGTCAGTGTTTGTTTACTGTGTTATGTACATGTGAAGAGCTGCAGGCCAAAATCCTGTATGGTTACCACATACAGGTTAGCAGAGAGAGGGAATGACTGAGGCAGTGTAAGGATGACTTCAGGTACTTGAAGGTACCAGACTGCATTAAGCAGCTCTAACAGACTGAATTTTCAATGGATACAGCTATCATAGAGCAGGAAAACTTGAGCATGTATAGCCCCACTGAGGTCAGTAACAAGCTTTCCTCTACCCACAACTGACTTTTTTTTTTCTGCATTATTTTTCCTTTGTTATTTTTCTATGCAATCAAACAGAATATTGCACGGGGACACGTGTCACATTAATGTCACATCTAGTCCATTTTTCCATTATATATGCACATGATGAACTTACAGCATGACCTGAAAAGTCATCTAGAAAAATTTCAGTCAGCACATCATTGAAATCTCCCTAGTTTGTAAGCCTTTCTATCTACTTATAAATATTTCTTTTTCTAGAAATTTCTTGTTTATACAGGTCACAGAGCCACACGTATTCTGTGCATTCATGTATAAACTATAAAATGAATAGTGTTTTAAACCCACATTATCATGGCATTTTAATCAAAAGCTATACACTAAGCACTTTCCAGTGAGATAATGATTTTGACATGTATTTGACAATACCATTCATAAGTCAATTATGAATTATTTGCAATTACTATATTTTAATTTTCAGGGAAATATGCAACAGCTCATAAAGAAAGAAAAAAATTCTTACCTTCACAATATTATCCTAGCAGCAATACCTGATTCTGAACAGTTGTATTTCATCTCCAAGTCTAAAGTTATCTTGAAGACTATGTGGTTAAGTGGAGTAGATAATTACTGGGTCTTGGATAGAAAATTGTCCCTTCTCTGGGCTTTCTGAACACGACTTCTGAAAGACACATATATTTTTTTTCTCTTTTGTTGTAGGGACACATGGGTTGTCAAGATCTCTTTTCTAGGTGGACACAAGAAACCTAACAATATGGGTTATCAACACAGAATCAGAGAGAGATTCAACACTGAATCAAGCTGGGAGGGACCCATAAATATCACTGAGGCCATTTCCTTGTAGGACTACCTAAAACTAAACCATATGACTAAGAGTTGACTGTCATAAGAATTACTATATCAGGAGCCAACCAAACCAATGGAGGACAAGCCTCAAAAGAGGCAGTGCAAATCACCCAAACTGAGCTGGCTTGGGTGTCCAGTAACTCCACACAACACATCACCTCTCCCATCCTGAGTGACTACTGTAACAGATGGAGACAGATATCATGGACTAAATGAACTCAGACAACTTTAGGGACATTGGGAAAATTTTACAGGCATTTCCTATGGGTGGTCCATGAATCATGAGTGGAGTGGTGGTTAATGAGGTTGTAATGGGTAGTGCAGTACCTAAGCATGATCCAAATGGCATGGAATGTTGGAGAATGTATTGGTTTTGGCTGGGATAGAGTTAATTTTCTTCACAGTGACTGGTATGGGGCTGTGGTTTGCGTTTGCGCTGAAAACAGTGTTGATGACACAGGGATGTTTTTGTTGCTGCTGTTTCAGTGCTCACACAGAGCCAAGACCTGTCCTACTCCTCACCTCACCAGCAAGCAGGCTGGGGGCACACAAGATGTTGGGACACAGCCAGGACAGCTGACACCAACTGACCAAATGGATATTCCATACAACATGGCATCATACTTTGAATATAACATTGGGTGAAGGAGGCTGGGGTTAAACCACAACCATGAGTCAGTATTTAAAAAGCAAAAAAAAACCCCACCAAATTCAGAGGTTATAACGAATATATTCTTTTATAGTAGTTTTCTGTTTCACATGCTGACTCCAAAAGACACATCAGTACTGATGTGACATCATATTGATTTTAATCTGAGTTTGGCTTCAGGCTTTGTTCATATTTTCAGAATTCATTATAAATAATGATTGGCTCAAGTGTGCATTACTTGTGCTTTATGATGGTTAGAGTTAATGGGACTCGAAGCTATTTTAGTTCATATTATCTTGCTTATACTGGAGGTTTCTGTCCTCAGGCAATCAAGATAAAGAGATATTCTGGTCCTCAGAGGGCATTGTTCCTGTAAAAAGGAAGCTATGGATGATATTGCAAATAGGCACAAAGCACTTATCACCGTGTCTGTGCCTATTTTTTGGAAGTTAAATGCAAAAAAAACATATTTTCAAATTTGAAGACCAACAAATCTAGGTTTTTTCCTTCCCTTTTATCATCATGCCTGGACAATTATTGCCAGTGTTCCATTTGAGTGCAAGCAGTGCAACAGACTACAAGTGGAGAGACACTAGTAGAGCCTTTCCTGATGGATGGCAAATGGACCTGTTGTACTCTGTTGAACAACAGCCAGCATGGAAAGAAGAGCTCAGATTAAAAAAAAAAAGCTGCCTAGCATTTTCTCCTGCTAGCAGTTGGAAGATTAGTAACTCTGTTATGCAGTTACACTGAGCTTCAGACTAATCTACATGTTTAAACCCACATAGATGCTGTTGTACAGATTGCTACTGCCAGACAAAAGCATCAGCAACTGCAGAACAACCCATGTTTCAAGAATGCAACTTTTTTTTTACTAGGTGACAGTAAAAGAGAAATAAATCTGCTCTTACAATTGCTGTTGCTCTCTAGTTTCTTCTGCAGTGATGAGTTTCTCGTGCAGTATAAAACAGCCGTTCCACATATTTCTCTTTGGCAATTAAAACAGCTTCTAATTTAGCTAAGGTTAATTTAAAATGGGAAAAAAAACCCACAAATAACAAATATCTGGAAGCAACTTGTGCATGGATAAAGCCAACCACTCAATTTTAGCTTTAGAGGTGATGAATAACTCCTAAAGAAGCCTGTCTACCTGTGGAAAGGTCCAGGACAACACACCCAGAAAATCTAATTTAACACTGTATTTAGGTGTACTTGAACGGGGTTGTATAGGTAGTAGACGTGAAGGAAGCACTGGAGGCAACCCCTCGTAACATGAACAAAAATGAACTCTTTTTTTTTGTTTTTTCTTTTCCTTGAGCTCTTTCACTGGTTTCATAGAAGGTTTGAGTGAACTCTGAATATGAGGGACAAGAACAACAACCTTTGCACATTTCACAGGCTTGAAAGCAATTTAAAGACAGTACACACAATAATAGAAACTGTCTGTTATTAGCCAGGTGTCTCTTTATATCCATGCACCTGAGTAAAATAGGTCCCATGTGAACTGAAAGAGATCAACAAAGTAACTACTAACCAAAATGCAAACCTGGTAGTGATGGTGCTTTCCACTTTCTCCTCCAAGAGCCACAAAAGACAGTTTTATTTATTGTTTTCCAGTCATATCAGTTCACTACACACCCTCTTTCCCACACAGTCATCCCTCTTGACTGAATCCATCACTGATTTTACAACAGCTCTCTGAGATACCCACAGGATGTTGCTATGCATTACAATAAATCAAAATATTCCTAATTAATTTTCAATTTTATTTTCTATGACACAAAAACTGCTTCTCATTGATCAAGAGTAAACATACTGAGTTGTCATTTTGAAATACCACATTTAGTTCCTAGTAGCTATTGAAACTGAAAAATGTGAGTTATGAATGTTCACTCAAATGTAATAATCGCCCTTCTGAGTTTTTAACTTTCTTCTGACACTTTCCACTGTTTAAAACCTTAACCAGTTCTTTGGATCTGATTGTACCAGGCAGTGTAAAATAGGTATTAAGTGTTCTGTGACATGTCTACCTGTGAGTAAACACTGGTTTCAACTGGTGTACCCAGAGGTGCTCCTCTGACACTCCTACAGACAAATCCAATCACATGCATTGCTCTAGTTAACGTTAGGGACACGGCTCATGTAACAGTACCAAACCTGGTCTTCTAAGCTACTTCCAAACAAATAATTTATTCTCCATGTTTTAGCAGTGGCATCTGACCAAAGAGCATAACGTCACCTCATGTGGACACCCCAGGAAATTGGGGAAACCTTACAACTATTACATTTCTAGCAAACATACTATCTGCCTTTCCAATTAGTATGCTGTTTCCACAATACTGGCACCAGTGTTTCTTCTGTTCAGGTTAAATATCACAGAAGAGATACTAATGGTAACAAAAACAACAAAAGTGAAATAATTTGCTGTGTTTTAGAGCTGCATTATAATGTGTAATAGACTTTTTAATAACGTGAAATGAGACTGATTTATAAATCTGTGGAATGACATCTGAAAAGGACTTAGATAGGCTGGTAAAAAACAAATGGCAACTAATGTATCTTTCACGTTGGCCGTGGCAGTGATTTACTATGTTGTCTGCAAAGCTAAATATACATCATAAATCCCTCCAACAGAAGCCTTATTATATTCATCCATCTCTTCCCTATGAGCCAACAATTTTTTCTTTCATAAGCTTTATTGTATAAAAAGGAGCTCATTATATAAAATAAAATGCAGGCTAAAGCCAGTGATCTTACATTAACCTAATGAGGACTTTATCTAAAGAACACATACGGGAGCTACCCTGTGGTTGTGTTACCGTTAGAGACTATTTATCGAGTGACAGTGGGAAAGCTCTTTCTCTGGAAGATAAAATGATACCGAGCTCTTTATAAACCTACATAAACTGATCAGTTTTCTGCCTCAGTTTAAGGTATTCTATACAATCTATTACATAACTTAAAGTGGAAAGAAAGATCTCGACAGTTTGCAACAGAGTGTGATTGTAAGGAGGAATTATTTGCTGACTGAGGCAACGTGAAGTAATTAGACCAGCAAACAGAACCTTAGTGGACACTGAAAATCAGTGTGAAGGGGGGCTCCATTCAGTCAGTTGACAATGAAAATTCAGACCGCTGATGTCCACACTTGGTGGTTTTGAAGTGCCCTGTGCACTGTTCAGCACATAGACAACAGCAATAACAGGCAATAGCACTACAGTGGGGGGCATGCTTTCATTCACAGCAAACTCCCACCATGTAACTACTGTCCTGCAAAGACAGTTTCATCAGCCACTGGGAGAACGCATCAGATGACCGCCGACAGATGCGGTGGGCAGCAGTCGCTGACCAATAAAGGCTGGGAGGGGAAGGCGTTAGCATCAACAATACCAAACGTGTGCTTGTTAAAGCAGATGTCAGAACGAATCACAGAATGAAAGGGGTTGGAAGGGAACTCTGGAGATCAAGTGAGATATCACCCAGACCAGAGAGAGGCAAGAGACTCATGATACCGTTGAGAAATGGGATTATTCCTGAACAACCTCAAAACACTAGAATGGCGGGCAGGCAATTAAAGAAAAACGTTAGCAACTTTTTGCTTTCAACAATTTCAGAATATCTGAGGAACGCAATCCTGCATTCCTGTTTGAAATTTGTGCTACATTGTGCTTTTCCATTGAGTTCCTTAGACTGCTGAGGCACCTGGAAAAGATCACAGCCATTCCTCCATTGCTAGAGTGGCTGCTTTCGGTGCTTTGCCCAACCAACTTTGCCTGCTTGATTAAGATACACTTTCATAGACTTTTGGAATCAGAATTGAATGAGCAGGAAAATGTTTGCAGCCTTTAAATCTCATCACAATTTATGCAGAAAAACAACAAAATCTGAAGAGGTCCATGCATATCCTTTACAGAATGAAAAATCAAACTTTTAAAAACTTTTTTTAATTATTCCATATTTGTTTAGGAAGAATAAATCACATTTATTGAAGGACAAGTTTCAAATTTACTTTTAATTACATGTGTCTAGGAGTTATTAGAAAGGAGGCTTGATGGCTACACTGCAGAATACTTTTTGATTTGTTAATGCAGAGTTGTTAATTGAAAAGAAAGCTAACGATGTTTTCAGCAGTGACAGTAAGGCATTACTGTAAGTAATTGCTTCATTTGTTTAAAAAGGTTTCTTATTAGATCATGAAAACAAACAAAAACTCCAAGGATTTTACATACCTGTATCTAAAATTGGGTGTTAATGATTAATTTAATTATTTTTAACAGAAACCACTGCAGAACGATGGTTATTTGTGTTACTTTTTCTAAACAGATGATAACGATGTCTGATCACCATAGTTCTAGAAACACATTACAGGACTTCTTAAAAATGGCCCACATTTTTTTCAAAATTGAATTGGTTTTCTTAGTGTCTTTGCTTTGTTATCTTTTCAGTTTCTTTTTGGGTTGAGGTGTATTTCATCTTTCTTCTCATTCTTATTTTCTTACCCATTTCTGCAATGAAGAAATTAAATGTTCTGCTGGTTCCGAATGGGTTTATATGTTACAGACCCCCACTTTTCAGGGGATGGCTCCACATGTGCTTGCCCATGGCAAGCGAGGAATTCCTGACTTTTGATTTACCTGTTAAACTGTCTTCATCTCAGCCCACCAGTTTTCTCACTTTTACTCATGTGATTCTCTCCCCCCACCCTGCTGGTGGGGGAATGAGCAAGTGGCTGCGTGGGACTGAGCTGTCAACTCGGGATAAACCACGACAGCCACGCTCTTTCTTTACTTTGCTCTCTAACTCCTTTCTGCATGGTGCTTCTTATTTCTCTTTACATTTCCTGAATCATGAAGACTAGAGACCAAGACCAAAAAGCAAAAGCATAGATATACCAATCACATGTTATTCCTATTTCCAGCAGCTAACCAAAACAACTGCAGTGGCCCTGAAGAAACGGCATACAGCAATTATGAGATTATTTCTTCCTGTATCTACAAACCTGCCACTGAAAGCCACGTAAAAGGTAGTGCAATATCCAACCTGCAGTTGCTGTCAATCTGACCTTCCCACTATTCTACCAAAACAAACTTATTTCAAGCACTTCTCAAAAGTTGTAGTTTTATAATAGACATGATATAGTTTTATTTGGTACTTACTTCACCTCTGTGTCTACCCATCTCCTCTTTAGATTTCAAACAAATAACAAAGCTACAAATGTAACACAACTGCACAATCTGCTGTGCCACACTACCAATGTGCTGAAAAGCGAGGTGGGGTGAGGAATTGCTCCTTCTACCATTATATGTTCAAGGCATCAATGCCCCCCAAAGGACTTAATAAGAACAGCAAACTTATTATACGTAAATGCATTTTAAAAAGGAGGAAAGAAAGCACCTTATCTCACAGAAAGACAAAGATAACTCTGGAAATATGAAGTGGAATCATTTGCTGAAGTACAAAAGACAAAACAAGCCCCAAACAAACCCTGAAGTCCAAGCACACATATTATAAATAAACCACACAAAAGTCAGCACATTCTTCCAGGTATGTTCTTGCTCGCTCTCCTTCATCTCTCAAATCACCTCTTCCCTTGACTGGTTTCCCTTACTGCAAATTTTTTCTCCATAAAAAGAAAGAAGCAATGATTGCTGGGACAAGGATTCCTCATATTTTATCACTTCCAAAGCTATGGGCACAGCAGGCTCCTAATTCCTGACCGCAGACCCTTGGGTGTTATTGCCATGAGTATACTGACATTCCAGGGAACAAGGAAATAAGTAGAGCAAAACCAAATCCACACATTTTAAAAACATATGTGAATATCTTTGCCATTAAAGCATGTCTGTCCTCTCACATCCACAGTACTGCTTACTTATAAGCCTACAAGAAGGACTTGTATTTCCAGGTATGTCACAGGTTTCAAAGAACACTGGAGCAAATAAATGCTTGCAATAAAGTCACATGAAAATTTTTCTCATGACTGTCGTCATATTGGCTTCCACACATTCAGGACAGGACTAATCTCAACTAACCTTAAGTATGTGTAGTACACGAATATGTTGTACATGTATATGTAGGTGAGATGCCTACATCTCACCCCCAGCTTCTTTGGGAGTCAGACTTTTCAGGGAACAACTCTTCTCTCTCTAGCAAATGTCTCAGATAAGTTGTGACCTGAAAGAGCCTCTCTATCGCTCCATTCACGGTAAGAAAAACATAGCATTCTCATCCTAGGCATAGGTGTCTATACTGACATCTATATTCACTAAAATGAATTCCTACCCAGGAAAAGTAACGTTTCTCAAGGATTTGCCAGCTGTTTGTAGATCATATATAAACAGTAAGAAGGAATCATCATAGCATGACCATGTTAACTGAACGGGGAAACTGCAAGGCATTCATATACATTCACTGAAGAAGAAACTGTGCATAGTGACCTTTCTGCAGTGACCTGCACTTGAAATATTTGTTTACTTAAATGTTTTATCAAAGAATTGCAACTAACTGGTAAATTTTTCATGAATGGGCAAGCAGCAGGATTATTTGCTTGAATATAGAGTTCATCAGGAGGTGTAAAGCACTTTTATGAATCTGCTTTTCACAACTTTCCTGTGAAAAGGAGATTATGACAGTTTTACAGATGGGTACATTTAAGCACAGAAATATGAAGTGTAAAGCCGGGCTAACAGGGTAAGTTATCTGAAAAGCTAGGCAAGTACCAATTTTCCTTTCTGTCCTATTCTGTGAATGCTATGTATGTGACACTGACTTTCTGGAAATTATACTTCCCAGAATCTCTCTTAAATAAAAGGCCAGCCTTTTCCCTTTCCGAGTTTTAGTTTAATGTGCATTCTTCAATATTTAAAAATGAACTCATAACCAGTTCACCAAATTCATATGCTTTAATATTCTCTCAAACTGATTCATAAAGCATGAGACAACTAATTCACCAACCTTAACTCCATGTTGAACGTGCTAAACTTTACCAGTCACATCTTCTGCTGCAGGAGCTCTTCCACTCAAATAGCAAATGTACTCTGCCTGCCTTCATGTTTGAATGGTACCTGCAAAGAAAGAGTTGTCTGCTTGATTTGAGTTCATAAGTCATTCTTCAGAGCGCTCCATTTTTTTTCCCCTCACCTTCTTAAGTTGCCTCTGGCTTTTCACTGCACATTTGGACTGGGTCTTTCTAATAGGTTATTCTGGCAAAGCCTCATCAAGTCAAACTAAAGGATGTTGGGTTCTTCACAGCAAATACATCCTCATGAAATGCCACTGTAAACTTTTCTTATACTACTGTCTCTCTGACAAAGCATCACTACAGCATGTCACTACATACTACAATATCTAGTTATTGTAAGTAAGAACAGTAAGTGAGAAGGGTGGAAGTGTTTGGGGGTTTTGGGGTGGTTTTGGCTGCAGTTTTTTAGAAGAAAGTCTGTTAATAAGTAATCTTAATTTTATATGATTTTATTCTTTCAATTGGTCACTTTATTACTGATCAGTTTTATTTGCAATTCAAAGGGGACCAACGTAGTTCTCTGCTACCCTAGAACCATGCCAGAGTTCCACCTTTAGTGAAATCTGAAACCTCAAAAACCCAAATGGTATTGAAAAATAGTGCAGCAAACAGAGAGAAACAGTAAAAAAGAGCTTTAAAGATGAAAATAAAAGAAGAAAGTAATGATCTCAGATGTCATTAGTAAAATTATCTGAGAAAGAGACGATAGGGTGGGAGGGGGGAAAGGTAAAATAGAAAAAGAAAAAGAACAAAAGCTCTCCAAGAATATTTTACTGGTTTAGGTATTAGAGTTTTGGTGAAACTAACATTACCTATTCACATACTTTTTCTTCCCTCCCCCTCCATCTCTTCCAAGGAGTGCCAGAAAGTCTTATTTTCCATTTGTGATAGAGAGGAAAAAGAACCACAGGTTCCTTAGTATCCTTTCTGTCTGTATCTTCAAAGGACTTCAGGATTTAGACTGAGAATAATTTAAATGGTGAGGCACTAAGCTGAGGATTAGCATCAAGTATTCTACATATCAGAAAAATGCAACTGCCCATCACAGTAAAGCTCAGCGGCCAAGAGGCAAAGTGACCCTGGGGCTGGTCTACTAAAAACCATCCCAAATGTCATCACCTTCTCTTCCAAAAATCAAGAAACACTTTTTGCCCTTTCTGTCTGAGAGCTACTTAGCATGTTGTACGTAATGCAAACACAGAAGCCAACCAGCATGCAATTCTATTTCCAGTTTATTTTAGTGAACCCTAAGGCACACATGCAAGCCCGCGGACCCAGAGATGTCACCAGATTCCTGTCGTACAGCTTGACCTTTCAAGTGCTCTAAGGCACCAGCAGACCAATCTGTACATTTCACATCTAACACAGCTGATCTCTTACAGAGAGAGTGTCCTACAGTTAATTTGTCAATGATGGATAATAATTACAGAATGGCAACTTACATCATGGTAACTGCCAGATTAATTTCTCAGCTCTTATTTGGACTATGTTTACTTTAAGCTTTATTTAAGGTGTTTCTTCTGACACATTGTATCAGCAGAAGTAACTGTCATAACTACAGCTAGACTACAAATGCTAGGTCCCAAAGAGCAATCCCTAAATCAATATTTACAAGTAAGCTACAAAAGGTCTCAGAAAAACCCTATAACCCTGCAATACTGATGTGGGGTGAAATATGTAATTGGCTCCCTGGAAAGCCTTATCCGAAGACAAATATTATTTCACATAAAATTGTCCAATTAGGAGGAAAGTAAGGAAAAGAATAATTTTCCCTAAGGTTTTTGTGTAAGTTTTCTATCCAGATAAATATCAACAATACGCATATCATTGGCCATTATTACAGAGGTAACTCATGATCTCATTTCTGAAAGCCCATTTCAGTCTACAAAACAAGGTTTTGGGATCGCTAAATATTTTATTCCCTAGCATTTTCCTATTTTTTTCCACCAATAAGGAGAAGTTATTGGATAGCATCATAGTAAAAGTAATTTACATGCATGGCTACACCAAGTTCAGGAGAAGTTGCCTCCACAAGCCTTTTCAAAATTACTTTTGTTAGTATTTCAGCTGACACGAAGTATCTGTGTTTTCTATGTCACCTGTCTATGTGCATCATCACAGAACGTGCCTCAAAAAACAAGGACAACTGAAGTTTGGCTTACATAACACCCACTTAAAAGGTAGAGATGTCAGACTTACTTATTTACATGTTATTTACATGCTCCTTTCCATCTTAATGGTCAACTAAAACCCAACAAACTACTTGGCAATTTATGTACTGTCAACCTTCCTCTTTAAAAATGGCACGTGAACAGACTGCCAGGAATGGTATGTTGTATTGTGGAAAAAGGACTGAAAATATTAGGGGACCAGAACATCTCTCTTATAAAGAGAGGCTGAGGAACTTGGGACTTTTTTAGCACAGAGAAGATGGAGGGAGGATCTTATCAGCACCTATAAATACTTGAGGGGTGGGTGTCAGGAGGATGGGGCCAGTCTGTTTTTCAGTGGTGGCCAGTGACAGGACAAGAAGCAACAAGCATAAACTTCAGGATAGGAAGTTCCACCTAAACATGATGAGGAACTTTTTCACTATGAGGGCGACAGAGCACTGGAACAGGCTGCCCAAAGAGGTTGTGAAGTCTCCTCCTGAGACATTCAAGACCAATCTGGACGTGTTCCCGTGTTACCTAATCTAGGTGATCCTGCTCTGGCTGGGTGCTTGGACTCAATGATCCCTAGAGGTCCCTTCCAACCCCTATAGTTCTGTTATTCTGTGATCCCAAAACCTGACTGATTTTGATTTTCAGAGTATCAGGTTGCATTAGGAATATTTACAGGTAAAACTAAGATTTATACCAGAGCACCTACAGGTATAAGCCTTCCCTCACCATTACCCACCTCAGTTTTGGGACCTGAGCAGCCCATTATCCTGGGAGCAGGACAGAATTTCCCTGCCAAACTGTGCTCCAGAGTAATTACAACCACCTGGTACACAGGAATTTCACATATGTGCTGAGAGGTGAAACAAATGTGCTGTCTTTTTGAATGTTCTCAGCAATAATGTGATTCTACTTGCTGCTGGGTTGTATTAATACACAGTGGTAAAAGCATGTTTTTTGGTTAGGTTTTTATTTTTGAGAGTAGAGGAATACTAATATATAAGAGAGGAAAAATCCTTAAGAAATGCAAAGTAATAAATTAAACTAATGCAAATAAAGCAGTGATTTTGTATCAGAAATAGGGAAGAAAAAAAAAAATAAGAGAAAGAATGCAAGCAAGCAGCATGAAGAAATTTTTTCCTGACCCAACAGCACACAAGCTCAGCTTCTTTAAATCACACAATAAGTCTTGTCTTCTGTTTATCCAATGAAGAGGGCCAAGCTATTTCACTCATGCTCTGGATGTCAATTCCAGTATTTACCTGCTACATTATCTCACCCGAAAGCTGTTAAATGGCATGCAGACATCTGTGTTGTCCTGCAGGTATGGGAATCTTGGCAGATTTTCAGAATAATTAGAAACCAAACCCATAATTTGGAGAAAGATACTTGAACACTGCAACTATGGCTGTTTGGTCAAGCAAATTACTGCATTTTAGTGCATACCACAAAGTGGGTTACTGTTACTCGAAAGCAGAAAGCGGAAGTATGTTAAACAAACCATACATAATTTGGGTTCAGTGAACAGGTTATGCACATCAGAGTTTATCAGCTGTTGGTCAGACAGTCAAGTTACACCAAACGAATCCTTCTTTATTTGCAAGGTAATGCTCCTGTCATTCACTCAGTGGGTTCCTTCTCTGCTTGACTGAAACTGTCTCCTAGGTCCACAGTGGTAAGTGACCCTCAAAAAAGCTCTTGCTAAATGATGCTACCGAAGATCAACTGAAGCTATAGTATTTCAAGAAACCCCTGGGGCACTGAATTAAGCAACATATTTGGGCTTCCAAGACATGTTTTCATTGTTATGCCATCCTGTGTCTTATAGAGTATCAGTTTCCACAGCAAAAGAAACAGACAAATGCTGACATATGTGAAGAATATATATGCACAGCCATTATGACTTCATGCATCTGATTACTCCCTCCTCCTTCCTGACACTTGTTTGTTCTGAAGAATTAATTCCACTAACCAAAGAATAACTCTGAAGTCCCTTTTTGGACCTGGTGATTCCTCTTCTGCTTTGAAGTTTGCTGACATAAAATCTAAAGCTGTATGTCCCATAGTGATCTAAGCCATACTGCTTTTCAAAACATCGCTTCATTCCACAACTGAAGATCAAGATGTGTTTTAACTAACTCCTTGAAGGCTAAGTGAGAAATTAATTATTGCTCCACCCATGTACTCAGATACTCACAGCCAGAAATGAGCGCAAGGTCTTCCTTAAGCATTCATAGGTTTGTAATGTTTAAGGAAATATAGTTTAAAATATAAATGGCTCTTTCATTCCAGGTGTTTCTGTTTTAATTGTTATTTTTTTCAGAATAATTTTCATATTAATTCAAACAGATTTTGTTCTGGTCATTTTGTATGGGTAAATGGGTAAGTATATGCTTTGATTTTTAATGAGCAGAAAGTTGTTAGCCATTTTTCATAGAGGGATGTGACTAATTTTATTTTATAACCTTGGCTAATAGATAATTAGGTGTTTCACTCAAATTAGCTCTGACACAGCTGGAGGCAAAGTGGGAGGAAGCAAAAAGCTGGCTTTTGCCATAAATTTTGTACTATCAGCTTCTGAACACCTCTGTGAAGCAGCTGATAGGAAATGGTATATTGGATATGCATAACTTGTGTTTGCATTTTGTTAACAGTATTCTCAGTATTTAAGTAAAGAGAAGCTTAATAAAAAAGATATGCAGGGGAAGAGGATCTCCCATAGAGATCATTAAGTGGATTGCTGAAGCTGTACAGATTTCAAAACAAATTTCCTGGATCAGGTACTTCCTCGGGCTTCACACTGTCATCCGTTAGTATCATTGCTTTAATGTGATCCTGTCACAACACGACGGTTTAAAAACTGTGACTCTGCTCAGCCCAGCTGCCTCCGGTTGACAAATGACAGAATTACTCATGCCTGTGTACTTAGGCTCCCTTGTGCCAAGCACCCACCTCTGTGTGATTTTGCCTGGAGTCCACCAGGTAATTCTGTCCTAGAGGAACTGACACCATGACAGCACAAGCAGGAGATGGGCTCATGTGTTCCATGCCTAACGTGGGCCTTGGTACCAAGGAGAATGTGCACACGCTCCACCAGAGGACTTCTGCAACATGGCACACCAAGTCAGCAGCTCTCAAAAAAAAAAAAAATCACAGGAATCCCCATTTACATAAAGCTATTAGCATTTGAAATATTTTTCAGCTAGCACTTTAAAAAGAGCATCAATCTTGTATCAACACAGCTGCTTTAATGTAGTGGTCTCAACACTGTACGTTGACACATCAGAGCGGGCAGAAAGTCAAGAAAGAACCACCTACATTTTTCTTCTATTTATCCAATTATCTCTTACCAAGAGCTGAAGGACATACTGTCTCTTTTGTCTCATTTCTGCTCTTTGGATCAAGGATGCTGCAAGTTTGTTTTTGTATTATGTTGACGTGAGATTGCATAGCATGACAAGTTTAGCTGAATTTAGAAAGTTGGTCAGATGCCAATATATAATTTCATACTTATGCAGAAGATTATATATTGTGCTTATGTATTATGTATT
The DNA here is from genome assembly GCA_013399135.1 of Heliornis fulica. Lineage (NCBI taxonomy): Eukaryota > Metazoa > Chordata > Aves > Gruiformes > Heliornithidae > Heliornis > Heliornis fulica. The sequence continues at coordinate 449,524 of VXBZ01009164.1, forward strand.
TCCTGTCACAGCCTAGTAGCTTCTTCACTAATTTTTTTTCCCATCTTCTGCAAGTCGCATTTCTTTTCTTATAATGTCTAAGGTAAAAATCTGATTAGTTTCCTAGTAAATACAGTAGATTAAATAAGGAATCAATATATCTAGACACACAGAAAACACCCCCAAAATGGAAGCTAATCATCATCAATTCAAGTGCACAGAAGTGTCTAATCAAGAGAGTTATGCATATTTCAGATTACTCAAACTCACCACTAGATTGACTCGTTTTACTGGGTGTAGTATTTGTGTTTTTAGATAGATGATACCTGGTTACCTATAGTTCTCATCAGTACTGGTACCTATCTTTTATACATACTTGCATATCTATGTTCTTGCAGCAAACATCAGGTTAGCTACTTACTAGAAATGGTGCATTTGATGACAGTCCCTTTTGAGTGACCAATTGCACCAAATTTTGAGAAACATTAAACCTGTAGGCTCATTTAAACAGCTTCCAAAAAAGTGCTGAATAATTATTTCTTAAAGAAGCACTTTTACTGAATAAAACCACATGGTCAAAAGACTCCTACCTTGGCAGAACAAGGTAACCAACAGATACTGAAGCTATCACCTGAAAAGCCTTTCTCAAAACAGCCCCTCTTGAAAGCTTCAGAAACCTGAGTTACATCACCTCTTACCTAGAGCCTACACTTGACTTGCTCTCTTCCGATGATGAAGTAATGAATCACTAACATTATTGCACATACACAGCATCATCAGTGAAACAGTGATATTACAACTATCTTCCCTAAATTATTCATTTCAAAAGCAGTCCAAACTTACAAATAACTTAAGGAAATCTCCCATTCACTCCATACATTCTACTCCAACACATCTTTACCACCTTGGTAAGTTTTACTGCTTTTTTACCCCAGACAATAAAAGTATGTACCTTTTCTTCTAAAGTACCAGAGTAGGTAGGTTTTCTGTGATGTCAGCTTATCTTCACTTTATCTTACTTTCTTGATGTCACAGGATAATGTCTCTATCATTTTATTTGGTATTGAGGTATCTTACAGTGTTCCTCTAGTCTGGTCATTTGCTGATATCAAAAAACAAAAAGAGAAGATATTTTTCACATGTATATCTTTGACCCATCTACAGATGTTTTTGCCTAGACACAAATATTGCCATCATATCTTCCCAATGCTATTAAAACCTTTTTTTCATCCCATCTATGCTCCTTGCTGTAGTTCTCATTTCTCTCATGCTTCTGTGCAAGGCTGCCTCTTGGCAACCAGGTTGTTTGACATTTTCTTAGCCAAAAACAACTATCAAATGATCAACCCCACTTCTATTGATCATTTGGCATCCATCCAGGTTCTCAATCAATTGATCTCTTGCTGCTTCTGAGCTCCAAACAATTGATAATATGTTTTGCCCTGCAGTACCACACTTCTTCATCCTCTGCTCTCTGCAAATTGATATTCCACTTTCACCAATTTATCTACTGGCTTTTTTCCAAGCCAGGGGATCCAGGAAGGTTTTTAACAAAACTTTCCTTCCTCCTGTGTTTGGCTGTGATAGCTAAACTCCCAACTGAGTGGAGAAGAAAGCTTAGCTCTGAAAACTAATAAGGATTTCTGCTGAGAAACCATTCATGCCAACAACTATCCCTACAGATAAATTGAAACAATGTCAATAACTTTCTTCAGGTAATGTCTTCAGGAAGATAAAAAAAAAAAAAAAGAAGAAGATAGAAGTTGTCCCTTGTTCAGTTTTGGCAACATGGAAATTTCAGTCCACTCCAAAAGAGCAGATCTCCTCCAGGGTCTCAATTTCTCCGCAAAGACTTAAAAAAATTTTTTTTAAAAATCACTTCCTAATTTTGGCTCCACATTTTTGGAATTTCTGCAGATCATTAAGAATTGGACAACAAAGGAGTCGGCACTACTTACATGTGGCCTTCCAGGTTTTTTGAGTTCCCCCTTTTGTATCTTATGGTATTTTTAGAGTCATTTAAACTAAGTATTATTGATCACGTGTAACAGGGGTGCAATAGCACAGACAGATGGAAGTCTTTTTACACTTCCAGAAACAGGTACAGCTCCAGATACAGAATGTACATGAATCAGTTCCAAATCTGAGGGATTGCTCAGATTTGCTCTGACCCAGGTGCAGGACCTTGCCGGGAGGTAATGGAGTTCAGCATGCAAGTGCCTGTTACCAACTGTCATGTGGATGTGTGTCCTGCCTTATCCTGATTTGGGTGTTTTAGAGCTGGGAACTTTCTGTAGTCAATATCTCACAACATCCCACAATTATGTTATTCACTAGACGTAACATTAACACTACAGGGAATAAAATGCTGATTTTTTAATACTACTTTAGAGAAGACAGACTAAGCAGTCAAGACTGTGTAATATATGTATCCAACTTGGGTACTGCCAGCAGCTCTTGCCTGTGATCCCATTGGGTGGTAGCCTGAATGCTCTTTTAACCTACAAACACAAGTTATGAACAAGCCAACCAATGGCACCAGAGTGTGAGTTCTGACCATCTTCAGACTTCCCTATTCATATGTAATTATAATACAAACCAAAACATACTGACTTTTCATAAAGAGTATATAATGTGAAACAAACACAGGAACAAATTTCTGTTGCTCTGGGGATCAGGAATGCAATAAAACCTCTTCCAATTCCTGAAGGATCAAATTAGATAAATTTTGTTTAAATACTGGAGAAGATTATCTAACACATTACTGAGAACTCTCGTTGAGCTCATTATAATAACATTTCATATTTAAAATACTTTTAGTTAAAACAATCCAAAATACATTAGTAGAATGCTGCAGTGGCTGTTATCAAGCTGGCACTACATTTCACAGGTAGCCCTGGCACACAGAAATATTCCTGATTGAATCTCATGTGTCCTGGTTTTGGTTGGGGTAGAGTTAATGTTCTTCATAGTAGCTAGTATGGGGCAGAAACCAGCAGAGTGAAGAAAGATCAAATCAAATATTAAAATTGCCTAAGAGAGTTTCTAAAATTCTCAGTCCTTGCCTGAATCAGCAAAGAGAATCTTTCCAAAATAAGTTATCTGCCTGTGTTAACTGTACCTACTTTAGTAAAAGTAAAATGGTGAGTAAAGTCTCAATGAGAAATGAAACCTCTCAAATTAATTTAAATTTGTATCAAGAAATCTAAATTTAGGATATTATTCACTGATTAATAACTATACTACATTCTCCAAACCTGCTTGACTGATGACTTCTCTTAGTCATTTACTAAAAGCAGCAGAAAGATCCTATAACAAAGGTAATTTGTAGAATAAACTAATTCTATTAGAAGATGCCTATAGTGATCATCTAGTCCAACTGCCTGACCAATTTGAGGCTGACCTAGAGTTAAAGATGTTATTAAGGACATTTTCCACTGCCTTAAACACTGTCAGGCTTAGGGCCTGTCAGTGTTTGACCTCCCTCTTGTTAAAGAAATGCTTCCCAATGTCTGGTTTAAACCTTCCCTGGTGCAGCTTTGAACTGTTCACACGTGTCCTATCACTGGAACCCAGGAATATGAGATCAGCACTTTCTCTATACTTCCCCTCCCCAAGAAGTGGTGGAGAGCAATGTGGTCACCCCTCAGCATCCTTTCCTCCAAACTAGACAAGCCCAGAGTCCTTAGTCACTTCTCAAAAGACATTCTTCCCAACATTCCTTCCAGCACTTTCACCTACTCTGGACACATTCAAGCATTTTAATGTACTCTTATGCTGCTTTTAACTACAATTTGTTGATCTTTCTCTTCAAGCTTCCCATTTATTTCACTTGATTGTAGCCCAGAAGAAAAAGTAGTGAGTGGAGAAAAAAAAATAAAATTAAGTGGGCAAATATAGAATTAGGAATAATAGAATAGTCTGCATTTTACAGTTGTAAAATAAATGGATGATAAACGAGCAATAAACTGCTCCTGCAGGGAATGAGGTGTCATAATAGTAGGTATTGTAGAAATATCAGAGATAATATATTTCTGCAACTCAGGACTTTTAATCCTATCTAGATAACTCTGCTTAGGCTGGGTACTGCATTTCAGAACAAAAATTAACAAACAAGATGTAAACAACTGTTTTCAAAAATACAATAAATCCGATAAAAGATGCTTTTTTTTTTTAATCATGTATGAAGAAACACTAAAGGATTTCTGTTTGCTTGGTCTAGAGAAACACATTGTCAAAGTAGGAGTTGCAACAATTTTCAACCATTAAAAGCCCAATATAAAAATTGCAATTTAGTTGTTTTCTGTAGCACCTGGATGAGAAGAATTGCATTCTATGTACAACTAGAGAAAAGCCTCAGTGTGACATCAGGAACACACTCTGTGACAGAGATAGGCATTACAGCAAGCCATCCTCATTTAAAAGTGTGAAGAACATACCGGACACACATTTGGCAGGGTGGGTTAAGGTTACAGTAGGAAATTACATAATGCCTAGTATTTTTGCATGTTGGGATGGACAACTCTTCCTATCACATAATGTAATGTTTTGTGTGACTGGCAAAACTAACAAAAATGGAGCAGAAATTCCCCACAATTCCAGCTTTTTTTTTTTTTTCATTTTTGAAGTAACACACAGACATAGAACATGTGCTGCATTTCCCAACTCCTAAAGAAGAAGAAATGTTAATATCAAGTTTCTATTAAATTGGTACAAGATGATAAAACTCCTCCTGTTTTTTCAAGAGTATCAAATCACTTATGTTGTTATAACATTATAGCTTGGAGGCTGGCTATCAATGACAGAGTAGAGATTGCTACAGTAACCTTTATTTACTTTTTAAAAGATATTTCTTGCCATGCTTATCTATTTATAGTAGCACCTTAATGATGCATTTGAAATGTGACCAGTGCAAGTGTTACCTTTATACCTTATAATACAGCTGTTAAGAAGGTTACATGTAATCTATCTGCCCCAATAGAGAGATCTTTCTTTTCCTTGACAAAAGTATTGAACTCCCATTAATACTAATAGTAAAGTTCAAAAAGGTTTTCTGCTAAGTTTTTTTCAAGATCACAGTGTAATACACTGTAAATGTTCAGTGCAAGACCATTTCAGACTAAAAAGCCATATAACATTCAGATTCTGAACATTCAGATGTAATACCCAGAGAAAGGATCACATGTAATTTAGGGGAAATTGCCTGAAAATAAAATCAGCTGTCAGCTTCATTAAAGATTACTGGCACAACCATCCAAATACACAATGGCATTCACTCATGTCATTAAACTGGGCATGCAAAGAAACACATCTCTGAAGTAAAACACAAACACTTTTGCAAAGGCTTTCTGTTATACCACTGAAAACCAGCTGCAGTAAAATGAAACAGCACTAAGAAAGGATGAGACAGAATCACAGAGGGGCTGAGGGTGGAAGGGGCCCAGTTCACCCTCAACTGCTCAAACCAGGGTCAGCTCAGAAGCTTGCTCAGGACCACGTCCCCATGAGTTCTGAATCTCTGAGGATGGAGACTCTACAACCTCTCCAGGAAACTTGCCCCACTGTTTGATATCCCCAGCAAGAAATAGGTTTTTTTACTATGTTTAAACTGCTCTTTTATTTCAATTTGTTTTAGTGCCTTTTGCCTCTTGTTCTTTCACCAGTGAGAAGAGTCAGACTTCATCCTCCTAAGAGATGTTAGGAGAATTAAGAAGATATTATTTTACATGTGCAATCATCTACACAGAAAGATCTGGGTATATTTACCTAGGAACTGATCTTTATCATGTTCATATACATGCATCAAAAAATTCCTGAGACATACATCAAGAACAATGATAGGCTCTAGCAAGCATACAGTATTATTTTGCCCATTACAATGGACATACAATTCAATTAGGTGACCTGTTCAGTTAACACACCACCCACCTAGCAGAAATGCGATAAAAAGCAGTCCAGGTTTGTCCTTAAACAACTTCTGTACACAGTAGGTTTACTGAAGACCTTTTAAAGGAACTTGTAGAACCTCTGTCAGCTACAAGGTTGTAGCACCAAGCCTTAGGCTTCCCTGCATGCATCTGAAAAGCAGCTTGGTCTTTGAAATCTCTCTGCCCAAACATACAAGCTACTTAATTTATTCTACTCATATTTGCCAGATTTGCCTTCCACAAACTCTGCCTTTAACATGTCACCAAACCTCCAAATATGACAACAATTTTTTTACTGTTAATGGAAAACATCAAATAATAGTTCCAGCACTACCAAGATCAAAGCAAAAATATGCACCCTAGAATATCAAACTGCCTCCTGTGCCTTCCCACTTGCAAATTACTTATCATCTATTATATAACCCACCTGACAAATTCTATAATGAAGTTTCATGTTTTATTGATACTAGAAAATAGGAGAAATAGCAGAAATCTAGTCCTCCTAATGAAATTAAATTATATGACATGATGATTATTCTACTTTTTTTACTTTGCTTCTGTATATAACAACCCAATCCTAGTACTTATGCAGTTTGTTTGAATATCAAGACAAAATATTTCCTTCAGCATTGTTAGAATACAGTAGTGACTTCAACACACAGAAATTGTGCAATTCATAAAATCTAACCTAGGGAATGAAACACAAAAAAAATATCCAAAGGCAATAAAATTCTAGTAGTTTGTTTTCTTCTGCTTGTAAGTGCAGGAAGACACCACTGTTCATTTACAACTGGATCTCTTCTTCATGGTTCTCTTCACATCCATGACAGCTAGTAACACACACGTTAATGGAAGTTTAGTATGATGAATCAGCAGGTGTAACTACAATATATAATAATTTGAGAACCTTTATTAATCTTTGTTTGGAAGTTAAACAGGAATGCAGTGTGTAGGCTTCGTATGTATTGTACAGTTTCAAAGAGGGCTGAATGGCTTATCTCCACCATCAGTAATGGTATTGTTTAAAACCAAGAATTATCTTAAAGCATGCTAACAAATATGTTAGCATCATGTTACAGCACACCAAGATATGGGTCTGGAACACTATGCATGTCTCTGCAAACTCTTTTCTATGCAACATGGAGAAAATAGGTTGAGAAATTAATGGCATCAACTTCAACCATAAGCAACCAGAGAACTGCCTAGACTCACCATAGATTTTCCTTGCCAGTTCATATTACCATGCTTATAGTTACATCTACTGAGCTTTAATATTTTTTCTTAGATATGTAAACATGGGTAGAAAAACACTGCAGTTACAATTTTTAACTCAGTAGGTAGCTGAAGTAAGGCCATATCACAATGCCAGTATTTATATTACTTCACAAATGTTTCAAAACTATCAACCTGCCCTGCTGAAAGAACTTCAAGATCTGTATTTGGCGAACACATGTTATAATACCATTTGTATTCTAAGCATGGACTTGGACCAGGGACACAAAAAGAGCTGTCTCTAGATGCCAACTGGGACAATCAAGAACCATTAGCAGCCTGTGGATACTTCAATCACGGAAGCTATTGACAGGATGGTTGGATCCTAATTATTTCTGGAACTAGAATAACTTTTGTAGCTTAAAAATAATAATAATGAAAAAGCTAGTACTTCAGAAAAAAAGAGAAAAAATATATCTAGAGAGCATTAGGAAATGGTGGATTTATTCTGAAACCATTCACATTGTCTCAACTTACTCCTGCCTCTCCTGAACACATATGAAATACTCTTACAAAGAATACTGCTAAGCATTCAGAAAAATAAGCTAATGACCTTGTGAACACAGACCTGTAAGGTGAGTCACAAATCAGGACACTGACAAATACCCACAGTTGAAATTGCCTCCCCATTCCCAGGAGAACTTGACAAAATGTAGTCCAGTTTGAAGAAGGACAAGACGAACAAAAGGGAAAAGTACCAAGAAGAACCATGACAGTTCATAACATGACTAAGATACATGCCCTTTTCCAAGCCACTTGATCGTAGAATCATATAATGATTAGAGTTGGGACTCCCAGAGGTCATCTAGTCCAACAAGGGGGTTGCAGGGACACCCCCAACTAGATCAGGTTGCTCAGGGCCTCATCCAACCTGGCCTTGAACGTCTCCAGGGATGGGGCATAAACCACCACCCTGGGCAACCTGTTCCAGTGCTCCACCACTCTTACAGTAAAGAACTTTTTTCTAATATCCTATCTAAATCTCCCTCCCTCTATTTTAAAACCATTACCCCTTGTCCTGTCACAACAGGCCCTACTGAACAGCCTCTCCCCACTGAGGTACTGGCAGACCGCTAGAAGGTCTCCCCGGAGCCTCCTCTTCTCCAGGCTGGACAGCCCCAACTCTCTCAGCCTGTCCTCGTAGGAAAGGTGCTCCAGCCCCTTTATCATCTTTGTGGCCCTCCTCACGAGCAAAGCAAAGGGATTTCCTCCCAAAGTCCACTGATCCTCAGATGTTGTCTCTCTGAAACATCACATTTTCAAAGTAGTAATCGGACCATAAAATGATTATTGTGGAATGCTTTGACTAAAGATAACCTCTTCATTATTAAGCATTTCTGTTTTTTTAGGTTCTGATGGAAACCGTGTGAAGGTTGAACAAGCAAGACAGTTCACAAAGATGCTCAAAGAAAAATGGACACCGTAGAAGTAGCTAAAAGTGCCTTGTCTTAGAAACAGTGACGAAGTATTTTGATTTATGGAGCATAAAAGACAGAAAGATGAGCACAGAATTGGACTGAATCATATATACAAGTGAATACATTAAATGTAAGATCTTGTGAACAAAACCAAGTCTACCCATGACAAAAAGCACAGAACTTTTTTCTTACTTCTAAAGAATAATGCATTTTTGAACTCTCACAAACAAATTGATTGAGGTGCTTATTTCTCTAACCATTGCTCCTGATGCTGGTACTGCATTCATCACAGCCTCATTTTTTTCAGCTCTGCATAAAAAAAAAAACAAACCCAAAAACAAAAACCCACCAGCCTGAAGTTGTTTTCTGCTCTCATCCCAGATCAAAAAAAAAACCTACTTGCAGCTTTCTGTTTCTGAGCATGTAGTGCCATCTATATTCTCAGGATGTTTTCACAGTCTGCATGAAAACAATTACTTTACCTGTCCTAAAAGCTCAGCACATTTAAATGCATTCTTTATTACCCAGATCCTAGATTTTCTAAAGTGACAACTGATTAGGACTGTTTTGCCTTATAGGATGCTAATTTGAGAATCCTTCAATAATGTCAGAAAGCATTAAGCAGCATCCCTCTTGAAATTAAGACTTTTTAAGACACTTCAGGACAAACGCAAACTAAAATACTTTAAATTTTTAAGCAACAGCTGTGTGCTTTCCTCACACAAACCCTGTAAATTCTCACCATTAAAAAATGCAGGAACTACTTGGAGTTTCAAATTTAGCTTTGTAGAGTCTATTCCCATCCCATACCCATTAAGAGCAGACTTGTGAAGGTCAACCTTGCTTCAGGAACTTCAGCAGGAAATGAACTTACCTAAGGAAGGAGTTGTCTCCTTCTGAAGCTGACAACAGGTACTACGCTCTGCGTTCAAGTTTCAAAACAGGAGTTTTGCACATCAGGGCAGGTTACTGGAGCTGAAACAGTGAGGCCCAAAAAACCCACCTCCGTGCTCACAGGAGGAAAACAGGCCTGGAAATTGCACATCTACATGTGATTGCAGAAAAAATGTACTCGAATTTATGAAACATACAAGACTGGAAGCAGTTTAACACCTTTCTTAAAAAGGCATTAGAGTTCCCTCAAGCATTCATATATTTGGGCAGTCTTCCATTTGTACCCTGGCAAAGATCAGTAAGAGACATAAACCATGAAAGGAGTGCCAGGACTTCACTTTCCTACGATCTGCAGTACACTGAGTCAACCCAGAAGACAGGAGATTCTCCACCACTTCAGCTGAATTGCTCTATATGCAAGGCAGGTATAAGGGTAGATGAAACATGGCACAAGGAGCCTTTTCCACATGCAACAGCAGTCACTGTGATAAAATAAAACCAGCAGCATTAAGTACTGCAAAGTAAATGTCTTTTCCTTTTGTCTTGGATGGAAATATGCAGGCATACAAGGACAGATAGGCTGTATTCCTCAAAGAGATGTACTGACAAATACTCTTTGATGTTGGAAGGACTTTTGCCATCTGACTGCAGAGTTCATGACAGTGGTGAGAGACTTCTTACTTTAAAGTACTTCAGCTTCTACTTTAAACAACTGGCTGAACATTTGGTGAGTGATACAGGTCATTGCCTTAATAAAGTACTTGACAACGAGCAGTACAATCTCAGAAAATGCATAAGAACACAATTATAGACACGCCATGAGCAGTAACAGCAAAAATATGAATCAAATTCCAACCAAGTATTAATCTTGTTTGCAGTTCTGTTTTCAATTTTCCAAATCACCAGATTAAAGTACCACAAAAAGAAATTAGTTACAAGAAAAAGCTTATTAGACCATATTGTACATCTCCTTGGCAATATAAAATTGCTCTCTACAGCAAATATCTTAATGCTCTGTTCTGAAAGACTGAAAGACATGCAACTGATCTATTGCAAAAGAAAAAATTCTATTGAAAATTAAGAGTTGCATCCCTATATCCCATCTCAACTTTCCTTTGCTCAATCCTATTTTTCACATCTCCTCAGACCGTCTGTAATCTTTAGGTCCTGCCCTATGACTGACATTAACCTCAAGCAAATAGCTTTCAACTTACTGGATGAAATAATTGAATAATTAAGCACAGAGATTTGGGTTTTCTTTCACTTTTTAGGCACCTATAATACTTCAAAACTACACATGGAAACTTTCTGATTGCATTAACATTTTAACAGAGGCCAAATTATGAATTTGGCATTAACACCCACCAACACCTATGAGAAATATTATTTCCTAAAATGAAAAAAAAAATTGCTTTTGACATTTCAGCGGTCATGTCACACTGGTATTGGTCACATAAATGGTATGAGTCTGATATGTGGCTGCAGGAGGCCCTCCTGTTGAGTTACAAGGTTCAGAAGGTACCTTCCTCCTTTCTAACGCTCTCAGAGAGGAGCCTAGTTGTGGCTACGTCCAGTCTTAGCTCCAGACTTGGTCAATGATTTGTGTCTAAAGGATTACACCTATAACCACACATCAGAGTCAACGTTGGCCTGTCAGAACCCCTGAAGGACTTTCACTGAGTCTTTGTAAAGTTGAAATTAATAGAAAGTTTATTAGTGCAGATATAGAGAGTCTGGGATTGCTGTTGATAAATATTATTGCAACAGCGATGACATATGACCGTGATTATAATTATAGTGCTGGTAAAATACTCTCCCAGGTATTCTCACCACAAAAGTGAAAGAGCAGTTGCTTACCAAGAAGGTGTCCCTGTCTTCGGCAGAGGAGAAGGAGCACAGCCTGTCAACTGCCTTCTTGGGGTCTTCAATTTCTTCCCCTCTCCCGCTGGGGGTGAATTCATCAATATTCGTTATACCCCAGACTTAGCTGCTCCCTCCCAAGAACTGACAATTTGACATGATGTGGGTGGAGAGTCAAGTACTACAGTCACACATGTTTAGCATGTTCTCCTTTTAGCTCATTAGCGTATTCAGGGGTGCCAAATTTAATGTTAATTTCATGGTTAATGAAGCAAAAGGTCTCACTCTGGGCACGGTGGCCTTCAACATTCTGCATAGAACTGTCTGTTTATTCCACAGTCTCTGGCCAAAACAGACTCTACCTTCAGCTGCTTCTCACACCAGCCTTGTGGATCTCCATCCACAGTGTTTGTGTAAGACAAGCAGACACCAGTGTTTTTACCCTCTTAGGTGCAATTCCCTCAGTATCTCAGAACCATCTTGGCATTTTTTTCACTAAGACACTAGCTGCATTCAGTCAAGCCCACAGAATGTTATCTGATCTTTCTTCACATCAGTAATTACTCTTTCCATTAAAACTCACTCTAAGTTTGCAGAGTATCAAGATCAGGCTAAGAGGCACGCGCTCCGTCAGACCTCGTTGCCTCTTTCCTAGCTGTAAAAAGGTCAGTACTACGTAACAACTAGCCTGCATTTTCATAGCATGAAGTTTTTAGGATTTGTAAAGTAGCTTTTAATTCAACAATTAAAATACAGATCACATTATGAACACAAAGTAAGGTTAGCATATTTTTATAATGACCACATAAATCATATGCGTAATCAAGTTATATTTTTATAATTAGCATATAATTACCTTTTTACATAAATTTCTACTGGTTGCAAACCATTTACTGAAATAGTGGTTGAATTTTAATGTTCATCCAATAAAACACCCAGATTTTATTACTCATCCCATGCTTCCCCCATAGAGGCTTGTCTGAAGGAATAGAAGTTATTTCCTCAAAGCAGAAATATTTTCCCCATGAGCACTGTTTTTAAGATGTGGTAATATGATTAACCTGCTTTTAAAAAGAACCATCAGCCTGTAACAACCATCCTTATGGCAAAGAGTTTTTCCTCTTTTCTAAATTCAAACTGAAGGTTTTCTGAAATGAATCTTTGGCAATGATCTTGTAAGACTCCATCAGCAATCACCTGATCACTGTGAGTGTGGAGCAGTTTAACCTCAGTCTTACAGAGGAGTGTGGTCTAAGCCCTTGCAAAGATTTTGTCTCCCAACTGGATGTCCAAATCAAAGTCAGTAATAGAATTGTATATTGATCATGTCTTTCATCGGTCCTTCATTAAAAAGCTTGCCCTTGTTCTTAAATATAAACACTACTTGTTTTCCTTGTAGTTTCTTTGAATATTATTTTAATGGAAGATTTATAACGGCTTGATGTTGAAGCTAAGAATACACTGGCCACCACACAAGAAAAACACAGCACAAAGAAAGGTAATACAGTGCTCTGAATACCATCTGAAGGAAAACAAACAAACAAAACCCATGCAAACTTCACCTTATAAAAATATCAGTAGTACAGATGGGTCACCTAAATCTTGCAGTCAAATAAACAAGCTATAGACGATATAAGTATCAGTTCTTACAGTACCACTGCAAAGCTCACCTCAGTGCAATGAACAAGATGTACAGTTAGCTTTCTTACTAAGATTATTTCTGTCTTCTCTGACAATTCTGTACAAGCAATGCCATGTATTTGCAGGCTCTACTAAAGCATCAACTCTAAGCGTTACATGATTTTCAAGGCTCTCAGTTTTTATTTTTAAGCTAAGTCTTCAGAACTCAAGATTCATAGACAGCAAAACTGGAAAGGACTACTGGAGTTATTTATGATTCCTGCATATCACTCTAGGATTTCCCTAAATTTATTCAAGTTTGAACCAGATTTTTTCAAGTGAAAATTTCATAGGGTGGAGATTCCATCTCCACATGATTTTAGAGGCAGTCTTGAAAATACTGTGCCCACCTATCCAATACAGAAATTACAAAAATGAATATGAATATATAATTTTTAAAAGTAAAGGTGTTTTTAAAGCCATTTATGTAATTTTATTTTTTTCAGTAGAGGGGAAGTTAGGGAGTATTTATTCAGTTAGGGAGTATTTATTCATAATATCTTAACATGACTCATGTTTGGAGTTTAGAACATTATGCCAGTAATGTTTTTAAGCCATATCACAAAAATAGATTATAACCATAATAGGTTGTCTGTGTGTAACAGTTCTCACCAGGATATATCTAATATGATACTGTAGAGATTAAGACTTTTTGAACAGATAGGTTTCTGCTTTTACGAATTATCTTATTGCCTGCTCTGGTATTAACAAGATATTACTTACTAGTGAAATTATTGTCAGAGAACTGACAGGGAAAGGAAGAAATGTCAGACTCATTCATTTAATTTTTTCCCCCTCACTCAAATCTAACCGGTTATGTTAATGAAGCAATAATCTCCACACTTACTGATAGAATACAGATGTATGTAGCAATAAATTAGAAGTTAACTGACAAATATTCACCAAGTATTCCTCAAAGACTTCTGTGGTTTGCAAAAAGGAGCAGATGCTAAAGGTAATACAAACTTCTAAGCAATGGCACATTGTTAGTTAAGAACAATTTTTTTTTCTTCAAAATACTAAATCTTTGCTTGATGTCTACATTGAATAAATCCCTACTTTAAGATTTTCATTGTCAGCTGGCAAGAGTTGGATTCAGGAAGAGTTTCTCCTTCCTTGTGATGCATAATATGGCTGCTGGATTTTTTATATATTTCATTCACCTCTAGTTACTGAAAAATAGCTGAGAACAGATTTGGACATGGAACATGCAGAAGGACACTTCTAGAGATAATTAAAAAAAAAATCTTTAATGTGTAAAGACAGTGAAGTGCCTACTGTCTTATCCGTCCACACTAAGGTTGACTAAGTAAGGAGATTATTTAGTTCAATTTAACTAAGGTCAGGAAGACAGACAGAAATAGTTGAAGTTTTTTGGTGTATAATCTCTATAAACTTTGTGTTTGGTCACACACTCCTACATCTGCATCGGAGCTTTACCTCACAATACCCAAGTACTTACAATTACCTAGATTGCTTACCATAACCTTGAAAATGAACTATGGCTTCCAACCTCTTCTTTAGTCTGAGCTATTTTACACAATGCTAGAAGTGTTCTTTGATTTAGAATTAGTGGAGCTCCTTAGCTAAATACATAGCACACTGATGCCTGCGATGGCAGCAGATGAGATTATATGACAAGCTTTTTTCCTACCCCAGCCCAATCTTACAACAGAAAAGACTTATTAATACAGGCTGGAATATTGCTGTAACGAGAGTCCTATTTTCAATGGTCAGCACAGAAGAAACTTTCAGTCCAGTTTGCAATTAGTGTGAACAAAATTTTGCTATGAATTACCCTCTTTGCATTATTCCTCACAAGTAGGAGGTTTTCCTTACACCATGCTTTTCATCATAGGCTCTTAAAATTTTTTAAGGTACAATTAAAATCTTACTGTAGTGAAAAAGCCTTCAGGTATTTTACCAGATAACGAAGAAAACTAAGAACTTCACCTCTGTGTTCTGTGCATCCTCCCCAACAGACTAAGTTGAAGAGAAAATGAATACTATATAAGTATGTGTAAATGCAGTCCAAACAGAAGGAAACTCATTTTGGATAATGTCGACCTCTCAGAGTTCTAATCACAACAAACTGCCAAAGCAATGCTTACATTGTTCTGACTGGACCTGTTCTCATGAACTGTTACTATTAAGAATTTTTTTCCCCAAGACATTACTTAGAAAATAAGTAGCTCTGTTGTTACAGCCGTTTGGTTGTAAGGCATTTGCAAAAGTCATGCTTTTCAAGTGTATAATCTAAAGGCACATAATCTAAATTAAAAAAAAAAGGCAGATTTAGGCTGAGGGAACAACTTAATACACAAACCAAGCAACTATGCAATAACTGCAAATGTCATGTAAATATCAAGAGTTATTGACCTTGGTTTTCATCCTTAAGTCTTTTGTTTCATTACAAGGTATTACGAGAATTACAGCTTCTTAAAGACATGCATAACTGACTTTGTTTTCATGTGGCTTCTCCACATTTCCTTCCTATGAAAAAAAAACCAGTCTTCCAGTGAAGATCAATATGGATTAATAAGGACCTCATGCTATAAATTAGTACATAGGTTTATGGATCATTTGGTCTATGTCTAATTTGCTAAAACCAGAGCAGAGATTGAGAACAGTAGCGCCTGTAATTTGCTCCGTAGAGGTCTGTTATACAACATACTTTTTCCAGATTTCAAATGTTTGATGTCTTAAAGCAATTTTCTCAAAGCAAAATGTAGACAAGAGGTTTGCATACAAATGCTGCTTGTTAACAGAACGTATGTACAACTTGCCCACACACATCTCAACATGTACCTCTTCCTAACCAAAAGGGTAAGGAAATTCTCTTGTCAAGAGAACCTACAGCATGTTAAACTAAACATCAATCATAGATAGCCTTAAAACCTAGAGAAGAATCAGCTGTCATCCATTTTATCTTAATGATTTAATAATGAAAGATGTTCACTTCAACAAAATTTTCAACCACGTGAATATAATTTACTGTCATTTCATCAAAAAATTCTCAACACAGAACGTACTTTTGGGACAACTTTTCATTTTTATACATACAAATATCCTATTAAAAGTAGAAAATATGTAATAAAAAAATCTGTGTGCCTACATACACGAGAATTAGTTATCTGTTATATATTCTAGAGGTATCAAATGCATACAATAAATGCAGTCCCAGGATATTCTAGTCCCTATTCGGGAAAAGACAAATGCTTGCTTCTGAGAACCTTGCTGCACTTAAAATTACAGGGACAGCTGATTTTAAATTACTGCCTCTGGCTTCTTTGGGTTTTTATTCTCCTCCCCTCCTGAAATCTGATGCAAAAATACATGCGGCAAGTCCTCTTTACTCATATGAATGTGAGATACAAGCATGAATATATGCATAAGGTGTTTTATATGGCATTGTCTACTTTCTTCCCTAAAATAACTGAGCTCCACTATTGGAAAATTTTAAAGCCAGCTACTAGTTTTTGCTTTTAAAATAATGTAAATATAAAAGTTTTAACATCAGGAAGCCTGTGAATATGATCCGATTCTTTGGTTTGATTTTGAACTATTTCATATTAAAATACTAAAGGTTCTACGATAAAATGTGGTTTTTTGCCATCACGTTTTATTGTTCTATTAATGTTTTAGGTAGCCATGAAGTATTTGTTTAACAAAATTTTAAAAAAATGAAGATGGAGCACTCATGCAAAAGTTATTTCATTTTATTTGCTATACTGATTGGCAAAATCCATTATTTACACAAATTTGGGTATGTTAATATAAGATTTTAAATAGAAGGGGTCATCAAGATGTATTTTGACATCACCCTTCTAGTTTAGTAAATACCACCCATTTGACTGGTAATGACCAAGAATACCTACATCTTTGCGAATTTTAGAGGAACACCCTTAAAACCATAATCAGTTGTTAAAATTCCTTTTTTTAATGAGTCTCCTTTCTCCTGTAGCATATTCCTTTAGACTGGAGAAACTTGGTGGCAACACAGTTCTCGGAGAAAACATTTATTTTGTTTGGTTGGTTATAGAGGCAGGTTATAGCAGCAAACCAACAAAGCAGATGTGTATGCTCTTATGTTAATTTACAAAGTTCACGTGAACACACTTCTATTAGATATAAAGGTGCTTTTTTGTTACAAAACAGTATCTGTTCTGGGTTGTTAAACTGAATTTAAAACAGAACTACATAGTTCTTTTTCTCTGCTATATTTATAGCCTGGTTTTATTCTCACGAAATAAATAAATTCTGGTACATTTTCAGCCCACAGCTCTTTCTTTGCCTTTTAATTGGATTCATGCTGTTATATTTTTTTTCTTATAATATTCTACTTAATGCATTAACTTTGAATCGGGGCAAAATTCTTCTTCCTAAAGGACAGACTCAGTTAAAAACAGAATTTTACCTTGATCACTGCAACATAATAAAATACTTTAAGGTTGGGAATAGCCTGACATACAAATTATATATTGTACCAAGTATCACAGAAAATTAAGTCCTGTGCTACAAAAAGTTTATTTTTCTTACTACATTTTCTATAAGAGGCTTAAATGAAATAAAATCTGTGAATGTTTTCAAATCAACACATCATCACCGTAAGATACAAACACAATGAAATGCTCAAAATAACCGTTAGACATCTTGATATATCTTGTTTAGTTTGGGGTGGGGGTTTTTAGTCTGTTTTTATTTTTCAAAATTGTTCTCCCTTGAGTCTCTCACTTGCTTCCATTCACAACACAGGTAATTTTCTATTTCCAGAAGGCTGCTGAGGCATAGGAAAGCTACGAAACCAGTTCTACTTATGGAGTGTATGGTATGGTATCTAATATGGGCTCACCTATTGTGTCTCTGTGAGAAAAATCTCTTACAAATCCACCTCAGACTATCTGTAAGATTCATATAGGAAATTTCATTTCTGAAACACACCAATGTTAGAGTATTAAACTATTTTAAAGACAAGGAGGCCTCATTTCTTTCTTCAAGGTTAGTTTTGACTGGAGAAAGGAAGAAGCAAAGAAGGGAAGGCAGGACAGACGCAAGTCCCAAACTGTATACTGAATGCTCCCGCAGTACAAGCCAGTGGTCATGTACGATGGAGGATCAGAGGGGAAGAGGACATTGAGGCATCTCACAAGCCTGTTATAGGAGTGACACTTCCTATAGTACAAATCTGAAAACCTGACTTATTCATGTGTTGGCATAAATACAACACTATGCCGAGGTGTCCCAGAAGGAATACAACAGCTAATTAAAACAGAGTAAGACTGTGGACAGGACAAGTACCCAGAAGGAAAGGAAGAAAGCATATGGATTGTGATAGGTTTTCAGGAGAGCTAAGGTTACCTTTTTTTTTTTTTTTTTTTTTTCTTTAAAATACATGATTTCAGGGTTGTAAAGAAACTTGAGCTCTTCGTATTCACAACACTGACTTCCTGGCAACCGGAGCATCGACCTGTGGGAGAGAACATGTGTGAAACAAGCTCATCACACACTGTTTACATTGCTTCTAAACATGTAACTCCCTGAGTTTATGCCAGCATTAATGAAGACTGCATAAATATACACATGCACCTCTGTATGTATACATGTGCACAGATACAAGCACAGACTTCATTTGTGCTGGCTGCACTTATTTATCTATGTATGTACATACATATACCTGCCCCACTGAAGTTTCACCAGTCAAGAAAACCATTTCCTTCATTGTTAATCTCAATAGTGCTCAGAACAACCAAGTTCCAAAGCAGTACTTTAGAAAGTGCTCTGTAATCAACAAATCCTCACTCAAACATGTATCACAGACATAAAATCAGTACTGAATACATGGCCAAATCTGATGGCTCCTCTCTTTTGGTGAGCTTGGTCTTAAAGGGTTGAAGCAAAACGAAATTTTAAGCTTTTGAGCTTATGTGTTCTCTCTAGAATCTTCTTAATATAACAAAGAAGTAAAATGTTTAAAAAAATTAAGAAAGCTTTTCCTAAATTAAGTTTACTTAGACCAGGAGGTTTGAAGTAAGCACCTTTCATCTTGCAGCATGGGTGGAGGGTGGGGGGAGAGGGGGAAAAGTACTGGTTATTACTTGCTTAATGCAGATTCACTTAAGTAAAAATGAATCCTCCTGATATGCCTTTCAGCATTCTGAGATTTAATGATGCCTAGCACAGCAGTGTAATTAACAGTGCCAGTGATATATAACAATTCTGTGCTTTCCAGTGGCAGAAACAGAAGGCTAATGCCAGATTGCTTGTTAAAGGTACACCCGGTTGCAAACTACACCAGATGAGACAATCCCCCAGTAGCCACGTAACGAGGTGAAGACATCTGTAAGATTATTTCAGAACTCGAAATGTGAAGATTTAAAGTCTATGGTGATGCTGCAGATGTTATTATTGTCATCCCTGCAGCCGTTGTCACTGGAAATAGATCAGCCCTCCAATCAGACTGGACTGCAAATGTCTCAAACCTTGTTTTTCCCTAAATGCCTCAGTACATTGCCACTGCTAAGTTAAAGTAGTTCAGACTAAGCCAACAGAAGATAAAACATGCCTTTGCGGCATATGCTTTTCCTTCTGAGAATTCTGCCCCACTGCTTTAAGAGAATACTAAGTGATTGTTCAGTAACAGAAGAAAAAAAAAGAAACTAGAGAAAGAAAGAATAATTCCAGACAATAAATGAGAAACACTATATCATTTCAGATACTGCTACCAAAGAAATACAGATTCTGGGGAGAAAAAAAAAAGACAAGTCAGAAAATTTAGCAGATGCAAAAAAAGACTATGAAGTATGAACACGATGATATTTTGGACATCAAATGGAATAGTATTTAAATAAAGTTATCAGAACGTTGCTTTCTCATTTTGACTGAAGAAGCAACAAAGAAAATATCAACCATGTGGAAAGATTTTGTGAAAGCTATCAGAAATATTTTTAGACTAGAGAAACACACTAGGAATGAGCACTTTTTGCTGCTGTTTTTTATCAAAACATCAATGTACTGGCAAGAGGCGAGAAGAATCTAATTCTCTTTCAAAAAAATAAAAATAAACAAAAAGTTAAAGTAGTCTCAGTGTAAGTGTGGATCACAGGTATAAAAACTTTACCCAAGCTGGTACGAAAATTTTACAAGAACACACAGAAAGCCAAATTCTGTCTGAGAAGCAAATTAGTTTTCTGGATTATAATTCTGTAGACTCATTTTCTTCTCACAGGTTTGAGGAAGTTTTCAGCTAAATGAAATATTGGAGTTTTTTTTAAATATTGCAATGAAATTTAAGCAACAAACCTTTTTGTAACGAAGCCAGTAGTCTCTCTCCTGCTTTTAGTGCTGTAAAAAAGAAGAAAAAAAAAATTGTATTGCATTCACCTGGCCAAATAACAAAGTTAAATTTTATAGTACATCTGAATTCACGCTGTGGAAAGTAGGACAGGCATGGATAGAAAGGTACTATTAGTGCTTGGATTCATATAAATCTAAACTGATGACCCAGAGCTAAAAGGATAAATTTTCATTAAGAAACTGGATCAGTTACTCTTTGCAACAACAATACTTTGCTATGAATGGTATTGTCACAACAGCTCTTAAATTCAGCCTGTTTTTAAAGCTCAGTAAATCATTCACAATAAATAATGTGATCAATTTCCTCACAGTTCAGTTAATGAATAGTTCATACTGTCTCTCCTTAATCAAGATAACACCCATAACGAATCTGCTCCTCCAAAACATCTAAACAGGTATCTGCACCCACAGATAGGTCTCTAAAAGCTTGCTTTAACTTAGATTTGTGTTGAATGAAATGTCTTTTGACCACTACTGGTAAACACTTAAAGTCTGTGCCATAGTCATTAAGCTTTGGGATAGTCATTAAGCATATCTGTAATATCCATTCAGATTGGACATGTGGATGGTAGGTTGTCATTCAAAGATTAGAATAAATTCATAAGTAAATGAAGATATTACCAGTGGTCCATCTCATTGGTAAGTCATAAATCACATGACTCCTACACACATAAGACATATGAAAGAAAGAAAGAGACAATCAGATAGAAACATGCAATATGAGTAATTTCAAAAATATTTAACCTCTGTTTTTACTTTTTAAGGAGCAGAAAGATGTAAATATAGGAATTTCTCTTACATCCTTCATGGTATTCAGAAATGTGTCTGCCGAAAGATATTTCTCATTTACTGACTGGTTTCTAGAAAAAATACATTCATTTAAAAAAATATGATTCTTGGTTAATGTGTTGCTTTTACCTGAAGTAGAGTTAATTTTCTTCACAGTAGCTAGTATTGGTTTGTTGTACAAACACCAGGATGTTTTTCAGTACCATCACTTTTCTGTCTTGAATTTTATTTCTCTCTCTCATTTTACCTTTACTTATTTTTAGAAATTATTATTATTTATATTATTTTATTTCAATTATTAAAGCTTTCTTATCTCAATTCACAAGCTTTCTCACTTTCACCCTTCCAATTCTCTCCCTTCCTTTCCATCTTCCTGTGGTGGGAGTGAGGTGCTTAGATGCTGGCTGAGATTTAACCATGACAGTCAAATACAATGAAAATCTAGTTTTCTACTAAGGATATTAGAATTCATGGAATCTTTCATTTCCCTTTGATAGCATATATTGCAAAACAACATAAGAGCATATGACTTAAAACCTTCTAGGGTTTTTTTACACTCTGAGGAAAATCCATACCAACCCCCCAAAAAAACTCAAACAAATCAGTTTTTGAGAAGTGAAAATCCTTTTCCAACAAGAACTTTTTTTTCCTAGAACATTTTATCCATCTTTTTTATATCTAGGTACTTCCAGGAGTTTTTCTCTTCTAAGAAAATATTTTTTCCCCTTTTAAAATCCTCTCATGAAACCTTGGAGTTAGACATATGAACTGTACAGCCTAATCTAGAACTTGGTATCCTGGAAATTTATTTCAGAGTTCATTATGAAATAGAAGAGTTAAAAAACCCAAACAAAACCCTTATGGAAAATATTAATCACAGTTAAATTAGAGAGTACTAAAAGGGAATTAGGAATGTGGGTTTGTTCTCACTTTTTTTTAAGTAGGGCAAGGGTCTACCAGAACTTCAAATGGGAGTGGAATAATCAGCTTTTTGTACTGTGCTGCCAGCACCAGATGCTGAACTTGCCTGTTTAGTTTCTAGAGAAGCATAGTAATAATGTTGATAATGCAAAAATTTCCCTTCAGACAATGTAATTTTCACATTCAATCACTGAAAACTATCCGAGTCAAATTTAAGGTGAGTGACCTGCCTGCGGTGTAAAATTATTAGACAGTCATTAGAAATGTGCTACTGCTGATTGTCCAAGTAAAGACTCACATTTTATGAACTAAAAAGCTACAAAGTGGTCTGTGATTGTATCATACAAAAGATATATGATACATCATGGAGTCAAATTCCTGAAACATGCATTAAGGTGAGAAAAAAATACCTATCTTGAAATGAACAGAAAGAATTCATTAACAAATACCGTTTTGGTGAAGAAAACTGCTGAAACATGAGTAAATTCAATCAGAACAGACTTTTTCAGGTGACTTTTAGGTTGTTTCCTTAATTACTAAAAATAGACAAAGATCTGAATTTCTTCGTCAGAAAGCTTATGAAAGGAATCACAGAACAAGGAATTAAGGCTCATTAAAATGTTAAGAAGTGAAAGCATCTACTGTTATTTACACAGATATTTTTTCCCCATTAGTGGCAGGCTTCACCACTGAAATAACAGAAAACAATTACATTTTATTAAAAAAAGGTAACCAACAAGAGTCTGCATACCATGTGGGTTAACAGAGTGCACCTGCCTTAAATCAGGCAACAATAATGAGAAAAGGTGCAGAAAATTCTTTTTTTTCCATCCTATTTGCTCATCAAGAGGATGGCTATTTCCCCAACACCTGCTCTAGCCTTTCTCAGGGGACTCTTATTCCCAAGATAATTTTATTACAATATTCACATTTCTTTTATGGTTTTCCTCCTTCCTACTCCTTCACTCACAAAGTTTTCACAAGAAAGATGTAAAAATTACGAGTAACAGCAGCACTGACGTGACTTCTGCCAGCTCTCATGTGCCATTACTTGGCAAGCCAGCCAGTTCCTCTTCACCTCTCCTGGTTACACAGGCCCACACTCACTAGCTGACTGCAATGATGCTCCTTCATACAGTTAAATGCAAGGGAATGCTTGAAACTGCCTCACACTTTTCCTTTAGAGAGGCACGACCAAGGAGCCTCCTTCCACTGCCAAGGTCATAAGCAATCACATCGTTGGTGTGCAGACCTTCAACCTACTGTGTATCCTCACGTAGCTACAAACCTCTTTGACTGTTTCAGGAGTTAATTTCTAAGTGAGTTAAAAAGCATAACTCTAGTATGCATTAATTCAGTTAACTCAGGCAAGTACCTGTTGAAGGTGAAATGAGAGGTGGACTAGAGAATATAGCCTCTTCCCATCATCTCCTGACCACCTGAGGCAGACTGGAAGTTGCTGGTTTCATGTAATTTTAGTCCTATTCCTTAACTGGTTACCTTAGGCTTAACCCTGTGTGCTCATATTAAGAGAAAGGGAAAACTGGAATTAAGTGAAAGGCACAATCAGCTGATTCAAAATTGATTCAAGAAATAATCCTGTTTTCAAGAAAGCCCATGGTAGTGTGGGCAGTAGAAAGACTAAGATTGTTATATAAATGCCTCTATCAAGAATATGTTTTCCAGAATAATAAAAAAGTTGTGTAAATACTTATAAAAGAAAACCTTTTCACTATATATATATATACACACAGAGAAAAGGATTAAAAATTAATGCAAGCTTTATCATCTAAAAACACTGTACAGATCAGAAGAACCAAATGAAGAAAAGATCGTGGCATATTATTTTAAACTGCTAAGAAAAGTCTAGCCCTTCATAAAAGTAGTGTGCTTTTTTAGGGGGCAGGAAGCAGAAAAATGATCATTTGTTGATTTCTATGAAATACTCAAATCTCTAACTCAGGTATTCTCCCTACAGTTTTTTTCTTTTTGTATTTCCTCCCATTTCGCACCTTGGATGCCACAGTAAGCTTGTTAATGTTCCTATAGCTAATCAAAAATCACCATTTCTTATAGTCAAGGAATTAACATGGCTTGGAAATTTCCCTTAGTCCTGAATAAAAGAGCAAGAAGGCAAATATAAGTCAAAATAAAACCCTCTCATCTTATCTAACAAATTCCTCTTTCTGTATGTAAAAAAATTTCATAAGTTTTCTGTTAATTTTCTGTGACAGACCTATTCTCACAGTAAACATTGATATTTATGCCTAAACCCACAATTTTCTTTTATCTTTTGCAGGGATTTGTAAACACCATCCAGAGGGAAAAACAGGCAGTAAAACCAGAAAACAAGCTGGCAATGGAGAAGAATCACATACAGACTGCACACTACAACGTTCATCGGGGTTGCTGTTTGGGTTTCAAAGGGAACCAAGAATGATGGGATAGCCTACCCCAAATTTCACTCCTACTAGTATACTGATTCTTAGTGATCACTATGGAGTATATATTTCCCTTTCCTATATCACTGGGACTAAATCAGGTCTAACTACAGCATTATGGCACATTTACTTCTCCCCAGCCAGAACACCATTCTTGGTTTATTTACATCTGCCTAGTGTCTATGTTCCATAGCAAATTAAAACAAAACCTCAAGGAAAAGGAAGATACTTAAGCTGAACTGCGACCTCAAACACAAAACAAACACACAAACTCTTATTCACAACTAAATAAAACTTCTATATTTGATTACTTCTATAACTGACTTTTCAGTCAGGAAAAAAATCACTTCTATAGTGCTAAGTCCTATATGGAAAGCACAAGTATGAACATTCATAACTCACTGTACGCCAGCATTTCGAGTCACCACGACACTGATTAGTACCCTTGTGTACGTCACAGCTCTGCCTGACTTATTGTTACAACATGAATGAACATTTGAGATTGAAAAGCCTACCCAGAGAAACAGCTGCGATAAATCCTTCTCAGGGTTTAAGTTATTTATACTGGTTTTAAATAGTTTCAGCCTTTTTTTTTTAGAAAGAAACATTCTTGCAGTGACATGTCATGGGCTTGATGCAGAAATTATGAAGGAAAAGTCTATGACATGTTTTAAATAAGAGGTCAAACCAGGGGAAAAAGGGTCCTCTCTAATCTTAGAGCACACGGGTAAAACTCCTTTTATATATATATATATNCCATCTCCTCTCAATCCTTATCTCCATTACCCATTTGTTATGTGCTGCCTTTTAGACTTTAAGCTCTGTGAAACAAGTGTTGTCACGTTTTATATGCTTCTGCTGTGCCTAATACAACAGGGCCTGACCTAGTGAACTACTAATCAATAGTGCAATACAAATGTTAAACAATTATCATAGGGCTGATGTATTTCATACCACACACACCAGATCATTGAGAAACCCTGCTGCAATAAATATAAAGTGTACATCTCTGGTATAGAAAGCAACACCAATAAAAACCTCCTGAGATTTTCAAGTGTGAAAGCATCAGGAAAACCCAGCATTAACAATGAAAAAAGCTGATATAAAATCAGGTAGAGATTTATAAACACGCTCTTTCCACTGTGTTCCCATTCAGCTTTATTGAAACAAAA
Source organism: Heliornis fulica (assembly GCA_013399135.1). Taxonomy (NCBI): domain Eukaryota; kingdom Metazoa; phylum Chordata; class Aves; order Gruiformes; family Heliornithidae; genus Heliornis; species Heliornis fulica. The sequence continues at coordinate 475,230 of VXBZ01009164.1, forward strand.
CTTTTGTTGCAGGTATTTTTATTCAGAGTGATTAAAACTTTACTGCACTGCTAAGAACAAATGCGTGTGTATCAAAATACTTGAAAGTGAAAAGAAAACTTTACTCTTTACAATAGCAAGCACTTTTAAATTGCTTTGCCATTTAATTCCACCTCTGTGTTGCACACAGAAATTAACAAATCTGCTTTCAGACATCCCTGTTATTCTTCATAAAGTCCCAAAGGTGTCTCAGTGAAACTAGATTTAAAGCATGTTAAGTGCATTACAGGAAATGTGTTCCCAAACACACAGTCCAATTAAGTGCCAAATGATGCCTTCAAGTCTCACCCATGTAAGCCATATAAGGCCAGTGAGATTTTGCAATGGAAATTTAAGGCAAAAGAGTACTCATTATTTGGTAAATCATGAATAAAGATTTTTTTTTCCCTAATTGAGTTCTTTCCATTCTGAAAATTACACTGTACCACAGATTGCATTAAAAACAGGAGAAAAAAAAAATCACCTTTTAAAATCAGGAATTGGGGTGGGTGTGAAGGACAATCAGATTTTTATTGTAGGATTAAACAGAACAATAGGAAGACACCCTGAGAAGCAGCAGTGCTTTGAATTCAGAAGATCTTTCCCATGGCTTTGGTCTGGGACTCCCATCAGGCAGAATTCTGATAAATGCTCTTTAGCACAGCTACACACACACACAAACACAGCAAGGCTGGTACCAGGCATTGAGGTTTTTAGCTTCCTAGAGAGAGAACCCAAATGTTTCTTTCCTGCAGCACCAGTTTTGAATTACAGAACACAACTGAGTCTGAGCTTAAATATCGAGTCACCAGACACTTCACACAATTTCCCTGGGAAAAATGGTTATCTTCTAAATTGCCAAAAACCAGCAACCTGTTCCTAATCGTCATCTCCCTGGCATTTGTATTCTAACACACTGATGCTTAAACATATCCCTTCCAAACTCAGGAGGCCTAAACTGTTGAGGCTTTCCTCTTCTATCAGCTTATCACAGCTCTGACCACCCATGGGATTTTGGGGGGTTGGTTTGGTTTGGGTTTTGTTGTTGTAGTTTGGTTTGGGGTTTTTTCTGGTTTGTGGGGTTTATTTGGGTGTTTTTGGTTTGTTTTTTGTTTTGGTTTTTTTTTTGTTGGTTGTTTTTTTGTAAGAGAGTTCTTCCAAATGATGCAATGAAAACTGATTTTCTCAGAATCTGGTTAAAACACTTGTTGGCTCTTATTTTCATACCTGGGTGAGTAGGGACTGGGTTAAGAACAAAGCAGCTGTTTTGCCACTTGCTAAAGCAAGCAAACTTACTAACCAAAAGAAACTCTGATGCTTTGCTGTATAGACACGTAGGGAACACGAAGCAATGTTCCACTTTCTCCTGTGCAGGCTCTGATCCACAAATCCTGCTATTCACACTCTACATCGAAACATGTGCATCTCCTCTGAGCTGAAACTTCCTGGGGCCAGGGAGTACAACTACTCACAGGAGTTTGGGACTACTTCTGTGGCTGCTTCAGCATAATTTCTTCCATGCAAGCAGCCTTGCAAGTCTAATGTACAGGGCACTTTTAAAAAAGAAATATATATATATATACACACACACACATACATATATATATATGTGATATATGTATGTGTGTGTGGTTTTGGGGTACTTCTGTGCTTTTTGATTGTTTGACTGGTGGTTTGTTTTCTTTTGTTTTTTAAGTATGGGTGTATGTTTAAATAGAGCTGATGAGAAAATTGAACTAAACTACAATGAGACAGGAGGTCATTGTCAATGGTTTGTAGGAATCATTCAGTTGATTAATTTAGTCTTTTTTCGGGTATTGATTTTTACAAATTACTATGTTACAATCTGATTAATATTAGTTTTCAGTGGAATGAGTAAGTAGCTGTGATTATTACCAATCTCTTCCAATGTCTACTCTCTTTGTTTAGCATCTGACCTCTCCATGGCAGCAAGCAGTACATAAATTGGGCCTGGACAATATGGAAGTGCCAGTGAAAATTGAATTCCTTCACTTTAGAATTTCTAACATTTTGTTTGTCATTGATTCCATTACATGAAGATTAAACATGACTAATATCTATGAATTTGAAATGCTATTTGACTATTTTAATGTCTGTAACAAACATCACTGACCACTGTTACAAAGGAAAGATGGGAAAGCACTATAAATATCCTAGAGATCATTCTTCCAGCAGAGCAACACCAGACGACTCTTCACGGGGAAATGTCCTTCACAAGAATTCTAGTGTGATTTTCAGACTATGAAAGTCTGAATAGTATTAAATAAGCAATGACAGCCTTAAGTCACGATCTTTAAGTGGGTGCTACTGAAAGAAAGGCTGTGTCACAGCATTGCCCAAGCTTTATACACAGTCACTTATACTGGCAGATGGCATATCTGAACCTCAAATGAACCTTCTCAGAACACAAATGAAGATTTCCTGGAGATCTTTTGTGTTTGTTTTGGTTTAAAAAAAAATATTTAAAAAAAGTACCACAGAAGAATGTTTATTTTAGGAGGTGCTGTAGAACCCACAATGACTACCTGTACACCTTTCATACCCTCACTCACCTTCAGCTGCATTTCACTGAGAAAGTAAACTAATGACCATGAAAGAAACTAAACTGAAATGGAAACATTTTTAATCAGAAAAATGTTTCAGAATCTGCCCCTTTGGTTTGAGAAGCTTGACTTTTTTGTTGTGGGTTGGGTTTTTTTTGTGTGGTGGTGTTGTTGTTTTGGGTGGGGAGGGGGGGTGGTTTGGTTTTTTAACAGTTAAACATGCCCACTTAGAAATCCAGAATAACATCACAAATAATATTTCTTCAAAAAGATAAATGTTGCAAAAATGTTACACATACGTTTTACATGCAGATTAGCAATCCCAGATAGTCCTACTTCAATATTCCAAATATTACTTTTTCATTGTTTTATAATTCTCTAGTAAACATGCCCTGAGATGGGCCACCTCTACTCTCCAAGAAAAAAAGTACAAAAAAAATGTTTGTGTATAACTCATATCCTAATATGAAAACTGCCTCTCATTCATCAGTCAACCACCAAAAGGTGTGATAGAAGACTATATAGCAAAATAACAAAACTAAAATCTGTATTTACGTAATTATCTCCATATTGCCTTTCTTTTGTTACCAGATTTACCACCGTTGACATCCAGACTTCTAGATATTTCTTATTTTGGCCTTTCCTACTGGAGGAAGTTTACAAACTCTCCACCATTGCCACTGTAGTCTCTGCAAGCCTGGCTCCCAGTTCGCCTACAGTGAATGTAGGAATAAGAATGCAAGAGATACAAATGGCCAAGTATATAAGTAGGGTAACAAAGATCTCGGGGTAAATCTCGGTCAAACCCACAGTACAACGTAAAGGCCATCAAGTAATTTAAAGTACAATAAATATGAATATACAGATGTCATTACAACACTGAACAAATGACATGACTAAATGGAACAGCAAACTCAGCTGCACACAAATATTCCCTACAAAAAAATGCACCTGTCTTCCTCCTCTTGTCTGTATCCCAGCTGAGTGAGCACTACCTGCCTGACACAGGAAAAAGAGCAAACACTCTACTCCTAAACACAGAGCAAACTCTCCCCCTTACGTGCATCCTATGTACAACTTTAGTGACAAGCAAAGCTGGGCAAATTATATATTGAGCAATCCACTTCAGACTTTCAGAGCCAGATCTGTATATTTGCTTATAGAAGCAGCTTTATGAGAAACCAGATAGTCCAACAAAATCAGGAGATAAGCGGTCAGACACAGTGCAGAGCTTCTGGTGATTTTTTTTCCCCCCTTTTTTCAAATTCCTATTGTTATTAAGCAATTCTTCAGGTTCATCACCTAAGGGGATTCACAAGCTGATGGTGACTTTTGATACAGTGGTACACTGGAATTTTTCTGGCACACTGTATAGTTTATGCAAGCTGCTCCACATCAGCCTTTCATAACCCAGAGAGGAAAATTTGCATGACCTGCTGGAATGCACTTGCATTATCTCTGTTTGATACCTTGAAAGAATATTTACATGCTAACAGTACACCCACTTCTGTAGCAAGGACAGAAGCTCAGCACCGAGTCAACTAAAGAACTTTTTCTCAAATAAGCAGGTATTTAAATGGTAGATGGTGGACATTGTTTTGCCCAGAGTGAAGAAAGATGAGATTTTCAAGCCTCAGTACATAGGTTAGGCCTGCTGGAATTAAAGTCTAGGATTAATCTTCTTATAAAAAAATATTTTGATAAAATTTTGGTTTCCACTACTGAGATTGGATATGAAAATTAAAATCCATTGAAGTGAAGTAAATAGGCTCTGCATTTTGTTATTTTTATCTTAGTTCAAATAGTAGAGCCTGTGACTGATAATGCTTTGAGAATAAAAAGAAAGGAAATCTCTTTCTCCATGGACAGATTATAATTTACTTTTTTTGTTTCTCTATTTTCCTTTCCCTTTTCTCTCCTATCCTTTGTTAGCTGCAGGAAAGATGAATCATATCAGGCATTTTGCACTTCTGTCTAAAAGCAGTGACAGCTATGCCTCTTCTCATCTCCTCAGCACTGAAACCCATGCCTGGTTGCAGGAAAAAGCACTCTTCAGACTTGCCCCTTTGAGGATGATAGTTGTAATTTACAGGGAGCACAATAGCTTGATGAAGTCAGAGTCATTAAAAGGGACCAGAATTATTTTAGGTCACTTCCACAGAGAGCTAACTGATATTAACATCCATAATATCAAAGCACAAATTCATCAGCATTATCAAATAGGCTAGTTCAAGTAATTACTCTTCAAAAACCATAATCACAAGTCCTCTAACTAAACCTCAAATCCTCTGTAACCCACATTGATACCACTGTGGCTTTTTGTCCTCTTGTGGCTAGATCACAAAAGGCTTTTATGAATCTTTTACTGCCTGCAAAACACAAATTATAAATCAAGCCTACAAAATAAAGTCTTTTTACTCAAGCAATAGGGGATGCAGGACTCTTTCAGAAGCTGAAGTAATAATTTCCAGCTCACAGAGATTATACACAGCTGGTCGAGAAACAGGATGGATCAGTTGAGCTAGTGGAAAACTATCTGCAGGTCTCTTCACCAAAGTCACTTCAAATTGCAATCCAATCATAGAATCATAGAATTTTTAAGGCTGGAAATGATGCCTAAGATCCACATGTTAAAACTGTTCACGGCATTATTGCACAAGAATCTCTAGATTTTTGGGGTATGAAGAGTAAAAATACAAACTGTACCTCGTGCAATAGATTTTAAGACTGTTAAAAATCCAGTATCACTCTTGGATTTGGAGGAGGCACTGGTGCTGCTTGACAGAAGACAATAAGCACACACTTGAATAGTGGATTGTTACATCTAATTACCTTTTAAGAAGATATAAAAGAAATGTTTCTTTGACTAGAATTAATAAAATAAACATTAAGCTGCACTCATATTTTAGGTTATTGGGAGATTTAATAACTATGCTGTTAATGAAAAAGAGCTGCTTCTTTCACAAGTTCACTTTGAACTGGAGCACCATAAACTTAGAACATGTCAATGTGTACAAATATTTGTGCATATGTATTTACTTATGAAAACTATTCTTTGACCTACTCCTCTGTTTGCCTGCAATCATTCCTATAGTGTCTCTTATATTAAGAGGGTTTGTCTCAAAGATCACCTAACATTTCTGACTACTCCATCTCTGTTTCAAAGAAGAAAATAAACAGATAGCTTGAATAATTACGATAACTTTTACATTTCCATTAGAAAAAGCCCCAAAATATGCTTTTGTTTTAAAAAACAAAATTTTGCAGGAGAACTATGAACAGCTCCAGGAGAAGATGGAATGGAAAAACTCCTCTCAAACAATTGGGAAATGCTCTAAATAAACAGTTTTTATAAATAAAATTTTTCTGTGTGATACTTGATGGAGTACAGATTGCATTTTTCAGGCCACAAGAGGTACTTCAGCAGAAATCTATACAAAAAAACACACAAGTACAAACCATTTGTACTTTACCTATGTTTGTAATAGATTTATGAAATCTTTTTATTATTCATTCCAACTCTCAAAGCACAACATTGCAGAGCACAGCAATAGAAAAGGTTTGCCTTCACAGCTGACATGAAGTAAAAGCCAATCCATAAATAAAACTGATTTGGAGGTATTTCAATCCTGTTACTGAATATTTAATTATATTTATAGGTAGAAAACGGTACTAAAATCTCCTTTGCATTTTATGGGCTGGGTTAAATCACAGAAACCAAGTACCACCTCAGCAATTCTCACATTCAAGTTGTGGAAAAACAGCTAAGGGCCCCTACAAGCCGAGGGATGAGCCTGTCATCCTGGGCAGCAAGCACCTGAGAACCACCATGGCATAACAAGCACCAAAGCCAGAACCACGGTTGGCACAAGCCTTTGTCTCTGTGTTTGAGATAGAGGAGTCAAGATCTGGAAGCATGGCATTCAGAATACTGAGAAATTTTTCATTTAAATCTTGGCTAGAAGTCAACATAGACAAGTAACTGTGTTGAGGAAAACAAGCCTTTTATTCCTAAATGCAAGCAAGATTATTTTTTTTTTTCAAAAAACCCCAACAACTATCAATTTCTTTCAATGATAGAATCCACCTACAATGTTCCCTACTAACTCAAAAGAAAATATCAATATCTTTTTGAATACCTGAAATATACCTTATACATAGTTGAAATGGTGGTAGTAATTCATGTGTAAATATAACGTCATCCAGGTTTTTAGGGATATATTTGAAGAACTGAGTGGCATAAAACAGACACCATATCTGTTCATCATTTGACTATTATCAAGAGCCAAACTGAGAGCACTTCTCTATTCAGAGATAACAATATACTAATTAGCAATACTTTTCACTAACACTAAAAACTGCTTCACAATCTGAGAGCCTTAAGTCCTGTAAGAGAAGAGATACAAGCACTATTATAATACACAAGTACACTTAAGCTTAATTATGCTGTGGGAAAAAAGCAACACAACAATCTAAAGCAAGGAACAAGTGGCCATGTTCCAATCTAGCCAAACCTGCCGAACACTGTACTGTGCAGGGACCATGGTGACATCACCAGACTGAAATATGTAATGACATGCACATCCCTAGAAAGCTGGGTAGAAGACAGAGGATCCTGTACTACTTTTGGTACATTTAATTTATTAGCACTGGTGGATGAAAAGCTGGACACTACCTGCCAATGGAAACTTGCAGCCCAGAAACCCAACCATGTCCTGGGCTCTGTCAGAAGACCAGTAGGTGATTCTGCTCCTCTGCTCTAGTGAGATCCCCACATGCAGCACTTCACCCAGCTCTAAGTTATTCAACAGAACCTGCTGCCAAAGAACAAGGGGTAATGTTTTTAATGTGAAATACAAGTTATAAGATAAAATGTTTAAAAATTTACTGCACTGACACAGGTTGTCCAGAGATGTGGGAGATGCCCCATCACTGGAAACACCCACAGTCAGGTTAGACAGGGCTCTGAGCAACCTGATCTAATTGCAAGTTTTCCCTGTTTATTTCAGGGGCACTGAACTAGATTACCTTAAAATGACTGTTCCAACCCAAACTAGTCTATGACTATGATTTCCCAGCTCCCTATAACGCAGAGATAAGCCAGAAACCAAGAATTTGATTAATCTGGTCCTTAATTATTATTTTTTCCAACTGCCTATCAAATTCCTTCTCCAGTTACATGAGAAAACCTCTACTGCAATGAGAAGTCAGTGAGGACATGGAACCATTAACCAGAACACTACAAAATATAAACCACAGTAAATATTGAGAAAAAAACAAGGAAGGAACTGGGAGCTTAGGTAGGCAGATCCTTAAGAACATAAAAACTGAACAGCTCAAGACCAAGCTTTTCAAATATCTAACATAATAAAAGTTTGAAGTTTTCAGAATTCCCATTTTCTATACGTGATTGAACCCTCCTTGCAAGGTTATGTTTGCATGAACTCTCACCAAAATCAACATAGGACAACTACTGTTGACATTCCTTGAGTCCGCTTGGACCTCACCTGGTAGAGATGAGAGCCTCCCCTGTCACAATTTGAGGACCGGTGCATGGTGAGAATAAAAGCATTGAATACAACTGTTCCTCAGAATGAGTCAACAGATTGTACTCTGATGATGCATTACATTCAGTACAAAAGAAACAGCTCTTTGCAGATAAAACCCCTTGATCTCTGCTCTTAAATTAAAAGACAAAAAAAAAAAAACCACAATTACATGAGTGTGTTGTTTTTTTAAACAGCAGGACTCCAACCACATCTTAGGCTTCCTCTCTTCCCCCATCACCAAAAGCCCTATCCACATTCTTCTTTTTTTTTGCTATTACTTACACAATCTTATACAGAAACCTGTAACTCTTTCCCTCTAATGTTATTAATCCTTACAAATCTACTGTAATAATTTGCATGGGAATATACATGTTACAGGATCTCCCTGTTGTATCAATTCACAGAGGACAGAAACCACGACAGCCCCCAGCACCAAGGGATGTTGCTCAAGATGCGCCTCTTCACGCTCTTGTCTCTACAGTCAACTTGTTTAAACTGGAGGATGTCATCCCAGGAAACAGCTGATACATACACACCTTCCAGAGAAATTTCTAGAAAGGATGCATCAGGCATCTAAGAGACTCCTACAGGATTACATGGTAATGGTCTTTAACCAAATAGATTGCAGGAATGAGAATAAATACTCTCAAAAAAAAAATCTTCATCTAACCAATCTAATGAGGAGGAAACGAGGAGCAAATTTCATGCAGAAAAACCTAATTTGACCAGTAGAACTTAACAGCAATTAATAACCAGAACAGAACACTACCCACAGAGGTGTCCAAGGATAAAAACTCCTGGCAGAAATTAACATACGGTTGAAACTATTGTGGGAGAAAGTATGAACTGGACTTTAGGTCTTACACAGATTTATGTTTCTGTCACTGCATGATCATTATCTTCACCTTTCAAAAACTTGGAAGAGCTGAAGCTTTTTGCTGGATGAATTCAGCAGTTTCTGGCAGAAGACAGTACACTGATTTAACGGCATATTTTGTGTAGACATGTTACTCAGAAACATTACTTGTAGTCCTAATATTCCATGAGCACTGACATTATTTTTTTTTCCTAGTGGCCCAGTGTAAGTGTGATCTGAAATAGAAACCACTTTCCTAACCCAGAATAAACACTTGAATTTTGCAGTGCTTAAATATTACAATGATAACATCTTATGTATGCAATTTATGTATGAATAATCATCATATTAAATGGTGCCAGATTCTATCCTTTTTCATGTTAACATATATCCAATTAGGGATGAAATTTGGCCCTGCAAAGTCTATTTCCAGAAGAAAAAAGAATACCAATATACTAAACAGACTATTCTGACAAAAAAACCTCATGTTTATAAAAACAAACACATACTTTAAGTACAGTGGAAAAAACCCCAACAATTACAGTTTACATGTAATTCTCGCTCAATGCTGTTCCACTGAGCAAACCATTCATTGCTTCATACCTTAATTCTTGTTTATGTGTGTTTTAAAGAACAGCATTATGACAGCTAATGTTCTTGGTTTGAAGATGGAAGGGAGAAGACCACTGAAGTGTGCAAAATGTATACATTTCAGTTCCCGAGCCACCATTCCGGGCAATTACTACCTGACTTGTTCTGTTTCTGAATTCAAAACGAGCAGTGAAAAACCATGTCAGGAAAGTTCTGCAGCTACAGAATAAAATTTTCTTCCAAATTACTGAGCAACAAAGTCAGTAGCCCAACTTTGTACCTCCCCACTGAAGACAGAGAAATTCCACACAGGAGGAAGGAGAAAGGCATTCTAACCCTCTCCAATATTAAGTGATCCAAACTGACAATCTCCAAGCACATATGTGTTTCTGATCGAAAGTTCAGTGCAAATCGATATAAATACACTTAAATATGTTTTTAAACATTAGCATATTCTATGCTAAAGCCAGGTCAGAATAAATATGCCAAAAAGAGCTAAATTACCCTGTACTGGAACCAAAAGTAGTTTGGGGTTATTTTTTTGTGTAGCAACCTGAACTTGTTAACGTGTCCAAGCAGTCACATGCATGTTTGGACAATTACAGACACAAACTATTCTCAAGACAGCAGGTCAGATGCACTGCTGCTGCCCAGGTTAACTCTGAGCTCCTTACCGAGCTCGGGAGTGAGCAGCAGCTCGGCTTTCACGATACCAGCAACAGTTGTGCCCAAGGACATACTCTTTCCAAGTGTCAGGAGATTATACTGTAAGATGTTTACAGTTTCCATAGCGTTTAGTTATAGGTCTCCTGGTGCATGCAGTTGTTTTCAATCAAAACAATACTTGCTCCTGTGGATACTGTTGGCCTTTACAACAGAGCCAAATACAGGAAAGTTAACAGCTTATCCAGGATGATACTGCAGAGATGCAGCATGGAGCAGTTACGACTGAGCCAGGAAAACAATCACTTGCAATACAGCACAAGTTATTACGTTAAAGGCTGCGCACTGCGTGAATGTGCATCCAGGAAAGGATTGCCCTGAACACCATCAGCATTCTTATTCCCATGTTCTGGAGCAACAGGAGCAATTTCATCATGCTAAAATATCAGTGCTAAGTAAAAAAAAACCCAGAAAGATCTGAAGTTCCAAATACCTCACCTCTATCAATGAAGGGAGAGGCAAAGTCCTGAGCAGCCTCATCATCAGATCCTACTAACGGGTGCAATTGTCTGGCAGCACGCTTTCATCCTGTTAGAGTTACTATTCCTTTAAGGAGAAGGACAATCAGGACCATAAATATTTTGTGTAGTAAGTAAATACTGGATTAATAGAGATTTGGAAAATATAACCTGTTCATCAATTTCAGCACAAACCCTTTCTGTAGATTTCATCTCAATCTGCCCCAGTAGGAATATCTACCTGTCCGTTTAAGCACTATATGTATTTTGTTTACTATAGTAATCTGAAGAAATTGTGTAGTAAATTGCAATGATGCATGGGTCACATTTAATATTCAGACTGCACTCAGATAAAAACTACGATTTCCATTCTCACTAAACAGTATGTTTACATTATAGTTCTGTGAATTATGTTTCTGCTGCCTAAAAGCAAATGAAAAGCCTACAACTGGTGCATGTACAGTCTGTTACATTAGGGGAACCAGGAAAAGGACATGGCTGCCTAAAAAGGTATCACCTCTGACATCCTTCATGGAGCCCAACCCCTCAAGTCCAAGCTCTACGACCACTACAAGCAGATTTTAGATAAGACACAGATTCTCATTTTCTTTTTCTAACAGTCTAAATTTCAGAGACGGTGGTTGAAATAAATGTTCATACACAGCAAACAAAGAATAATGGCAAAGTATCATATGGTAATTTTTCATACACAGGTCACAGTCTTGTTCTTTTTACTTCAATCTAAATATTTTAATGTCCAAACAAAATATCCTAAGGTCAAGGTAGGAACTCAAGTGGATATTGGCCAAACAGCCATCCTGGGCATCATCAACATATAACCTGGACCTCAGAGAAAAATTAGATATAAAATGTCATGAGATACTACTTTTCTTGCTGTAGATATGCACTGAGCTAAATCATGCACTCCTTGTAAATATGCAGTTTGTCACCAGTTATGAATGGCAGCACTTACTGTTCAGATGAGGTTTTGCTCTTTGCTGAAAAAAAAAAAAACAAAAAAACCCACAACCCAGTTTTCAGAAAAGTTGTCAGCTTGGTACAAAAAAAAAAAAAATCCTAGTAAGCAGGAATTTTCATATAAATGCTACAATGTTCTGTATTTATCAAAAGCTTACATAACCTAAAGGAAATGTTAGCAGAGCAAAACATAATTTGAAGAATACTACATAATAGAGGAGGAAGTTTGCTTTGTTCACACAGTGCTGAAAGAGGGAAGACTATTCCTCACTGAATATTTCTGAGGTATTTCCATAACTCAAGGCTATTTTTTTTTTTCTATAATACCCATCAGATTTTCAGTATAAAACCGGGTCTTTTACAGAAATACCTTTGGACACCTCCAGTTGCTTGCTGACTGCATTATTTTCCTTTGATGGGACCGTGTGAGATGGAACTATGGGTCAGAATGTTAGTTTATATTTTCCATCAAGCGATCAAGGGTATATACTTCAAATATATCTATGATACTGAAGCTGAAAAACAATATCTCAACATAACAAAAAACATGTGACCTTTTCATCATATGCATGATGAAAAAAGAAAAAAATTTTTAAAAAAATAAAAAAATTAGGAAGAAGGTACTGGGCCAGTGGGCCTAGATCTATCCAGAAGAAATGTCTTGAGCTTTGATGACTTACACTCTTGAAGAAAGTTGTTACTACTTCATCCCCCTTAAATAAAACTAAGGTACATGATCTAAGCATAGAATCATAGAATGAATAGGGTTAGAAGCAACTCCCAGAGGTCATCTAGTCCAACCCCCCTGCAAGAAGCAGGGACACCCCCAACTAGATCAGGTTGCTTAGGGCCTCATCCAACCTGGCCTTGAACTTCTCCAGGGATGGGGCATCCACCACCTCCCTGGGCAACCTGTTCCAGTGCTCCACAACTCTTACAGTAAAGAACTTTTTCCTAATATCCAATCTAAATCTCCCTCCCTCTATTTTAAAACCATCTCCCCTTGTCCTGTCACAACAGGCCCTACTGAACAGCCTCTCCCCATCTTTCTTGTAGGCCCCCTTGAGGTACTGGCAGACCGCTCTAAGGTCTCCCTGGAGCCTCCTCTTCTCCAGGCTGAACAGCCCCAACTCTCTCAGCCTGTCCTAATGCTTGAATTACCTTTTAAAAGTTTCAGTTGTATCCAGCATACTCACTTATCCTTCTTAAAACGTTTTAGCTCTTTAATCCATAGTATTATAAATGGAAAGTAAATAGCAAAGGAAGACAAACATTTTAGCAGCCCAGACACACATCAGAATCTATTTATTTTTTTTCCTATCTAGTAACCTAATGGTTGCAATAGTATATATTCACAGTAATGGATTTTGCAGTCATCGACTTCTCAGCTTTACTTCTGTGTTTAATCAACCTCAAAAGGTGTTTAACACTTCTTATCCTCCATCTGCCATGAGCATTACAAAACTCATAGAAGCGGCAGTGTTCAGCTCTTTGCACTCTATGGCCCAGCTATCTGAAAAGTCTGATCTAAAAAATATAATGAAAAGTCTCCTTGTATTAGCTCTTGAAATACTCTCCAGGTGCCTTTCCTTGCATTTGCCTAGAAATTCCCTTCATTACTATGCAAGTATTTTAACTTGGTTGAAAGCTGTGGTTTTATTTTGAGTTTTCTTCTGCTGTGGACTTTTTCCTTCCATGCCACCCCCATCTACAGGAACACCACTACATGCTGCATCAACTTCAGCACCAAATTCGTTCCCCATATGCTTCAGGATTTGGTAAACGTATCCGTGAAAACCAAAGCATATTGTATAATGCAGGTGGGGCCAATGATACAATCTCACTTAATACCTATACTACACCTCTAGTTTAACTATGTTAAACTTTATTTTATATAGAAAATATACAGAGCTATCTGGAATGCTTTGAAATCGGTATGTTAACGTTTTTAGGACGAGAAAGGCAGCTCTGATTAGATGTGCTATCCAGCAATTTTAAGATTCTGATTTTCAAGAGCCTGACAATATCTTCTGGAAACAAGAACTGCTAAAATTCCAATCTATTTGTGTTAGCATTGGAGTGTGTGAAAGATGAAAGAACAATTAGTCTTTTTCATATGCAATATGTCATGTATATTAGTGTCTTCTAGGAGACCACTCTAAATTCTTACTACTGAAAGAAGGGAAAGGCACTGAAGAGGAATTTGAGTTTAAAAGTTAGAAGAACTCCTGAGAAAAAATGGAGCATTCCTCAGCAAAGTCAAAATGTCTCTAAGAGACAGCTTTGTCACTTCAGACTATCCCTAGAGCAGGATGGATCACCACATTACAGAACTGCCCGCTGCATCTATGCCCTGCTCAGCTTATCTTTTGATCCTGGAGCTGTTTGAGACCATGCAGGATTTGCAATCTGGTATTTAAAAATCTCCATCTTATTGCCTTCTCTTTATTATGACATTTCTCCAGGACTGAGTACTGCTGGTCTTCTCTCTGCTTGCCTGCTGAATATCTGTTTTCCTTCGTTGCGCTTGAGGACAGCTTCTTCCTGTCCTTGCCCTTGACTTTTCATAGTTTCTTCTAATACAGTTTCAACACTGCTAATTAATTCTAAAGCATTTTCTTCATCTCTTTCATGCAAAGTTTGGACTCACTGAGCTAAAGCAGACAGGTCAGTCTTCTCTCCTTTTTAAGCCAAAGAATATAATTTGTTGTGTTCCACTGTGCAGAGAATATTACACAGTGGCTCTATTTGCATCAAGAGTGGAAATGAGTAATGCACAGAGCAACACAACTTCAAATTAATTTATAAATTAGAATGAAAACCACATTAGTTTCTGAATGTAATCACGTGTCCTCTTACATCACCTAGGCTGTGTAAAAGTTAAGTTTATAGAAGAAGCTAGATATCTATTTAAACAGGACTTACCTTCAAGTTTGAGATTATCTTCTCTACAGCAAATGCTTTTTCTTACTTCAAAAATATTACTAAAACTAAATCCAACCAAAATATTAAATGAGAAATATTACAAAAAAAATGAAAACTCACATTGTCCAGATTGACACACCATCCTCTACACAAGACCTGACTGAACTAGAAATAATATCTGGACTCCCCCTCCAGTCCTGCTCAGTCTATCAACAAGTGAATTCTCCAATGCCCAAGTAGGGGGGCTGGAGTACACAACTTTCACAAGTCCCTTCCCACCTCAACACTGTTTGTAATTCATGTACCACATATAGCCAACTGTAGAGTATAATGTTACTGACAGTGTTAATGTGTTGATGATCTTGAATTGACCCTGTAAGATAAGGCTTAACTCCTATAACATAGTTATAGGAACAGAGAAGTAACTTAAGCCTAAACCACCTCCTATGAACTGTTAAAGCTGCCAAACAGAAGGTTGAAATACAGAGAAAGCCTTCAGTCAAGCAGATCTACAGTGCTAGGACCAGCCACTCATTTGGTACCTCCTGACTTCAAACAAGTCAGGAAAGAATTAAGTCTTCTCTATCCAACTCTATAATCAACAGCACCCAGAGTTAATTGGAGAGAAATCTCAGGGGACTGCAATACTATGTACCAGGACTCGGGACCATCTCAACTTCTGGAGATGATGCAGATGGGTGCTCATGACCAAATGAGGTTATATGGGACAGCTCAGAAGGCTGCACTAATCCACCTGCCTTATCTCCTGGGGACCAGTCAGCCCTGCAGGAGACAGAAACCAATAAAAAATAATTATGTCTGTGATGAAAATGTTATACTGTCCAAAATCTTGTAGTCCACACTCCTTCATTCAGTTCTAAAACACATCAGCACATATGCTTTTCTGGAGACTATTTGGCTTTGACAGTAGAATCAAATGTTGACATTTTTCTATCACAAACAATCCATAAAAATATGGCTACAGAAGACTACAGAATTTATTGCAAAATGACAGAGTAAATTCTGAATTCACTTTACTAGGTAGTTATTAGATTACACCTTCTATTTTGATGGTGTTTTCACAGGCACTTCTCCCACAGGGAGATTTGAGTAGATGCTCAGGAACCCTTTTAAAGCAGCACAAGAGAGAAAATGAAATTACAAGTAAGATCATGTTTCCAGCTCTCTGGGGTCAGCCTTCAGCTTTTCTCTTTGGCAGCACTCAGGCTGGTTAAACATGGGAAATGTTACCATTGTTTTAATCACTCCAATGTTTCATTAGATGACCCTGCTTTTTCTTGTTAGACCAATTTATTGTTCTACTAAACTCTTTTTTGGCATCTTTACCTCATTCTTGATGCATTAACAATGTGCAAGTTCTCCCCATTATAATACCTGACACACCTCCTATCACCTGGCAAGAACCTCAGACACATATTGCAGTGTCCAAGCTCACAACCACCGAGCAGGTCTTCAAGACTTCCTAACAGTCCACAGCTGCCAGACCTGGCTCCCTGTACAGCTTCTGGAAAGTACCAGAACAGAGTGCAGCCAGCCTCATTACAGGCATCTGCCTGAACCTCAACTACTGTTAGCATTTCAGTCACATAGAGAAAGAAAAGTCTGTACCTACAAGTTATTTTTGATCTCGACTTCACAACTGAGACCTCAATATTTAATTACACTGCCCCGGTGGCTGCGCTCTGTGAGAGAGTTTCCAGTCACTAGAGGAATAGGTTACCGGCTCTGCCTGCATCTCTTCCTTTTGGAAAAATCCAACTGCCGTGTCATGCAAACTCTTTTACTTGTGGAAAATGAACTTTCTGCTGAACAAATGCAAATATTTTAGTGAACCCATCCTGCTGCATCTTTCCAAGGAACAGGTTCCCTTCAGCTATGACAAACTCTTTGATAACACCTTTCCTCCCAGTGAAGGGCAGGCTGATGTCTAAAGAATTATTTTTTTTTTCCCCACTAGAAAATGTTCCTTATTTTTTCTTTACATCATTTGCTAGCCAGTTATTTTATTTCTCCAAAACAACACACTTGTAGTGGTTTATCTCTGCAATACCACAGATATAATTGGTAAGCAGAAAGGAAAACAAGTCAGATTAACCCCACTATAACTCATTCACCACAATATAGGCTTTTTTCCCCACCTCTTTGGAAACAGGTTCAAAACCATCATTCCCCAAATGATGTATAACAAAACATTTTGTATATGAAGCTACTACACCACACAGGAAAGACAGATGAAGGCCAAACACCTCATGATAATGAGAAAGTACCACATAAAGAAGTTTAAAATAATAACTTTTAAAAGAATCTATTGTTATTTTAATATGCAGATTTCTTGCCACCTGCACATCTTTAATTGAAATTGCACTCAAGTTTTTTATAAGTCATTATCATGTGATCAGAGTCCTGAAAATTATTGAAATTAAATTCATCATAAAATTGACATTTCTTGAAATATATATTTCTCATGGTGAAAAGCTAATCACTAAGACACATCAACTATCATTAAACACATTCCTTTATAATTCCACAAGGTCAAGCAACCTTCTGTTTTACCTAACCTGATTCTTACATCAATTTTCTGTTTTGTTATGTTTCAGTGGATACATTACCTGACAATTTGTGCCTCTGTGACTGCTTTGTGGTTGGTTTTTTTTCCTGCACTGGCTAATTTTTTTCTGGACTAGGTAGGTTTAGTTTACATCAGGCATCCCAGCAGTCTGTAACCCACAAGAGTTACACACCCCATTCTTCTCTATTGCTTCTAGATGGTATATCCCTTGGCAATCTCTTTTAACTCCAACAAACTACAGCTGTCAAACCTGCAGAGCACAGCTCCACTGGCCCTTTTCACCTTGATTAGAAAGATTCTCATTCATTTCAATGATCTTTTACTATCTTCAAGTGGTTTTGCTCACAAGAGAAATTCTCCTTCTGACAAAGGCAGGCTGACTGTTCAGGTTGGAATCTCCAAACCTGAATAGACTTACGACCCAATAACACCCCACACATTGCTGAGCTGATTTTTTTAAGTGGATGACAAATCAATATCTCCCATATTCTAGAAGGGAGATGAAAGCAGGGAGAACTCTTGTCGGCTGATTTTCTTTTGCTTTACTAATTGAACACACCTATTGCTTTTATAATCTTCTGGGAGGAACAGTAATATCGAGTAGTATCCTGCACACTGTCAAAATGATGAATAAACTTGCAGTATCTGAATGACTGACTTGCTGACAGATGCAAAGGAATTTTTTTTCTCCTCTAGGGAAATTGTGAGGCTTCAAGTGGCTCAAAGAAGGAAGAGGAGCCTTGAGCTGCTGCTATTGTGGTTCTGTGAAGTTTTGACTGGCACAGACACAGGCAGGAAGGAATTGGAGAAAGCAAAAGAACGTGGATGCAATTGGGGTAGATTTAATTAATAAATTAGAAATGCTTTAAAAGGACCGTGTTATGCCTATTTGTCCAAGGTCAATTCTCAAGTCTGAAAACTGTGGGCTGCAGATTTGTCCAAATTATAGTAAAAAAAAAAAGAGGTGAAGCAGAAGGCACTATCAGAAGTGGATGCATACTAAGGATGTGCCAAGGCAAGCAAACATACCTTCCTTTCCAAAGATTCCAGCTCTGCAAGTGGTCCCTGCCTGTCCCATTTAAAGGGGAAATCCGTCTAGACCTGAAGCATAAAGCATGGGAGATACCAACTGAACTATAGAAGATCCTATGGGCTTTTTTTGTTCATCACTGAAATAAAGCTTAAGTAAATACCAATTGTATCAAATGATCTCCATATTTTTATTCTTAAGGTACCAGCATTATCAGACTTAGCTCAGGCCACTTGGATGGTGTTTAAAAGTATCTTTAAGCTTATGTTTAATTCATGGATCCAACTAAACTAGAGTTAGTAGGTACAGTTTTTGCTAAAAATCCTTCCTATTTTTCTAAGACCCAGACTAGTTATAGACTGCAAGGGAGCACAGTAGAAAAGTCAAAGGGCAGGAGGAAATCTGCATCCCATGGCTTGGAGGGTTGCCCATCCACACAGGCCCTTGTGGTGTAACTATGTGTGTGTCTAGGGCTTGTGATGGAACAGGACTGGCCTCAGTGTCTCAGACTGCATTAGCCTGCAGAATCAACTTAATATGCAGCAAAAACCACAGCAAGTTACTAAAAAAGAGCAAGAGCCACAAAGAACAGGAAAACAAACTTCCCAGTCAAATTATGTGAAATTGCTCTTCAGTTTTGCTCTTTTCCTCTTTTCATCAATAGTAATTGGTCAGAAAAAGATTTTCTCAAAGTTAGCACATACTGTTATCACTTAAAAGCGTTACTCAAAGATCCTCTAACCCATTTAGCAGCTATCATTAATGGATTAACTGAAATATATTTAGCTTACATGCAATTAAATTCATCAATGTAATAAGCAAAATAAACCTGAGACATAAAATTTCAGCCATTATCCCAACATCACCCCTCCCCTTTTTTTTGTATTGAACCCTTCAGGAACACACTATTTTTCAAATGTATTTCTAATTGCAATAAAATCTGTTTCATTAATGTCATGCCAGGATGAACATTTATTAGCTTTGACTGAGTACAACATTTTCTTTACCCACTGGAGTACAGGCTTTCAGAAAACTGATAGATCAGCATAAAGTGATCTTAAGAAAGTGTGAACCTTGCAGCTTTAAGTGATGTGAAATGAAACTGAAGCAAACACACATTTTACATTGCAGACTGTTTCATCGGAAATATAATCATTTACATTTTAGTTTTGTGTGTCAAAGCATATTTTTTCCTTACCTGCTACCCCACTTCAGTTTTAAGCATTTAAACTTGGAGATACATCTTGACAGTAGCACCCAATCCTACCAAAATCCCCTTGAAAACAGTGAAAATCCATTTGTATCATATCAGAATTTCTAGAGGAGTATGCTCGCTTTTCAATCTCAGCCAGAAAAACTTCTTTCAAATGCTCATACTCTTCTTGGCTGCTTTAAAGTTTTCAGCCAGAGTTTTACAGCATAGATTCCTGTTTGTTATATTTTTACTGCCTGCCTTTAGAACTTTGCAAAGGTTTGCAACAGCCCCTAACAACCACATCATTCAGCAGGATCCACTACAGCTGGTTTGTTATTATCTGTGGTCAAGACTATGGCATCAGGGGTAACAGTTATGAAAAATAGTCCTAAATATCCTCTTCCATGAGGGAAGATCATTCCTGAGGTGTGTCCTTGGAAGGAATTCTTGTAGCCCAACAGGAACTTTCAAAGTGTTAAAAAAAGCTAAAAGTAACACCCACTTTGGAGAAGTTCCTTGACACACATATTAGAGAACAGGATTTTCTCAGTCAGTGCCTGTATTTGTAATGTATCATGATAATTATAATGTGTCAGAAAAAAAAAGTATTTTTTCTACTAGCAGAGATAAGAAACACAGATAAAGACAGTTACCAGTTCTCAATGCTTGGAACCAAAAGCTGATCAAGAGTTTAAAATTAAATGCTACAATCAAATTCAGAGCAGCCTCAGAGAGCGAACTGAAGCTTTATATAGTATTAGGTTTACCTTGCCTTTTTTTTTTAAAGCTCTTTCTAACCAAAACCAAAAGTTGCATCTTAAATTTTCATATATTTAGTAGCAGTCTTCACTCAAATAAAAGCCACCTGTTAGCTAGACATAAAACCACAAAAAACTGTCACTTGTCATTCCAATTAGAGGTAAAAGTAATTTGCAAAGTATATTACAATGAGCAGAAGACAGGACACCAATTATGCACTAATGTTACACATTGAATTTATTAAATTGATGTTCTCCTGAAAATAGCACAACTGATAACTCTACCTCAAGGGCAATTTTCCACCTTTGTGTAAGAGCTTTCAGGTTATCACACAAATGTAATTTTGTAATTTTTCCTTTCACGTTACCATGCAAATGAGGAAAGAGCATCACAGGGAACCCACAACTTCTAATGCACAGGCACTAGGCACAACTGAACAGATCTGCTTGAAAAAAAAACAACCTTCTAGGTCATTTCAAGTGCTAAATAAAACAGAACTGTGGGTTTGGAGAAAGGAAAAATATTGTTTTGTTTAACCCCAATCCCCTTATCTCTGGAAAGGCTTCTGTACACTTGAATCAGCAATCCTTTTCTCTGTTCTATATTCCTATTACAGTTATACTGGAGACCTAATTTGCTTGCACTGAGGTTCTGAAAAAAAGCTAGAAAGATGCTAACTTTTAAATGATAAAATGCAGTGTACTCAAGAGGAAAAATGAATGATTTATGGTTCAGAATTAGTAGATTAACAAAATTCACTGTTCTGTTTTTCCCCTCACTCCAAGCATACAAACATAAATATCAGCCATTATAATCAAGTACTGTTTACTCATGAGGTTGATCTTTAATGATGCTGACTCAGCTGATGTTGATGAGATTTTTAAACTTGGACTGTCTTGATTAGATGGCAATATTAAGGGCTGTTAGGAACACCAGAAAGCTACTGTCTAAATACAGACTAGTGCTTTGGGTGGGGTGGGGGTATTCCCTGAGAAATCTAGGAAATATCAGAATCGTACTCAATGTGTGGATGCTAAGCAAAAGCAAAATCTGCATGCATTCCACCAAGTGCCATATATCGCTTTTTTTGGAGTCAGAGATCTAGTTGCAGACAAAATGTTACTGATTACATGTGTAGCTACACTGAACCAACCCCACTTTGGTTGTGATCAGCAACAGAATGTCACATCGCTCATCTGAGGCGTAATCAAATCACTGAGGATACAAAGGGATATTCATAGCTGAGCTAAGTAAAGCCCCGCTCTTAATGGTGAGATTCTTCAACACCCTTCATCCAGCTAGAAAACTACTTCTCAATGTCATCCCAAATGTATTTTTCAAGTTACCTGTAAAATTCTGTGTCTTGCCTGGACATTTCCATCAGACTTCAATCACTGTCCACCTATAATTATACTTCAGCAGTGTTAAAGTAGCACAAAAATAAGAGCGATAAAAATCTCCTTATTGATCATATTGATTAAAGCAGTTTTCCTTGAACACTGATTAATATATGTTGTACATTCAATAACAAAACAAGCAAGCTGATTATTTACACGCCACATCATAGAGCCTGCTCAGTCAGTAGGACAGGTTTATGAAAGGAAATGCTTCTTTTGTATCTGCAGCTGGTTTTGAGTCACCACGATGTACACTGATGCACAACAGATAAACCACAGAATCACTTAATTTGAAAAGACCATTAAGATCATCAAGTCCAATTGTACCTGTCCACTCCTAAACCGTATCCCTGAGCATCTCATCTACCCATCTGTTAAATACATCCAGGGATGGTGACTCAGCCACCTCCCTGGGCAGCCTGTTCCACACCCCAACAACTCTTTCAGTGAAGAACTTTTTCCAAACATCTAATCTGAACCTGCTCTGGTGCAGCTTGGGGCCATTTCCCCTTGTCCTATCACTTATCACTTGACTGAAGAGACCATCACCCACCTCTCTACAAACACCTTTCAGAAAATTATAGGCAGGGATAAGGTCTCCCCTCAGCCTTCTGTTCTCCAGACTAAACACCCCCAGCTCCCTCAACCACTTCTCATAAGGTTTGTTCTCTAGCCCCTTCACCAGCCTCGTTGCCCTCCTCTGGAGCCACTCGAGAACATCAGTGTCCTTCTTGAAGTGAGAAAGGGGTATCACAAGACAACTCACAATGTTCCTAGATTTAAGAGAAGATAGAAAGTAATTTCCTAATTAACAAGTAAGGTGAGAATCAAATCACTGGCTTATTCTGCAATAACGTAGGACATACCCCAAAAGAGTTTTGTCAAACTTAAACTAGTAAAGCAGAAAATAGAAAAAAAAATAACAATCCCCAAACCTAAACAAAACAATCCAAGGAAAAAAGTTTGAAATAATATGTTTGAAAAAGGTAAATAGTTTGTGAAAGGAAGGGAGGAATGTTTGCTCAAGGGCATTTCCGTGTAATACGCTCAGTGTTTCTACATTTCCTTTGTCTGAATATGTGGGAAAGGAAACAGGATCCCAGCCTGGATGAAATCAGACCTGCATAATGTAATCAAGAATAAGGAGGTATTATATATCAGATACAATATAAAACAGGTAGAAATGGAAATAAGGAAAGGAAAGCTAAGTCAATATGGAAAATGGACATAAACTGTATAAGAAGCTACAATAAGATATTTTTCCCCAAGTACATTAAACACCTTGTGAAGATGACAGATCAAATTCAGAGAGATTGCAAAAATAATGTGCTGACAGCAGAGCTATGAATGAAAGTAAATGCACTCATTAATTCCATATTCACAAGAGGCCAGGGTCATCAACAGAAGTTGTTTGTTGAGGATGAAAAATTGTAATCGGTGAAGGTATCACGCCAGATGAATGTTAAAGAAACCCCAAGAGATACAATAACAAAATCTACAGGGCATCAATAGAAAACTAAATGTATTGAGATGATCTCTAACCTTAACTTAATTCAGAGACATCTCAGCTACATGCTGAAAATAACAAGAAATTACATTGAAAATCCAATCTCAAAGACACAAATAAATCGAAATGTACAATTAACATTTTGCTTTGAAGAAGTCCAGTGAAGAAACTCAGTGAAGTTGTAATATAAAGTGACCATTAGGAATAAGATTCAAGTGTTCAATATTTTTTTTAAACACATGATGGTTACTGGCTTCCTTGTAGCCTATGTATCTATACTCACACAGATTTTTATGAAGAATGTCTTCAAAATAAACATACATTAATTCAGGATTCTTCCTGTGCTCATTTTTGAAGTAAGGATATAGGAGAGAAACATGCAAGACTGGTAAAGCACTAAAATAGTATTGTATCTGGATTTAAAAACCACTGCCCACCAAGTCAAGATCCATCACAACAGGAACACGCCGTCTGCCTACTGCTATGATTACTCACACAGAAACCTGAACATCAAATCACACAGCACTATGTAAGTCATGACCATTGCCAAGGGAAGGCCTCCTGGATACTTTTCCCTGACTTCAATTAGGACCCTGCTCTCTACAGATTAAAAATTAGTATCCACTTATTTAAATATTCAGGGGGGTTCAGGGGGTGGCAGGAGGGAGTGGTGGCTTGTCTGTCTTTTGGGTTTTGGTCTGATTTTGAGGGGTTGGGGGGGCGGTGGCGGGGGGAGTTTGGTTGTTGTTTTGTTGTTTGTGGAGCTTTTTTTTTCTACACAAAGCAATTCCTAATGTTCTCATGTTCATGTTTTAGACAGTCACAGCCAGCAGGAACTGCAATCCTTGACTAAGTAACTGCATAATGAATTATAGTTTCTCTTCCAACACTAAAACAATCAGAATCTGAGCCCAGCAGTGCAGTACTTTGCAGAACTTCC
This sequence comes from Heliornis fulica, assembly GCA_013399135.1. Lineage (NCBI taxonomy): Eukaryota > Metazoa > Chordata > Aves > Gruiformes > Heliornithidae > Heliornis > Heliornis fulica. The sequence goes on from VXBZ01009164.1 coordinate 499,310, forward strand.
CAGTGTGACTGCCAGCCTTGTACATATATTTCAGTGAAGAGGCCCCAAATCAATGAGGACTAAGCATATGCTTAATTATACTTAAGCATGTGCTTAAGTATTTCCTAAATTGGCATCATAATTAAGATTACATTTTCTAGGATATCGGTTTGACACTAATTGTAATCAATGCAAATTTATTCTTTCTGCTATTTGTTCACAGAGCAATCTTGATTTCAGCTGAATGTGTCTATTACTCTCATAACACAACTCAGCAATTTTCTGTCTATGGGTTAAAATGAGCAGTTACCGTTCATGAGTACTTCTGGCTTACTAAAAACTCAAAGAATTGCTTTGTTCTGCTACCAAAAAAAAAAATCAGAAATATTAAACTGGTCACACATTATAAATAGTTAGAGGGGAAAAAATATGACATAAGATTAAATACATAAACCAATATACTACAAAGCAATACCAATGAACAGATTTTAAATGGGAGCCTATATGCCATATTTGTGCTCAGATTAGTTGAGCCTGGAACCAAGACTGTCTCTACCCTCGTAGCTGCCTGGATAGTTCAGCTGAAGTAATTTCAGTGTTCAGAGACAGGGAAAAAAAAATTCTTTTCTTCTCTCTGGTGTGGCACTGTATGCAACACAAAAGCCAGGGATGGCTGAATGACTTTTTTTCCCCCTGCTGTGTATAATCATTGCGTTAGGAAAGGCTCCCTACTCATTTTCACCACAGTTTGAGGGCTTATCTCTTCCGTGAGTAAAACGCTACACTAGGGAGTTAAAAAAGCAGGAGAATTGGGTTCTCTTGAGAAAACAATTAGTATCACACATGCACCACAGGGGAGCTGCTTACACACACTCACAGCACACTGCTGTTGGAAAGAAAGGAACTACCCTTTCCCCGCATCATCTTTAATAGCTCACAATGTAAACTGTCAAGTACAGTTTACCAATAGTTTTGCCAGCAGCTAGCTGAATTTAGAACTATTTCCTGCATAAAAAAACAAAGAGCCTACAGTAACCTTTATATCCAGTATGTAAAATTCGGTTTGATCTATGACTCACCTCTGGAAAGACATCCAGTCTTAAATGTAAAGACTTCAAATAATAAATCAAATGTAGACACTTCACCACATCCTAAAAAACACCCCACTCCTCCAATAGCCGAAGTATTTTAATTTAAAAACACGCCTTCCATTCTAATTTTAAGTTACCTAGCTTCAACTTCAAACAACTGGATCTTGTGTTATCTTTCCTGTGCCCTGAGGAATTACTCACTGCTGGACATACCTCCATAAACATACTGATAAACAAAACAGTAATCAAAACACATCAATACCTAAATTTCAGCAATTCAGCTTTGAAGTTTTCTTACTACACAAAACTTTTCCTTTCCAGAAAGATCAATTCACGCAGGTTTTCTTCTAGAATCTTACCGAACTTTTCCAAAAGTCTTTCAAAATTCTTGGCTGAAAAGAGAATCTGAAAACAGTAGTCTAGCACTACACTCAGTAATATCAAATAACGAAGTAACTCAGCCTTCCTATTCCTAGCTTCTCTCATATTTCACACTTTTAGCTTCCAGGTTTTAGTGAAGTTCACAAGCATTTGACTAAGACAGGCATTTAAAATCCAAATCCATACATTATGTCTGAAAGTGAGATTTACAGATGGCTCACAAATTTAAAATTGTGAGTTCCATACATTACAGCGGCCTAGAAAGATCTTAACTTGGCCTATCATCTTTCCAAACTCAGGTTCATTATGATTACCAAAATTCTGCTGGAAAATACTAAAAAAGCTCCTCAGGTCTTGACACATCTGAGGAACTTGACGTTTATTTCATATATACCTACCAACAAGGTAGAAAGACTAAGCCCTCTATGCAACCCTCACAACAAACTCAGAACAAGTCTCATTCCTTACAAATAGGACTGGAGCATGTGGTACCCCCTTTTTATTTTTAGATCAATTAATCCACTAAACCTGTGAGACACAGACTTCATCCTCTTCTGCTGAAGAGAGGATTCCAGTACACCTGTAGAACTGCTCAGAACAGTATACATGCTTGTAGTGTATAAATAAAAACATTAAAGTATATGAGGGAGGTGAAGGAATGCTCCAGATAAATGTTCCCTTCAGTACCTGACACTTAAAATCAGGAAGTAAGCGTGATTCTTAGCTGATCCCCACGTCAAGAACTTGGTGATACTTTATATACTACACTTCATAATTTCTTGAAGTAGAAAGAGATACCAAAGACTCAGCTTTCATCTGTGCTTCCTAAATTAGGAATGCATGGTTCTGTTGGCTTTCTGTAGTCCAATGAATCTTCCATTATACCATGATACAGCTTCAAAGTTTCAGAAACAAGAATATTCTCCTGATATCACGGAACAATTCCTCTCAATCTCCAGCAGCTGCAATGCACTTCGTACTTCAGATGAACTAAGAACACTTTGCACAAGAGTTGTGCATGGTTTGCATTCAACTGCCTGCTCCTCTTTTAATGCAATGCCTAGTAAGTACCATAAATTTCACCTTTGACTTAGCAGATGTGTAGCTGAGGTATCACAACACCGACTACATCTGAACTTCAGCCCTGAAAGTAAATCCTCTTTCTTAGGGAGTCACCATACTCTGTTACCCCTATATTGCAAACAGACTTACTGTTTCTGAACAAATTTAAATTTACTAGAGTAAAAGTAATGAGCTTTAAGTTATTCTGCCAATTTCTTTACTGTTCCTTTTTTTTTTTTTCTCCCTATGTGCTAGGAACATGAGCCTGTGAAAACCCAAGAGACCCCCCTGCTGTTGTACCCTTTTTTTCCAATACCTTGCAATACACTACCTGGCTTGGGAAACTTTTACAGTTTTAAATACAGATAGTCTGCACACTACCAATTTGTATTTTCACTATTCTAATGTAGAACATTTTAAAGCAATCTTGATTCTACCATGTGATGCTCAGCATCATTTATTCCCCAGCACTCCATAATGTAGGTAAGTCCAGATTTCTCCTAAGTTCATCCACACAAAGCTACTCATTAATACTGCTACAGTGACATGAAAACTGAACATTATTATTCTCACTCCTAAGAGCTATTTCTTTAACATCAGGAGCATGGGAAGGGGTAGTGTTGGACAGGGGGAAGATTACATTGCCACTACTTAAGGTGTATCTGTTACACGGATAAATGAAAGATTTCAGTCTCCAGAAATAACAATCCAACATCTTTCACAAGCACTAAATTCAGTTGAATAAAAGCTAAAAAGCAGAAAATAGACTAACTTGAATTGCAAATGTAATCACAGACGCCAGACACTAACCTTAAAGCTTTCAAGGTGAAATTCACCCATCCCTGCACCATGCTGAGGATCGAATGCAGTGCCCTGAGTAGACATTGTGGGAGGGGGAGCCTCCCGCCCCGGCTGTGCACAGGATAAAGAGTTGCTGCAAAGCCCTTACCATTCCAATTCTATTCATAAGGTGGTAGAAATCTGCATTTACTTTTTTTTTCCTTCCCACTATGTGGTCAGAAATACAGAAGCTTCACAATCAAGGGAAATGGAGGCCTCTCCCTCCTTCTGTCAGGATAACTCACACTCATGCAGCCAAGACTGGCTATGTGGCATGAAGAGTAGGGAGTGCTGGTCCCCATATCAGGGTGGCATCTTCTTTTGTGGCAGATATGTTGTGCTTTAAAGAAAAAAACAGGTTGGATCTTCAATCATTCAAAACTAGTAAACATTTCACTTCCAACACATAAAGCCTCTTGTTTGAAGCAGTCATCCCCAATAACCCCTTTCTTGTTTTTCCTTCACTTTCTTTTACTCATGATATCTACTTGAGTGGCTCAAACTGACTACAGTACAACTAAAGATCAAACACTCAGAGCTTTACTTTCAAGCACCAGGCACTAGACATGCTTATTAATATTCACCAGATAATTTCCTACTTTGCTGATAGAAGTTCTCTCAACAGAGCTTCTTTGGTGAGGCAGGGTGGGGGTGGAGGGGTGTGCAAATATAACCCATATAGAGCAAATAAGCAAGTAGCCACAATGAATTATTTGAAGGAATGTGTATGCAACAATGACCTTGAGAAGCAAGTGACTGTGAACACTCAGCATTCAGTCTAATCCTGCTCCTTCTGCAGCCAGTGTTTAGTGGATGCTGATGATCTATGACATATGAAGTAAGACTGAATCATCAATCCTTCCCACACAGGCAGGTATATGTGACTGCCTCTACCAGAGAACAACAGCTTCCACAGGCAATGCTGGGCTTTGAGTAAGATTAGAGGATGCCCTCCGACCATCAGTAATATTCTTTCCCAAACTGAAGCCAGGAGACTGACATATTGGCTAGATAAGACACTGTTAAACAAAAAGTGGAACTACTCAGAGGTTAATCCAATGTGTCATTCTGTGCTGCTTTTCAGCCCTACATGCCCCAAACGATTGACTTCTGTCATCCAAATACCTTTCCAGGCTGTACACCATTCTGTTGAAAAAAAGCAACAGAGTTACTCTGTGAACCTTATTTTCAGCCACTGTGATAAGAGGCTTGATATCAAAAGCAGATTTTCAGCATTATACTTGCAGAATGCAAACAGATCACTTGATACATATATGCATATATAAATTCAGAATAAATGCACTGGAATTTGGGAAGGTTCTGAGTAAGCACCAAGCTATAACCAAGGGACACTTGTCATACTCAGGAGCAGCAAAGAATTGCACTTCTCAGTGACTGGAAAATAAAGATTCAAAAGTACCAAATAAAGCAATTGAAAAAGAAATAATGTCTTTTATTCTCTTCCCCTTTTTTTATTAAAGATTATGCAATCAAACATCAGAATTAGCCTATGGACAAACTAAAGAGCAAGAGAACGTGGAGAGTTAAAAGGAAGAACACATACAACTTCAGCACAACGCTGTATCATACATGTCTGCAAATCTCGTGCCAAGAAATCCTGACTTTTGGTGAGTATGTGCATATAATCAAAGCTAAGTGAAGCATGACAACAAGAGTATGTTATCTAGTCACACCAAGTGGCCCTTCTACTGAAGAGGTAAATTCCATAGCATTTATTCAATAAATATATTTAATAATGGTTTGCTCAGGAAGTAAATGCGAAGTTATAAACAAAACCAGGTAACTGAGGATATTTTACCATCTTCTACTTAATTCCATATGTTGTATTACAACACTTAAGTAAACCATGAAAGTTAAAAAACATTTTCAAATCATGTCTTCCTTGAAAACTGACGTTGAAATGTGCAGCTTTACTAAGAAAAGGTTCTGCATGTTTTGTAATGGCATTTCTTATCTGAAATAGTTTGGCAGACTATCATGGGAGAGAGGATTGAATAATACTTTGAAATGAAGTAATAATTCTAAATAATAATAATAAATGTTTAACAGAAATTTCCTTTATAAATTAAAGATTATTCAATATTTGATATGCTGTGTGAAAACAACTGTACATTTAATTTGTAGGTGGTTGTACATGTTTTAATATCAACCCTTCTATAAAGCATTTCAAAATTGTACTAAAAACCTGTGGTGTAACCTTAAAAAGAGGACAATAACTCATATTGTATATACTAGAACTGAAAAGCATAGGCCATGGGAGTACTAAAGGCTAAGAACAGAGTGCATTTTTGCCAACAGGGTTTCAGTTTGCTTTGAAATATATTGTTCAACACATTTGGGATGCTATGGATCCCCAAACCACCCAAGGAGAACACAGCTATGCTCTTCATTCTAATTGTTGAAGAACAGTAAGGCAGTTCACAAGTTCAGAGGCAAATCTGGTGTCAGGGCAGGGGGACAGACATGAGGACATGAAGATGGGCCGGGAGGAAGAAAGGAATAGCTCTATGCAGTGCAGCTCATTCCTTTGAAGTCTTCTGCCATGATGGTCTTCCAACTGCTACGACTCCTGGCAGAACGCCTCAGTTATGAGCCATGACCTCACATTTCACGGCACTGCAGGAACACTACCACAAAAAAACACCCTCTACACGAAAATTCTGGCAGTTGAAACAAAGACAACATTTAGGGAGCTATGAGAAAATTATATATATAAAAAACAAACAAACAAAAAAAAAACAAAAACATTCTCCCACATTCATTGAAGATCAGCAACCTGGGTTTGTTGACAAAAATAGGAATTTGGAAGTAGGATTTGAAGAACTGCAACAGATTTGTTCTGAAAATCCATACTGAGACCTTTCTAAAACAAAGGAGAAGCATGAACATTCACCAATGAAAATACCAAGTTATGAAAGATGGTTTTAAAGGAAAAGAGAGATCACTGAGATACAACAGACTGGGGATGCTCCCTGAAGGGTGCTGAAAGTATATCAAACAAACTGCTAATCTAAGATGGAAGAAGATATTCAGTGGAGAGGTATACAGAAAAGTAGATAATCAAAACAACTACTGTTCTTTGAAGCAACATCCTGGAGAGATCACAGTGAAGTAAGTCAAACTGTCAAATTCAGGGAAGGGAGCATGATAATAATCATGTTGTTAGGTAAGAGACTGGAGTTTAGTTTCAAGGAGTAAGAGTTACACTACTTGGCACATTATGTGGAAACAGCCTTAAAATCCTAGTGATAGTCTGGAAAACCCAAAGCTTCTGAGACATTGGAGTCAAGAAGAACAATCAGATTCACAGAAGTGTTGCTGATGTTCACATGATTAACATCAGAAACGGTAAAAAAGGCTCAAGGATAAGAGATCTCCAGACAGAAATGTCAGGAACAGACTAGTACCATTTGGACAGGAAAAAGAAAAAAAAAAAACAGAGAGAGAAAAAAAAATAAATCTGCCAGTAATTTTTGCTTGTGAATAAAGTTACTCCAAAAGGAAACAAGTGGGGAGACTTGAAGAAAGAAAACACAGATGCATCAATGAAAGTGCCCAAGAGAGCTGGATGGCTCATTAAAAGGAATTTGTCTGCTTTCAAAAGGACAAGTACACTGAGTATAGGCATAGCAGAGAACGAGGAGGAAAACAGTTTATGAACAATTAATAAAGTCATCTGTGCTGAAAGTGACTGACAGGTCTCAGAGACCAGACTTGGCTAGGAAGGACTTAAAGACAACTTGAACAAAAGTTAACTTCAAGAGATTAAATCAATGAATGGAGAAGGACAAGGATAAACTCCGAGGGAAGGCTCTCCAGAGCACATATGTGAATTTAGTAAGCTTCACCGTGAAAGGAAGAAATCTGAGATGCTGGGGAGTTAACTGGGCTAAAGACTAGTGCTGTTTTTAAAAGCTGGGGTTTGCCTCTTTGTCTGTGAGCAACAAAGTAGACTTCTACAATTAAAGAGGAGAGTCAAAGAGTGTGAAATTAAAGGGAAAAGTTAGTACAAGGAGTGAGAGAAATTTAGATTACTGAAAGCAACAGAATAAGGGAGAATACACAAGAATCTTCAGTATCTACAGCTACCAAGACTGAGAATAGAGCTCTGAGAGGGAGGAAGCTCGTATTGGACTTTGTATGTAACGTTATTGGCACTCACTTTCAAAGCTTCAGTACCAAGAATAGATAAATGTGATCTACAGAAGCCTGCTATGGCAATAGTAATTGCTACAAAAAAGGACTGCCAGAAAGTAAAATTAACAGCAGCACCTGAACAGTAGGATAAATTATACACTGAAGTGTTTGAGAAATCTTTTTAGTCAGAACCTTTCCCTGGGGAGAGCAGTATTATATAGTCCTTAGAGAAAATTGATATAATTTCTCCACCAGTACTCCCAGACAGATGTTCTGCTGTTTTTCTACGCCACAAGAAACATTACCATTGTTAACGCTCTCATTGTTTATGTGTATCCTTTTCTAAGCATGAAGTGACCTTAACTAAGTTGAGCCTCTTGCCACTGTAACAGACTGAATGCGACAGACCTCTCCCAAATATTTTGTTTTGTTGATGATGAATAGAAAACATGTAATCAGAGCCAAAAGATCAAAGAAAATGAGATGACTGTGGCAAAACAAAGCACAGGGTGTACAGAACCCTTAAGTGCCCAACATAGAGATTACCCTTTTCCATCTGTTTACCCATTATCCTGTTTGAATTCAGTAGAAACATCTTGGAAAAGAATACTCTTGAGAGACAGAAGATAAAGGAAGGTAAAAAGGGTTCTTGGTGCCTCCACATTTTTCTGTGGAGTTCTCTTGTATACAAAAGGCAATACCAGAGAAGAAAACACTACTGCCAGCTCAAGAAAAGGTAGAGAAAAAACCCTTTTATGTGGTGAGCAGAAGGGGACAGGTGCTTAGATGATCTGTGCACTTGTTCTAGCTTTCTACTGCCCTGTGGCAGAGTTACAGAACCTTCCAAACAGAAGACATGCTATGCTTTGCCTAGGTCAACTGAACAAGGTCTAGGGCTGTCAGGCTGTACAACAGGAGTAATAATGCCTAGGTTAGACTTTGGAGGCAGACCACAGTGTACTGTGAAAACAGACACAGCCCAAGGACCTCCGCATTATCCTCTCACCGACTCCAGTTCTGTTTGAGTTGCTTAAATTGCATCAGCAATCAATAGTATCCATTTCCATCTACATTTGAGGCAGAACTAGAGACATCAAGAAATTTTTCTTTGAATGTGCAATCAAATTTTTACAGTTCTATTTTAACATAAATTCACATCTCAAAACAAAGAGTATACCACAGAAACAGAACTACTTTCTGTCTCCCTGATGTTGTAATATAAGCATCCCATTGCACAAAGGACCTTGGAAGCTACAAGACTCCAGCCAGGGGAATCAAAGTTGCTCACTATGGAATTACAGCAAGTTCCAGTTGCACTGTGTCTATTCCTTCTAGCAATGCCAGTAAAACACTGTAACTGTGCTCACCAGTCCTTATTCTCACAAAGATTACCAGCCACTCATACCATACCATGCACGTTTTCTCCAGATCAACTCTACACCATCACTAGTGCAGGACACCTTACCTGAATGCAGTTTAAAAAAAACTGCCAATAAACACGATATTTGAGAATGAAATTCTGAAACCCCCAATAAGTAGAAATACAAACTTATGTGAATCCTCATGTCAATCCTTTGAAACACAGAGCACACCTTCATAGGTAGTCATGGTAGTCTCTTAAGCTCAATTGTTCACCATACAGATTTTCTCCTTGCGTGCACTACAATAACTAGAAGACTACACAGGGTAGCTTAAGTCATTTCAATTGATCTCAAATACTTAGAGTACCCTAATTCTGCCTCAAATTGGCATTTCACTTAGATGAACCCTTGTTTTCATAAGGTGCACACAGAGCAGTGGGCAGAAAGGTTAAGAATCTAGTTGCTGATCATTTATTGAAAGGACTGCAATGCAAAGTAAAGGGAAGAGTGAAAATAATTCCAGGTAAAAGAATTAAAAGCTCTTCCTTTTACAAACTTAATTTTACCATAAAAATATTTTCAAATGTAAGGGAAACTTTTGTCCAGGCTGAAGTTTTCTCCCTGCTAAATGTGAAATCACTCACAAAGGATTCCAATTAAAATCAACCTGAAATCATCCTGTACCTAGAAGTCAGGTTTCTCGAGGGTCCATCTTGGTACGCACCTTATCAGTGACCTGGAGAGGAGGCAAAGTGCCCACTCACCGTCAGAGTTTAGCTGGCTGTGCTCAAGGCCAGCACTGCTTATCAGCAGTGCAGCCATGTAACATCATGGAAAGAGCTGAGAGGGAAAGAACCATGAGAAACCTCATTGAGTGTCTTCCCCCTACACTCTTTACAAGAGAGATGTTAAATGTAAAATGCTTCCACAAAGATTAAAGTGTCAGATATATTTTTATCTTTCACTTAGTAAAATATTTAAAACAAACAAAATATATCAGGAATTAAAAGCTTGCTAAACAGATAAAGAGTCATAATTCAGCAGCGTTTATCACAGGTTATGTCACAGTAGAGCAAATTAAGGAGGGAGAGACTAGAATAGTCTGCTTTGACATGTTTGAATGCATAGCATGTCTTCTGGAATATCATACAGAGTGCAAATACTGTATGATTGAGATGTACTGGGGATCATGTATTCAAGATTAACAGGAGGGTCTGAGGGAGATAAAGAACTTCACGATATGACACAGTTCAGGAGCATTAAAAAGATGGAAGGATTATCAGGATGGATTAACTCAGCAATTAGACTGTAAAAGAAAATATCCACTTCACATACTTACAGAACCCTGGAACATGAAAACCTGTCAGCCTCAAATTTTGTCATCTAGAGATGCAATGCACATGACACACTTGTAATTTTTAATATAAATACCAGAAAAACACTCAACTAACCATTTTAGCATTATTTTAAAAAAAAACATTCCTTAGAGTTTACATATCCTTTGGAAGCAAAACTGTTTCAGAAATTGATATGTGTAATACTAACAGAACTGATGGGAAACAAACCCATCCTCACTGATATTAAAGTACATGCCAGTAACAGACAATAAAATGACAAAGGCCTAATGAAACACGAACACAATCTACAAATTTTCATGCAAATTGTCAATCAGTATATATAAACAAGTTACTCTGGTCATACCTACAAGAGGAGACATCAAGATTGACTGAAAAATACTGTATCAGTTAACACTGTACCAACCAACATCTGCAGGAATCCAAGGTCTATCATGAGAATGACAGCAGTACGATAACTGATACTACAGGCACTACAATAAAGTATACTTTAACTGATGTAACATCTCTCCAGGTAGTACAAAACCTAAAATCCCTTGCTGGATTTTCATTCCAATGAGCAGTCTAAATTTCAAATGAGATACAAAGTAAATAAGTTATTTGATTAAGATTATAAAGGAAACCTGTGGAAGAACACAAATGAGAGCCCAGGTCTTAGTTGGACGCTCAGGAATTGGTTTCCTCCTCCTTGCCTTGTTTTCAGATTGAGAATGACAAGCAACGAAAACCATATATAAGAATTCAACAAGATTAAATTAGACAAATAGGTAGGTAATAATCCTACCATCAAAAAGTCCTTTGCTGTAAATGGCAAGAAAGAACCTGTGCATGCAAAGTTGCAGGTACATAAAACAAACATCCTAGCTTAGAAGTAGTTTTATGTTCCACTGGTGTGCTCAGAAATAGCCTCATCATTTAGTGGTGTCACCTCCTTAAAAGAAAAATTATATTTAAAAAAAAAAGGAAAAATGTGCATTTCAAAGCCAGCAAATTCTTGTCAGGAGATAAAAGTCCATGCTGCAAGTAGGTAGTTTTCCTAGTGACCTTTTATGTGCCTTTCCACTTCATGAGCTCTACATTAGTTTCGTAATAAAATCAGCTTTTAAGGGACAAAGTGTAAGGATTAAGATGCAATAGATAATATCAGGTAGGATTTTTTTCTACAATTTCCCTAATGATCTTACTAAGAGCTCTGCAAATGCTGTAAGGGCAAAGGATTGCTCAAAGTTAATCCTTTTTCTGATTAACAGAGTCCCATGTGATTTTTAGGTGTAACTACAATTGCTACATGTTATTACACTAGCAACATCTATCAACACTTACTTTTTACTAGGTGATTAAGACCATCAGTGAAAGTTTTATTCTACCTCCAAACATCGAAAGTCACATTAGGGCACATATTGGAGGCCCAATTATTTTTTATTAATGGTCTTCTGTATGCAAAATTCAGGCTGATTACCAAAATCCAAAATAGAGAAGCACATTTTATAAGCACAAAGACTCATTTTCAACACAGTGCTGACAGACTAATATTTCTGAGATGATATGTCATAGGGAGCTTTGGCTAAGGATGCCAGATTTAGCTCCTTTCTGATCTCAATCAACAAGGAAGCTCCCCTGTGTGGAAGTTTGAGTACACAGCTAAGCAATCCATACCTCTGAGTTTAGAAAACAAAGTTAACATTGCATCTTTGCATTAGGAAAATAAACAGAATAAACCAACCTGCAGAAGCTCTGAAATGTTTAGACTGTAAAAATCTTCTGCTGTGATATACTGATGAAAAAATGCTTTTCTGATTAAAAAAATAATTCTAAATTAAAAGGACATACAACTTTGTTTTTATATTGCATACTATAAGGTATGCTTCAGAAGTGTTTATCAAACAACATGTTATACAGTTTTAAACCAATTCTTCATGCATATGAAAATCTGCCTCATTTATAGTCTTTGAAGTGAACCCTAAGGGAATATTCACATACATACCCTAATGCTGATTATTTTATCAGCCACAGGAGCAAAAAGTGCTTTATCACAAAGACACCAATTAATGCAAAAACAAAAAGCCCTTCACTTTTATGTCTGATGTTGAAAGAAACTCAGTTACAAAATAATTAATGGGAAATGTAGCTTCTGTAATACACATTGTGAATATATGCTCCCTGGTGCTTTGTAAAAAAAAGTGCTCCATTAGGATTACAAAGGAAATATGTATTTTGTTTTTCTTTTCTGCCGCTAAGTATTGTATGCATATTATTATCCTTTCATGTACCATCCACAGCTGCACAGCTTTTGATGAAACACACTGCCTATGGAGTAAATGATACTGCAAGCCATATGAGTAGTGGTTAATAAAAACACTGTAGTAACACTGTACAAATTGCTCAAAGTTCTGTCTCCTTGAGAACTATAGTAATATTTTGCTATTTGTCTGTAAGACTCAACTATCTCAAAACATTCAAAGCCCTCAAACAAACAAACAAAAACCATTTCCAAGTTCCTGGTTTATTTACTGCTGTTTAGATCTTTTTTTAAAGGGCTACTGAAATTGCCCTCACTTAAGGTTTTTCTGGAGTGTGCTCTGCCCCGAAGCCAGCAGCCCAGGGCTGGTAAGCTATTGCAAACTGAAGATCAGATTCCTACCAACACAGCTCACTTGAACCAGACTTTGAAGTTTCTCCAGGTAATTGTGTCTGGCTGCTTGCTTTGCTGGGGTAGCACTCACCAGGCATGTAGCAAAGCAGTAACTGGAACAATTCTTCACTATTTGTCTTGAGAGAACATAGGAGTCTAGACAGTAAAACAATTCTCACGCTGAAAACACTGGGGTTTGCCCCACCAACATGAAAGTCCAGCAGGAGCAACCAAGGTTTTAAAAGCTTCATCAAGCTTCTGTTCCACATGTCTATTGTGATTGTCCCTAGACTCCAACAAGGCCAGTGTCCCCCCGTGCCAGAGGGATGTGCCACATTCCCACCTTGCTCCAAAGAGCTCACTGCCCGAGAGTCATCTTGGCCCAAATTACATTTCTGTTTATGCTGGGAGGAAGCCTCCCAGCACCTCCAAGGTGCTTCAAGTGGTAAAAATACCAAAGGTATGCCCATATGGCATGTGGGTAATGGCCAGAAGATAACATTGGTGCAGAGCACGACTCCAGGCTGTAGGCTCCAGGACAGAAGGATCACTCATAGACTACCTGTCTGAGCCTGGCAAGGCAGCTCTGAATTGCACCCACTGCAAATTCAGCCTCAGTGCACACACAGGTTGTAGACTCAGCCCTTTTGGAGTGCCATGCCCATGGCTCCCAGAATTGCCCCAACATTCCTATGTGTAGCCCATTCCAAGCCTCTCTGCAACTGCTAGTAAGTGAGAGATGTCCCCTGAAGGAGTACCTGAGAAGTAATAATCTCCTGTTCATATTCACAAACATAATGGGCTTGAGATGTCTGTGGATTTGTTTACCACTGGAAAACACCAACAGGAACCTTTTTCCTCCTCTTGTGCCAAACTAAATAGGTAAATGGATCTATCTTTAGGCTCCAATTTCCTCAGGTCTCCCTATTCTCCTTTCCAATCCCCGAAGTTCAATACTTGGGTGCAAACCAGCAGTAAAGCAGGATCGCCACTAACATTAACCATGGAGCTATGCACACAGACCTTTTTCTTGTGCTGGCTGGAAAACCACTGTTTTCAGGTGGCATTTCTCATTGTTTCTTTCATTGGGGTTTTTCTGGTTTGGTATGGGCTGCTTTGGTTTTTTTGGTTTTGCTGGTGCAGGTCCAAGACATTAATATTTTATAGAAAGCACCCCTAGTAAGGATCTGTGTCAGAACTACTGATCTGTACCCGAGTTAGAGGAAGCCTGCTCTCTGAACTGTATTGCCTTTTGCTGGCTTAGAAATACATTTCCAAGGCTGGCAAAGTTAATTAAAGTTAATACAAAATTTTAAAGCAAAAAGAAAAAATAGAGCAGTAAGAGAAATTAATTAAAAAATGATCTATCATCCGAAAGCTGCAGAAGGGGCTGTGTTCTCACAGGGGATACAAATGACTGCCATTTTATACTTTAACTTCTTCCAGACAGTACAGCACAACAGACTAATCAACTGTGTCTGTGTAATATCTTCAGACTAATGATTGGGCTTAGGTTGCCAGCTAGGGATTTCCTCATTCATTACTTTCAACATATCTACCGAGTCTCAAAACACTACGTACTTCTTTAGCTTCTCATCTTCTGCAGAAAGGAAGACAAGTTCTGTGATTACAGACCAGCACAGCATCAGATGTCTTTTCCTTCTTTGGCTTTGCTCAACTCCTCCTTTGAGGATTTTAGTATCTCATCAACACTGTGTTTGCTTTTACTTGTCCATCTGCATGATGCAGGTGTCCACAGCATGCAGAAGAGAAGCAGTCCGCTAATATTTATAAATAAAATTATTTCAGATCCATATGCAAGTTAATCTCAGCCCCAAAGCTTTTACGACACTATCTGCATCTTCTTGCTTTCACAGAAGAGTGCATGTAAAGGATCATTCAGCACAGACATAAAAGCTATGGTTAAATACACAGGATTAATTTCCAAGAATTTTATCTTATTTTTACATGCACATACTCAAATGAGGTATTAATGTTGAGAACCAGGAGATCCAGAATTTATTCACTGGCCTTCTAGTATTATTTTTTTAAGCTATGGACAAGTCATTTCTCTTTGCTGGAATTTGTCTTCCTGTGCAATGCAAGCAATACCTTGTGGAGGTGATGCAAATTCAAAATCACAAACACAGTCTTGGGATATTAAGTTACAAAGTATTAATGTTTCGAAGCTATAGATCTGTTAATTCCTGACTCCATTTGCTGCATGAAAATTGAGCCTGGAAATTAAATTACCTTAAAAAGGATCCACATGTTCTTAGTTCCTCTGAGTATCAGTTTGTGCTTGTTTTAGCATATGACAAGTGTTTGCTTAATAGGGATACAGAATCATAATTTCTGGTGCCTTTTCTTTTTTAATAAAATCAATCTAGGTTTACAAATGGCAAAGTAAATATTAAAAAAACCAAACACCAAACCAAACACCACCAAACAATGTCCAATAATGGTGATTGGGTTTTTTTGCTGCTTCTGGACTTTGCCTCCTGTCAGCCTTGAGTGCTGACTCCCATTCTGAGCAAGCCTTCGCGAACAGGGAGCTTTGGAAAGCACAAGCACAGCTTGTGATCGCCCTCTCTTCCCACTGACAAGAAAAAATTAAGATACTGCCAAGCCCAGTTAGGACTTTTCTTCAATAACCACTAGCATAAATCAATTCAATTCAACCAGAATTGAAAGACAGATGAACTTCATTCCCTGTCTTCATGATGTCAAAAGGTTAAAAGAAACAAAACAGCTTCTCTTTCAACAGAGAAAAAGAAACTTTTCTTTTCCGACTTTGTGGTTACTCTGCCTCAACAGTTTTCCAGTTTTCATTTTTTCAAACTATTCTCCTCCAGTCTAGGTATTTTCTAACATTCCTAGTAAAGGCATTCTATTATTCTAACCAATATTGAAGGACTGCATATTGCCCTTCCCCTTTCACCATCCATACCTAATGGGAAATGGAGGTAGTCAATATGATCCTATCTCCTCCCTCCCAGCTATCACCAGGATAATAAGTGACAAGTCAACTGTAAAGCTAAATACTTCTTAGACAACAGAGCCAAGCCCTCCAAGCCCCAGTATTCTGGCCTTAATCTGTACTTCATGTGCAAGTCAAAACTGCTTAAATATAATCACAAATAATATTTTTTTAGGTAATTTGCAGCTGATTCCAAATTTGTTTGCCCTGAGAGTTCACTTTATGCTACCTGCCACTTTCAGTAATGCTCAGTCACTGGAAAACAAACATGAGTAAGAAAACAAACATGAAAACAAACATGAAAACAAACATGAAACATGAGTATGAAAACAAACATGACAACAAGCATGAAACATGAGTATGAAAACAAACATGACAACAAACATGAAACATGAGTATGAAAACAAACATGACAACAAGCATGAAACATGAGTATGAAAACAAACATGAAAAAGTACATGAGGTTCCACTACAGTCAAAATAATTTAGCTAACTAAAGTTAACCAACTAGTTACAAGAAAGCTTCTGCAACACTTATTAGGCTGTAAAGAAGCAGAAATCTTGCACAGGGATTGGATTAGTGTTAAGAAAGATTAAGACAGCTATTTCTACAGAATACAAAGTGAAATTTTGTCATCTGCAGAAAGGAATCTCATATTTCAACACTGAACTGAAAACATCACATCTATAAAGAACGCTGTACTTCTCCAGCACCAAAATGCCAGCCAAATTCTTGACAATGCTGGGGAGAATATGGATGCTCTCAGAGCATTTATTTTTCAAATTTCTAACAGCAATTTCCATATGAATCCGTTTTCTAACTCTGGGCAACAACAATGCATAATTTCTTGAATTTAAATATACAACATTTCATTGATAAACAGCAAGGAAATATAAAGAGGTTTCATATGTTTACACAAATACATTGCCTGGTACACTCATTAGTTCAAGTCATCAGATGCCATGCTCTAAAGGTCAGAATAGAAGAAGAAGAGGTAAAATTAAAGAGAAAAGTCATCTGGGGAGAAAAAAAAAAAACACAAAACTGCAACCCACCAAACCCTAAATGAAAGCCAAAACCAATTTCATATCACCATGTATTTAAACTACAGAACTAAAGAACACACTGGATTACTCTCCCAGCAACATATATCACTCTTAAAATGTCACCTAAGTTCTTTTTCTTTCTTCCTAAAAATTCAGTTTTCCCTTGCATAACTTAATTTCCATTTCACCTCCCACCATTCCACCCAACACACAATTACATGGGTGACCTGCATTTGTCTCTATGGAAAGAGTTTATGCAGGGCTGATAAAAAACACATTGAAGCACTTGAATTTGTCTTTATTCCTTTATGTTAAATATATCTCTTTTACCTGTTGTTTTTCTTTTTTTTCAGAAAACTTTATTTTTAAAAAATCTCAAATTCACATGATGATATACCTTAAAGTAAAAGAAAAAAAAAGTATATCTTACATTTCTCATTTATGTAAATAAAAAGGTCAAACTTCAGAGTTGTTGGTCAATGATTCACAGAAAATTCAACCATCCCCATCACCAGAAGGGAAGGATCAATGAATCAATACAACGTTTATATTCTTTTAATTTGGAATAACATGTCTTGGGACAGTATTTTGAAGCAAGTGATATCTCAGGGAAGAACGAGATGGCTGAATTAATCTGATGCTACCACCGTTAATGTTATTGGTAAGAAATATGAGCATCTTGCCCATTGCAAACACTTCATCTGCTTAATACAATAAGCAGCTGCCAACTACTTATTCTAACTTTAGATTGCTAATAAAGTTGTAGTATTTTATTAAGAGCAGGCTAGCATTCCAGATCAAATTAAGTAATTTGTATTGTTTCTGGACACTTAACTCCATAGTATTTTTACCAAATGAAATGATTTTATAAGTGTTTACAAGAAGCAGATGCCTTAAACAAGAAGTCATATTAAACTATTATGTTGCACTAGAATATTATTCAAATGCCAAGTGAGAAATTTACTTAATGCAATATGCAGAGGAACAAAACTTGATTATTTTGCATTTACAGTCTTTTATAGTGACAGTGCCATGTTTTCTTGGTCAAGTACTCCATTTCAGATTGAGACAAAATTCTTCACTGATGTGAAGCCATCATAGCACCTGCTTCTCCACTTCAGCAAAACTTCCTTCCCCATGTCTCAAGTTTCAGGTTGAATTTTAAAGCCACTAGTTGACTGCCCATTTGCTGAAGAAAAACCTTACTTCCAAGAAGAGTTTTCTATATTAGAGAATAAATTACCTTTGAGCAGTTATTCTTGACTGGCTGATTAGGTGACAGGAATATGTTATTAGTCTAACAGAAATCTTAGAGAAAAAGAAATTGCACATCTCTCTTATCTCTCCTTCTCTCTCTAGAGGGAGAGGGAGCGATGAGAGATGCGGGAAAAGAAATCGCACATCTCTCCCTCTCCCTCTAGAGAGGGACATATGGAGAGACAAGAAAGATGCTGGGAAAAAAAATTAAAAAAAAAAAAATCACACTTCTCAAAAAAAAAAAAAAAAAACCCAAAGAAATCTCTAGAGAGTGAGTGAGAGACAAGAGAAATGTGGGAAAAGAAACCACACATCTCTCTCATCTTTCCCTCTCCCTCATTGTGCATCTCTCTCATCTCTCCTTCTCCCTCTCCAGAGGGACAGTACTGCAGTTCATAATATTTAACCATTATGATGAGCTCTACTCATGGACATTCCTAGCACAAAAACATAGTCGTCACCTCAGAGACTTCAAACCTTCCTGCAGGCCAAGGGCCTTTAAACTAAGAGACTATAATGAAAGGAAATATCGTGGCCCTTATAGTTCAACTTGTGCTGCAACCTTAGGAAAAAAAGGATTGGTTAAACTGTCTAGGGTGCTCTAAAGGTGAAGACATATTTTAGGAAAGGACATCTGTAGCTGTTTCTATTCTAGACACTTGAGACACTTGGTTTTTATTATTGCAGACCTGCCATTCTGTTTTAATGACTGTGTCTCTAAAGCTTGATTTATCATCAAAGCTCCACATCCATCAAACTTATCCTTGGATCTGTTTCAAGACAAATTATTTGTGGAGTCTGGTTTGTTTAAAGGAGAGGAAGATGAGTGAGTTAAAAGGGCGATGGATAGGCACTGGTCACCCTGCTGCTTTCAACACATGATCAATTAGATGAATATTATGTAAGCAGAAGCCTATGTCAATGTCTGAACACAAGCATCTTCACCCTCAAAAATAAAGGTTTACAACCAGGAACCTCAGTTTTGCAAAATGACTACTTTCCTTTGATTAGTCATAACTACATTGCTGGCATATTCAACACAATTCTTCATTCAGATAAATTACCATTAATTTGAAAGCATAAGAGATTTAAATTCCATGAAGGAGGCTACAGGTCAAAATTAAATATGTATTGGCCTATTTCTGTTGTTTCCTTTATACTCAAATTGTTTAAGCATATACAAGTAATCTCAGGAAAAGAAGAAATAAAATAATTCAAGTATAACAAAGCACACTGATATAACGAAATTAAGTCCATTTCAATTACCTTTTTGATGGTCATTAACTGAAGTGAAGACACGGAGTTTCTTTTAAGGGGCTAAGTGATACTGACACATTAATTAAATGTACATCGTATCAGAATGGCAAAGCAGTTGACACAAAGATGACACCAACTTTGCCTTTTCTCTTGTATTAATAATGTAATTACTAAATGTAAGTTCACATAATTAGGTCTGTTCCCATGTTCATCACATTTTACTGATATTAAAAATCTAGGATATATCACTTGCTTAACAGAAATAAACTCACACTTTCCAGCTGGTACTTCAGGAAACTTTGACTACACACTGTAAAGGTTCTTTTGGGGTCAAAATATTCCAAATTAAATAATTTAACACATTTCTAAAGTACCAGGTAACAGTCTCTACAGCAAGTTAATCCATCTATTACACTAATGCATTAGGCTTGTGACTTCCAGAAATAGCATTAAAAATATAAAAGTGTAGATGAAGTCAAGCTCTACTACACACTTCCAACTCCTGTCTATGTACATCACATATAAACATGGTAAATGTAAATACCAAACAAATGTGTTCGTGATAAAGTCTGGGAAGCTGGTTGACACGCTAGTAAATGCTGTCTAGATCTTTGATAGGCATGTACTTTCATAAAACTTAGAAAAAATATTACTTTTAAACCTGAAACCTGTAACATCAATGTACCTTACGCTACACAGTACTCCAAACCAGTGCATCATGTGACTAACGACAGTCCTTGCGTTACCCCAACAGACCTTCAGACCAGACACTACAGTTCTGAGTAATTCCACAGACTTGTGGACATAACCACAGCCTTCTTGTATGCTGTCTTACAACACAAACACCTCAGCTTTCCACACCCAGCTCCAAACACCGCGTAAGCATCTCCCGGGCCAGTGCTGCAGCAAAACAAACTTTGCAAGCCTCACGCTGCCAGAAGGATTTGGAGGTCACGTTCGGTGGGACCCACTGGGGTGCAGAGCAGCCACCCTCCTGCTGCCTTCACCTATCTACAGTTCTTTAGACCATCAGTAATTTCTACTCTTGAAGTAAGACCTGGCTAACAGGCAGCAACGCCATGTAGGAGCCAGAGGGCAACAAGTCAGTATAGGAATCCAAGTAGATGAATGGTGCAGCTTGCTTTGTTGTGCTATGCTCTGTGCCTCTGTGCAAACCCATCTTTGGGAGCTTTACATAAACATCTGATTAACTGAAGCCAAAGTTGAAACTAAACAAGGCCTTTGCCCAAGGTGCCGTGAGAAACAAGGCTCAACAAAGAAAAAAGATACTTCCCACAACACTGTAAACACAAAAAGGCAGCACAGCATACACTTCTCAAGAGAATTTTCTAAATAAGAATAGGGAGGTGAAAATAATATTTCACCCACCACAGTTGCAGGCATTCAAATTCAATAATTCCCAGCTCCCTCAAGAAGATGAAGAGAAAGAAGGACAGCAATATCTAACTTCAGCTTCATCCAATAATTTCTTCATCTCTGGAGAAGTCACACATTTATACAAAACATATATTTAGTTTTCATCTTTCTTTAATGGAATTTCCTGTGAAAGCTAGTGGAGCTGGAAAATAGAGGCAATTTCCATAAATTTACTTCTGCTTCTTTTGAAAACAAACAAAGCAATATTTTTTTCTTCTTGTTATATATAATTTTCTCTCTTGGCTATCTAATTTAATTTATATAACTATTTTTATAAGTTCTTTTTCTCTTCATATTGTAATGAAACGGAAAATCTATTGTTTTGCTGTATAGCCTCTCTTAAAAGCACTTATTGTTGTGTTAAATCAGTGTGTATCAAGTCTAATCTTGTAAGTGGATTTTCTCAGGCTCCTGTCCTTTTTCTTCTCTCTCTCTGTTACAGCTCACTGATCAACTTCATGATGAGAAAGGTAAACTGCAGAAGAACACAGTCTTGTCCACTCAGCATCCCCAGGGTTTTTGCATTTCACACAATCACTATGCAGAAACAGAGCAAGGAACATGCTCTTCTTACTAATAGGAATATTTTTGTCAGTCCAAGGTCAGGACATGCTTGCTTCAAAGGTGATCTGGAATAGCAAACAGCTACTGCAACAGCCCTTAAAGACTATCTCAGAAAAGAAGTTCATACAGCTGAAGAATTTAAAAAAAACTAAGAAGGGACCAAGGAGTTGACCCATCTGTGATGATGCAAACTGCCTAATGCTCACCATTCCTTGTGTTGCTTTTTACATTCTCCCACGTTCAATGACCCCATCTACTCACTCAGCTCAAACCCCCAGATGCTCAGACAACTTCCAAGCTCCAGTTCTCTTTCTACAACAAACCTCTGCAATCAAACTAACTGGAAAAAAATAATAAATTAAAATTTGCATTACAGAAAGGGACAAGATTATGTTTGGTAAATTAAAAGACAGCAGTTAAGGAAACAGGTGTTTCCTCATCCCAGTAAGCCCATCCTCTTTAGTCTACGAAACAGTGACTTAAGCTTGAAAAAAAACAGAACATCTGTGATTTCTATTTACAGTCAGTGGGAAAGAAACCGATATTAGAGAAGGTGGCCTTTCAAACTGGGGTAGCACTATTAGGAAGGCAAACCGAGACTGGAAGTGAGAAGTACCCAATGCACCGTGGCTCAGCAGCACCACTCGCTGCCATGACAGGGAATGGAGAATTCTGGTTTGATACTCCGGGCTTTTTTCTCCCTGAAAGAAATTTCTGCATTTTGCAATAAGAAGCCTAGGCAATGAAAGGATATTTTTACTTCTTGTCTTAAGGAAAGTGTTCATACATGCCTTGGACTCAAAAAGGCACAATGTGAGAGGTTAAGCTTGTAACTGATGTCTGTATGTATGCATGTGTGTTCAAAGTTAGGCACATGCTCAGGTATTTTTCTAAATCAGTTCCTTAAACATTAATCCAGTTCTCTTGAGCCCAGTGCTGATCTCAAATGAGATCATGGGTATCAGACTCAATGCATCGAGAACAGTCACTGTCTAGCAGCACGTTTTTCTAGAAGGTGCCCCACTAGAGAACACTTCAATAAATGCCATGTGAACATAAAAAAAGCAAAATTTAATATTTAAGAGGGAATCCTAACAAAGCATAATTAAAGGTATTAGATGCCATTTATGCAGAGGCTTGTGTTATTTATTTGAACAGCAGATATTCAACGTAGTTCACCTAATCAGGTCTATAAGGTTATTTAACTAGCTTAAATTAGGAATTAAGTTAATGCCATATTCTATAATAAAAAGGCTTAATTAAATAATTAAGAGTTAACTCTTCTGAACTGATTAACAGCACTGAAGAAGGATTTTGTCTGACAGCTGAAAAATATGTTTTAGGAGCAGCAAACTAAGGAGGAAATATATTTTAACTGATTAAACTCAGTACAGGGATTTAAATACTCATGACTGCTCTGGGAATGACACTGCTATTAATAACTCTCAAACTCCTATGGAATGACTAAAGTGTGCTCATTAAAGCAAAATGCTTATTAAGCAATCTTGAAAATGCAAATGATGCTTCCCAAATGACATTTTCCTTCTTCCCTCAGTTTCATGCCCCTTGGGTACTTTTTTTAATACAGGTAACTACATCACTGCAGATGGGAATTATTTTTTTAATCCATATTTTTTTCCTCTAGTTTTGTTATAGGAAAATAACAAATTAAAAGAACAGAGAAGAAGCCTATTGGTTGTCATTATAGCCTAAAAGGAAATTTCCAGTAAAATTATTCAGAACCTGATATGTCAAATTCATTAAACCCTTTGTTTAGGTAGGGTTCTGGAAGTCTGGATATTATTATTGTTATATAAAAGTTTTATCCACTGTATACATAAAATTGTGATTATCATTTTACATCTGATCAACCAGCCCCTTGTACAGAATATTCACTGTGGTCAGAAATTATTAATAAACTAGTGAATATTAATTTACATGCAGAAAAACTGGTTTAACAACATTAATCCCATGAGCAAGGAAAATCTTGGCAGTTAGAAAATTTACAATTAATACTGCTGCATCCAGCCCAGGCTCATTCCTTGGTGGGGAAGAGGGGGCAGGTAAAGTCTGTGTAAGAAAATTTCTGTTAACATTTCTTTACTCAACCACTGCCTGTTGTCAAAATACTCAGATCTTCACGTTTAGTCCTATTTATGTGATGATTTAACTCTGAGATTCCCAACCAAGTAAATTCCTGATCCCATAGACAAATTACAAATGTATTACTCTTTCTGTTACTGACCACTTCTGTTCTCTGGTCAAAGGATTTTACAAAATATCCCCACTTGGGCAAAATTTGGCTTTCCAACAGAGGCTGGCAGGCTGATGGGCATCCTCTTAAAACTGCTGTCTGATTCTCATCTTTTTGATCAAATCAGTATTCCTTCCCTTCCAGTATTGATCAGCATACACTTCATTTGCTGGCATTAAGAGGCCAAATTATTGTCATTAACACTGGACCCAGTTATTCCTCAAGTGCATTTTACTGAGCTCCTCACAGTAACATTTCAGGCACTAAGGGACCACAATCCCCGAATGCACAAGCAGTGAAACCATGGAAGCTGAACTCCCTCTTCTCCTTTCCTCCCACCCTGTCCCCAAGGCAGTTCCAAGAGACTGGCTTTACCTCATGTTTGCAAACACATTATTTGCTCCCAGAGATGCCAGTGAGAACCTACACACATAACAAAACACACACTCAAGAACAACCCAACCCCAATGTCCAGCCCCTAACTGCCTCCCCATCCCTCCCCAAAACCAGGGAAGCCACTCATATTTTATGAGAAACTTATCTCTGTTTTACACAAAGTAGTAAATGCCACGTCTCAGATACAAGACAACAGAACTTGAGAACTGAAAGAACAGATAATACACAGTAATAAACTTAACACCTGTAAACAATCTAATATATAAAAGATGCAATTAGGTACCTCTGTTTAAATAGGAAAATGTCCCATTAAGCATGCTACCACTGCCCAAGTTTCGCTTCCTCCCATGCTTGTTGTCCCTACCCTCACCCAGCTTCCCTGCCTCAGGACACTTTCCCCTACACTTTCCAACAGCTAGAGCCACTGTTATTTCAAGATCATAGGTTAATTGAGAAAGAAAAGTTAAGCCAGGAAAAAAAAAACCTGATACCAAATTCACAGAAAGATCATCTGTCTTTGAACCAGTGAAGAAAACATCTTTACAGGAAAGTCTTACTAAGCCCTACTTACAAACAAACAACCAACAGAAAAACCTCAATCCAATGAACTCTAATGAAGCCTGGTCTCTTATAGATTTGTGCCCTGTTGTTGATTGACCTTGATGCGTATCGAAGATGTAAGCTCCAACTGAACCTCTTTCCAAGCCTAAGACATTTATCTCACTTTTGCTGGGTAATCAAGTAATACAGCCTCTCTCTCATATGGACATTTTACCCATCTGTTTATTTTAATGTGGTTTCATCTTTCAGATTTTTATCACACCGACAAACATGGTCAAAACAGATTCTTATGGACAAAAAAAATCTAAAAATTGTTAGAGACAGAAATACATGACTTCAAAATATTTCATTTCTCCGGGGAAGCAGACTAAAAATCACCAAACAAACATTCTTTCTACAGAGATTAAAGTCTATCTTCAGCAACAAGGTCATCTTGGGTTCTTTCTGGTTCTCACAACTTTTTTCCACATCTACTCAATTAAGCATTTCCCATCCTGTTAACCCTCCAGTAATCATTCCTCTAGTTCCTCAATCTTATTCACCCTCTTTTTTTTTTCAGCGTTAACTACACCACAGACCCTAGTTTTTACTTATGCAAAACATGCCCTTTTTCTTTTCAAATGTTAGTTTGTAATATTTTTAAGAGTTATGGAAATATTTTATAACATTTAATTTCAATTTATACACTATTTAGTGATGATATTAAAGTTCACAGTGAAAAAAAAAGGAAATATAATTCCTTTTTATTCCTAAGCAGAAGCTTTAGGCAGTACATTCAAGTTTTCCAGAAATAAAACTATTTTAAAATCTTTAAGAAATCTTAGATCAGCTACAACAATACTGAGCATGATCTCCAAAGCAAGAAAGAAAAGGCAAATAGCTACTTATGAGCAATCTGAATAATTTTACTCCCAGCTTGATTGGTAACTTTCTCTCCATCTTCACAAAGCTTTAACAGTTACTTAAATTTAAAAATAAACATAAAATATTTAAACCACATAGCAAGATTTCTTAACAGAAAATAAGATCTCTATTTGTCTGGTGACAGCCTAAGTCCATTTCATATTAACTACTGGAAAGCCAAGAAAGCTACCCATGGTAGAAGAAAAGTACACAACGAAACTTCAAGGAAATGTGAAAAACTTGTTTCACAAGAAAAAAAAAAGGGAATGCTATCTCAGTATACAGGAGTAGTAAGTAAAGCATACTGAAACTACCTGAAGCTACCTAAGCTGATCTTCAACATAAATGTTGGAAAAGACAAAAAAATCCCTGTAGATAACTTCATCCTTCATTTAAGCAGAGCAAGAGAAATTATAAAGGAAACAAATTCAAATGCTTAAGTTTTCATAAAAGCTGGAAAAAATGCTTTTATGGTGAATTTCCAGGTTTTTGAGATTTTTTTTTTCCTTCAGAGTGTATAGATTACCTTGTTTTCATTTAAAAATATTTTCTTGTATTTTCAGATCACAATTACTGTATCTCAGGAAACAAGAGTGTAAATCCAGCTCTCCTCGGGTGTCTAAATATACAGTTCAAGAAAAAAAGCTACCAATGCAGTGACAGCTCCGAGAAATACAGAATATCCCATTGCTCCCTTTACAGGGCTAGTGTAACATATGGTTAGCGTGGGGCTTTTCTCATCAGCTCCGACTGACGCAAAGTGATCCAGTTAGAGTCAATTTGCATGTATAATATCAGAGCAGAGCGTCTTCAGGAAAGCCAAAAGGAGGAAAAAAAAAAAAGTATTCACAACTTTGGGAAATGAAAACTTGGAGTTGCAGACAGCTTGAGCTGATCTTAAGTCCCATACAGCTACTAGCTAATTCTCAGTAAGGCATGCAGGGAATTAGACATGCAATTCCCATCATTATCAGAGATTGCTGCTACTCGGAGCCTTTATGTGCTGAAAACCTACCCTCTAGTGTTTACTAATAGCATCCATTTAGTACAGCAGGTGAAATGCTGATTACTTAATTTATTTCTCAGTCATTCTGAAAGCCTCCCACTGCATTTATTTTGCATATCCTGCTTTTCTACATCGGAAGCTGAAGGCCACTAAGAAATCCTCAGGGTTACAACAGGGCTATGGCACAACAAATGAGCATCACAGCATGCATACATTACAGGGCATCAGGGCGCAACACAGAGATCTTCTCAACAGTCCATTTACACACTGTGAACTAAATTCAGTTGCTGTGTTTGTATATGAAACTTCTACCTACCCCTGCAGGGCTGATATGTGCATACTCAAGAGCACACTTCAACCTTTGATTGCTTTACCATCTAGTCCATAATTTCACAGATAACAAAAACACTCCATTCAAACATTTTAGAAGCAATACATGAAGTAGAGATATGAAGAAATGCCGTGATACATTAAGGTTTAATAAGTTGCTTTCCTGAACAGGGGCAAGATCCTGCACTTTCCACATTCCCTACTGAGAGAAAACAATCTCAATTTGCTACTAGAGAAAAACAAAATCTGAAGTTATTCGTTATTTCGTGCCTTTCTGGATCATGTGCTCTTGATAGCTGCTTTGCTATTCTCCTACCAATGTTTAGATGTAAATAGTATTCTGTCAGGAATACATACTAATCACAGTTTTTGCAAATAATAAGTTGACCTACGAAGAGAAAATAAAGGTGATGGTTTCAATTTGGTGTTTCCCCTTTCAATGCTCACACACGTTAGAGAAGATAAAGGAAACCCTGATACACGGTATGCAGTTCTTATTTCATTCTGCTTTATGGAGGCACACATGCAGAGACTGAAAAAGCCCACAAATTTCAAGCCAAGAATTTTCCACAAGTACTTATCAGTACAGTATCTTAAGCTCTCAAATACAGCTTTTTGAATTTTACATAGTCTCTGTTTCTCCTTTGATATTCTTAGTCATAAAAAGCTAAGTTAAATGAGTTGTGACTCTGGCCATCCTTCCCAAAGACAACTCTCTTACTACAGAAATATCACTTTACTACTTCCTCTTCCCCACTCCCTTTTTTTTTTTTTTTTTTTCAAAGCATTTGCAATATAGTATCAAGCTTCCCAGGCAAAAATCTCACTGCTTACTTGAAACAAATGTTTTTAAGAATAGATGCTGAGGTACAGTTCAGATACAGCAGAATTCTTTGTTTCCTCTTCTCTTCCCAAATTCTGAAGAATCTTTTCAACTTTTCCCACTTCCATCATCTCCACAAACTTATTTTTCTTACAATACAGCTGGAATGACCTTCTCTTGCCTACTAAGCATCTAGTTTGTAACCTGGCATGTTGTGTAAGCGTAGTGGACTTCTGTCCCTCCTATTCTCTGACAAGTAAAAAACTAAGTTCACCAGCTTTGCTAAGCCATGTAGCAATCATGTAAAAGGTGATGTGATCAAATGAATACCTTTCAGGGACCGCTTGCCACCAAACTTATTTCATAATTCATCTCTTCTCTAATACTGGGAGTTACAGTATCCTGTAAGGTACAACTGTACTTCCAACGCACTACTTAAATGTTAATGGAGTGAAATTGCACATATCCATATTTTAGTAGCCTTAAGTACATGAGCTTGCTCACTTCCACAAAGAAACTTATCTCAAGATATGAGGAAAAGTCTACAGGAGAAATTCAATTGAGAAGGTAACTATGAACAAATGATAGAGTTTTAGCTTTTATTTAGGGTCTTCTGGGTTCTTTTTTGTCAGAATAGTGTATAGATTGTAATATGTGACCATATTATTAATTGCTACTCACTGATAGTTTCTAACAGGTAGGTAGGAGATTGTGAAAGCTTACACTGTTAAAAAACTTCTTGGGCTTTAGGGCTATGTGAAGTGTTTTTCTCCCTCTCTAAATCCACATTTTGATATATATGAACGGGCCTGTTAAAGTTGATTTAATTAGACCAGATTATTTCAACCATTTAATGGAGAAATGTGCATGACTCATTTTGACACAACTTGTACACGTTGGGCTTTCTGATAGAACAGAATGGAGACACTTGGGGATGTTTAAGGGAACATGTACATACATCATATATAAAAATATAAAAATATACAATATCAAACTCTGCAGCACCCAAAGTCAATCAAACTTGGACAAACACTTTTTAAGCCCTCCAATACTATCAATCACAAACAAGGTTTCTATTTGATTTATTGGCCTCTCCTTCATAGAGGCATTTGAGGCAGACAGTTGAATGACCGAGGCAAGGAAATAAATGGCTGACCACATCACTAACACTGCCAGCAGAGCAGGAAGAAGCAGATACAAACAATGGGTACAATAAATAACTTGAAGGAAGATTTACTGATAAAAAGAGTAAGAACTGTAGTGATGCTAAAAATTGCCATTTTGCTTCTGTCACCCCAAAACACAAGCCACATAGTAATCTCAAAAAAAAAAAAATCAATTCTATAGTTTATTTTTTTCCAGAGTAGGGCAGCAAAACTGGTGAAAGGGCTGGAAGGAATGTCCTATGGGGAATGGTTTAGGACTCTGGGTTTGTCTCGTTTGGTGGAAAGGAGACTGTGAGATGGCCTCGTAGCTTTCAACAGCTTCCAGAGGAGGGGAAGCAGAAAGGAAGTGCCAATCTCTTCTCCCCAGGATCTGGTGATAGGAACATGAGAGCAGTTCAAAGCATCACCTGGGAAGGTTTAGAGTGTACATTAGGAAGCATTTCTTCACTGAGAGGGTAGTCAAACACAGGAACAGCCTTCCTAGAGAGGTGGTCAATGCCTCAAGCCTGTCAGTCTTTAAGAGGCATTTGGCCAATGCCCTTAACATCTTCTAACTAACTTATGGTCAGCCCTGAGGTGGTCAGGAAGTTGGACTAGATGATCACTGTAGGTCCCTTACAAGTGAAATACTCTATTCTACTCCATTAATGCATTAGTCTAATGAGCAACCAATGACAAGAATCTATGATTTGACTAATCAACATGAATAACACCAGAGGTAAGCGTGGGCTGATATATATATATATTTTTTAATTTTTTTTTTAATTTCTCTAAATATTGCAATTTTCTCAACCACCTTAGCTCATCAGTTTGGTCAGTCTCTTTGTGGTCCTTATCTTGTGTGCTAGCCATCAACTATCGTCACTCTAAGGGAGGTGAGTACAATCGACTAGTTCATATGGCTGAGGGCCATTTGAAGAACATATTTGAACTGCTGCTATCACACACAGAAAAGGCAGCATGAAATAGAAACGCACTGCCTCTAGAAGAGTCACTTGACATCTCAGGTTCTCTTGGATCTAACACAGAATCTGACATTCTCCCCTGACAGTCTGTCAAATGTGGAGAAGGAATTTTTGAGGAAATTTCATTTAAATAGATCAGGTGATTATAGTGCGTTAAACAAGTGATAAGACAAGAGCCTCAAAAACTCATATTTAGAAGGTAGAAAATGATACAGTAAGTCCCTCCATCCAGTTGGCACAGCAAATAACCAAAAATAATGTCAATAAGTAGTCATCTGGACAAGATAATTTGAAACATGAAAAGGGGGGAATAAAAACTATAGAATTAAGGTGACTATCCAAATAACAGAACAGCCCACACAACCTTGTGTACAAAAGCTTAGAGTGATTTAGGCTGTGTAGCCCAATGAAAACATTAATACTTTGAAGGCAGAGTATGCTATCTATGTGCTATGGGGCACACTGAATAGTTGCCAAAGCTGATAAAAAAAACTAATAAAGAGATTAAAATTGTGGACTAATAAAAACATTAGCAAAAATTATTATCCTTATCAAGGCAATGCAAGAAAGTATGAGTTTTAGACTCAGTATCCAACTGAATTGGTTGTTCAAGTCTTGATAGAATCACTTCTTTATTCAGTACTGAAAATCAGTTTCTCTCTGAGGTCCAAAGAATTTCATGATGTATAGAAATATATATGAAAAAAAAAGTGTTGGGGTATTGGCTGAAATAGATTTTTAAATACCAGGGAATTCTATTCTAAGAAAGGTTTGGATTACCTTACTTAGCTTCTTCAAGCATGGGCAGAAATCATTACAGGTATACGAAAGAAATTCTATCCTCTGAGGGGAAAAATAAAAGCCATCTTCAATTTTTTTTTTATCCCATAAAATAAGAAGAGAAAAAAATTATGACTTTGGGATGTTTTCCCATAAGAAACTGTGGAATTGATTTTGCAGATGTTTCCTCCTCTTGTGAGTTACCACAGCAGAAAGGAATAACTTTTCATAGAGAAGTTAGTGTTGTGCACCTTGCTGCAACCTTAGGGACTTAGAGGAGCATGCATGTGAACACACTCTCTGCTTGTGATTTTTTAAATCCAAATATTTCTGTTCATAACAGAGACAAGACCAGGCAATAAGCCCCTAACAGTTTGCAAGCCATCGAGGTTCTTTGATGGTGAGAATTATGAAAACAAAGGAAGTGCAAAATTGGACTTTACAATGCAAATACTGTGATTCTTCAGGACAAGCACACCCTTTCCTCCACATACAACTTAAACCACATTAGCTCTTGACCTAAGTGAAGGAACTCTCAAGTTACAGTGGCAAAAGGGCAGGCAACAAGTAATGTTTCTTCAGATTTCAACAAATTTTCACCCATGATATTTGGGTCGGACTTCAAAGGCATTTAGTTATCTAATTCCCTTTAGTTTCAAAGTGAGAAAAATCATATAAACACATTTCATAGTCTGGCCTTTTATTTATACCAAATATCCAGGGGCTTCTCCCTTTATAAATAAGCTTCTTGTTGCTGGCTGCACACAGCCTTTTTCCAAAATGCCTTTCTTTTCTTGTCAGGGAAACAGCATTATACTTTGCTTTAATGTTTTTAAGGCAACAAAGAATGTGATTTTTTTCTTCCCCTTCTGTAGCTGCACAGGCCAAGGGAAAAATAAGAGCTTAAATGTGTTGTTAAAATATGTATGCAATGAAAAATGAGAAATTATTACAATAGCTTTGCTATAGATGGAATAAACAGTAGGATACAAAAGGAGTAGATGCCTTTTTGAAGTCTTTTGAATTTTGCTTATAGTTCACTAATGTGCTACATATACAATTTCTCCTTCTGAAAGAATGGCAGATTCCTCACAACTGTATTTGAGTTAGACCTGGATATCCTGAAGTCTAATACCTAGCAAGATTTCTAGGTGAAGCCTGGAACATCACAAAATTCACTTTAACAGATTTAAAAAATAATTTCCTTTTTTATATATGAGCTGCCTACTACTTCAGTTTTATTGAGGAAGTCATTTCCTCCAACATAAGCCAACCAAGTAATGATCCAAAACAATATACTAAAAATGCACTAGCTTCTCCAAAGAGACTGCCCTTGTCTTCCTTTCTGAGACTGACAACATTGAACCCCCCCAAATACAGGTTAAAAACCTAATGTTTTCCCAACTCCCAGGTTATTTGTATTATATTTGATTTTTTTCTAATTTGTCTACACAAGGATTTGTGGTTTTAGCAGATAATATTAAAGCATCCATATACATCATCCAAGGAAAAACTGAATTTATTGAAAATGTTATCTAATATAATCAGCCCATGATAATAATAAAAAGCAAAAGAGTCAAATTTAGAGGAAATTTCAAACCCCAATTTAATTGCAAACTGCTCTTATTAAGTTACAAGTTATTTAGTTTCTATTAACTACTAAAACTTTATTTTATGTTGCTCTCCCACACACTGAATATTTAAAAGAAAAAATGTAATGTTTATCTATCACTTAAGTCCTATGTTCTTTTGGACATTACCCACCATCAAACCCTAAAATATTACAAAATACAAGTCTACTTCCTCAAAAAAAAAAAAAAGATATTTAATTTTCAGAAAATATTTTAAAAGCGGGATAACTGTTCTCAAAACTCATTTCTCACATAGCCTGGTGGGTTGGGTTTTGGAGGTTGGAGGGGGGGCAGGAGGAGGTTCTTTTAATAAGCTCTTCTGTAGGAACAAATCAACTCTCAGGAAAACAAACGCTGAAACACTTAACTAAGAAACACTGAAAACTGAGAAGATTTCAGACATGTACCAATTCATTTGTTGACATGAGCTAGAGTAAAACAACAGTGGTACTACTACAATTCCAGACACAGTCCACTTGATATCTGCAAGCTCTCTTTCCTGGACTCGATACTCTTTTCCAGACACCTGTTATAGTCTTTTATACAATTATTTTCTGGTGTGGTTGAAGAGGGCACAACACAGCTTTATGTGACCATGTACCAAATCCTGAGCAATTCACGTGCTTTCCCCTGATCATTCCTCCACACAGCAACACAGGGTTCTGATCCTACCTTAGGAAATTAATAATCAACCAAGGAATTTCAGATCAAAATAATAAACTTACTCCATCTGCCTATCCTCTGGTCTTATGTGCAGTTACAGGAGCTTAGTGAGAGACCTTATGTCTGCATATGTAGATAGAGAGTGTGAACAGGCTTGTGCCTATCCAGAGCCCCACAATGTTATTATCTGTATGGTGTGTCAATGGTACTGCGATTACATCACAGAAATAACAATTAAAACTACAGAGAACAAATACAACATGTCTGATTCCTATGGCTTTTACACTTATCACACAGCAGACCAATCTTATCTGTAGGAGTTCTACTTACTGTATATGAAAAAAATATAAACTCAACACCATATATGAAGCTTCATTAAACACATTGTTCTGACTACAACCCAACATAATTTTTCCTTTTGGCACTCACGAGTCTCCATTCCCTTCATAAGTATTTATTTGGTCTCCACCAACACACTTTCAACACAAGTCTAACCCAACAAGCAGTTCCCCACACAAAATCCAGGATTAGAAGCCAGACAAACCCCTGCTTGCTTACCCCGTCACTCAACATACTTGGCTGGGCAGGAAACAACTCAGTACCAACCACCTATGTGAATCTCAGTTTCCTAAATTATTTTTCTCTTAATTACTTTTATTATGCTTTATATAGTATCATAACAATATTTAATTACTTATATTATAGTATTATATAGAAAAATAGTATTTTACATTATATAGAAGTTACTAGCACTTAAAGCAATTAAGTTTCAATGTGTCTTAGCCAGTCTGAAAGTCATCCAAAAGTGCCATTGTAGTCACTAGTCCAGTTTGTCTCAACTTTAGGGCTGTAATTTCCAGTTAGGTAATCAAAGGCAAGGATGGCTTTGAATGACTAAACACAAATGGCTAAAAAAAAAAGAAATCTTTAATTAAGAAAATTAACAGTGTAAAATAGTTAATTTAGAATAAAATAGTTCTTGAGATAAAGTTGTTTATTACTAGCAGCATCTCTATTATTCCAAGGAAATAAGTCAATAATAAATGTTGCCAAGTGCTTAGTATGTATGTCAGGAAGGCAACTTAGTCTGCTTTAGAAGCAGATTGAAAAAGAAAGGTAAGAAGGTGTATGATGGTAACTCTTATACCCAAAGAAGCTTTGATAAAGGTGGCAAAGCCTACATCTTTGGATTTCAGAAGACTTTATGGGGCCATTCTGCCCCATAAAGTAACTAACCTGAGGTAAAGCAGAAGGCAGAAGCTTAAAATAAAAAAACCCAAACATTTCCCTTTCATAATCTGAGTAATGAACTACCATTAAAGGCCAGAAGTGGTTCATGCACTCTGTAAGTTTAAGTTTTTAAAGAGTTTCTCTCTTTGCATGTTTATCTCTACTATGCCATAGAGTATAATCATAGAAACACAGGATGGTTTGGCTTGGAAGGAATCCCAAAGACCACCCAGCTCCAACATCTCTTGCACCAGCAGGTAGACCCTCTGCTAGCTCAGGTTGCCCAAAGCCCCATCCAACCAGGCCTGGAACACTTCCAAGAATGGGTCAGCCACAGCTTCTCTGGGCAACCTGTGCCAAAACCTCACCACCCTCACAGGAAAATATTCCTTGGTCCTCTGGAGAGTCCCTCTCCAGCTTTTCTGTAGACCCTGTAGGTACTGGAAGACTGGTATAAGTTTTCCCCAGAGCGTTCTCCAGGATGAACCACCCCAACTCTCCCAGCTTGTCTTCATAAGAGAGATGCTCCAGCCCTCTCATCATCTGTGTGGCCTCTGCACTCACTCCAAAAGATTGATGTCCTCCTTATATTGGGGACCCCAAACCTGGACACAGTAATCCGGGTGGGGTTTCACAAGAGCAGAGAGGAGGGGGAGAATCCCCTCCCTCCACCTGCTGGTCACGCAGTTTTTGGTGTAGCCCAGGAGATGGTTGGCTTTCTTGGGTGACAGCATGCATTATCAGGTCACACTGAATTTCAACTTGGAACTTCAAGCTGCACAAACTCACACTAATTCAACAAGTATTAACTGAAGCAAGTAACAACTTCAGTTCAGTTGTGAAGTTTCATCTTTCCTTGAAGCTGCTACAGGCTTAAAGCAGAAGACATACTTTACTGGGCTGACCTGATGAAATAACAATTAGATTAGCTTTAAGCTCTCTGCATTAAAGCAGAAACAAGTAATAACAACAAAGATAATCAGAGAAGTAATGCACCAAAGAATGACAATATGGAGAGGCTTCAGCGATGAGCAGCAACAGTTCAGTAGATCTATTTTCAGAAACTAATACTGTTTATATAATAAACCTGAGGTCCCGAAAGAACAATTTATTTAAAGAAAAAAATAAGCTTATGAAAACTTTTTACAATGAGATGTATTTCTTCACTTCAGATGAGGTGACCGAGCCCTGTGACATTACCCCTTCTGCAGGCTAGGTAAAACACTGCGTAATCAGAAGCTCTTAATAAACTGCAAAAGGTTTCTTGTCCCTTCTTACCATGTGTGCTTCTCTAAATTTACAGTACTTAAGCAAATCATCAAAAACCTATATATATATATATAATCAATTCAAACAGCAGAAATTCATATCAGATTTTTAGGGTACTCACTTGACAACAGATCAATCTTCTTGAGTCCCTTCATTGAAACATTTGTTGAGAACACTCAGTGCCCTCAGGCACTAGCCTCCAAAGAATGGTGAAAGAACAGCACCGCTAAATCATTATTTCAACTGTTTCTAATTTCTTTACCCAGAGTACAGGAAAACCTGTCATGAAAGGATCTGATCAGTCCTACACTGAAAATAAATACATGATATATATGAAAGTAGAGAAAATCCACCTTAGTCAACAGTCACTGAAGCCATCTGTGTCCATGGCTGTAGTATCAGACTACGTGTGGATACTGCAGCTTTCCTGCACTGGGAACAGGATAGCAACCTTCCCAAAGCTCCCCTTGGGAAAACAAAAAAAAAAGCCCTCAGGCCCAGAGAGGTGGTGTACGCCCCATCCCTGGAGACATTCAGGGCCAGGTTGGATGAGGCCCTGAGCAACCTGATCTAGTTGGGTGCTTCCCTGCTTCTTGCAGGGGTTGGACTAGACGACCTCTGGGAGTCCCTTCCAACTCTAGCCATTCTATGATTCAAGTTCCTATCTGTTCTACCTGGGGCTTGTCCCATGGAACAAAGAAAATTTCAAGAAATGTTTTGGAGGAAGAACTTTTCATTCTCCACAACATGGCAATCAGCCACACTAAGAGCTGCTAAGCAGCTGCTGATCCAAAGGGCAAGCAAATAAACACAGCACCCAAGCCGGCTGGATGGCAAATACTCACTGCCTGGGAAACAACTACCTTCTAAAATACATATTCTTAAGAACTGGGGATGAAGGAGGGGGAAAGGCACATACACAAAAGCTAAACTTTAAACACATTTTCATAAGAATCATTAGTGGACAAAAAAAGAAAAATGTTTGAAACACTAAACACAGAAGATTTTGTCCCTAAAAATCAAAATGAAAAGAATACACCTTCATCTCTAAATGCATTTGTCAATTACTTTACAAGGTGTGATGATAGGCAGCGATAGCCACACTAGACATTGTCACTGCTGGCATATCACAGTGAGGCTGGCATATCACAGTGAGGCTACATCAGTACATTTACCGAGACTGAGAGCACCACCTTAAAATGTTTTATTAAGCCACTGGAGGAAAACTCTTAGGGAAAACAGAATTGAACATGAAAAACTTCCATGCATATTTACACTTTATTCACACTTCTAAAAGTCACACTGTAAGAGTACCTGAACTTGATCATAAGTCACGCTGGAGAGTAGCTGAGCACTTTGCATGCTACTAAGGGAAGATATTCCTATCATATGAGCATATTTCCCTCTCTCACTCTTTGCCTTCTGCCGCCCTTCAGACAGTGTGCATTTGCATCAGCAGCACAAATCCCTCCTTCGCCCTTCCTGACACAAGTCCTCGCTCTTCTGCTTAAATAGGTCTGAAGTTTGGGGAAGGACTGGCAAACACTGTCAGCCTTACACTATGAATCCTTCTGCTTTCAGAAACCTGCTTCTTTTTACTACAAAGAAATAATTCTACTATTACCAGAAAGTGCAAGCAGAAGCATTAAAAGCACTCAGTGTGGCTAACCTAAGGGACACAGGGAGCTCCTGAATGAAGCAGAAGATAACACAAACTTTCCCGAGCGGCAAAAGTGGGGAATTTTCAGCACACATGTGCCTTGCTGAAACATATCATAAGGCATTACACCACCTCTCTCCCTACTACAGGAAGGGATAAAACCCTTACAAGTAGTTGTCTTCTGCAAGTGCAGGACCAGACACTGTAAAAGAGCCTCTGAAACTGAGACTGAGAGCACCAACAGAGTCATAACAAAGACTGCCTGTTGCAATCAAACCAAGGTCATGGTACATTTTACAGGTCCTTCATCTGTGACTTCCCTCAGTCCTCTGTGGATGTGTGACATTGGGATGCCCAAGCTTTCCTCAGCCAACACTGTCAGTGCTCTGCAAGAGTGAAAGCTCATGCAGACAAATTGCTGGCAGTAGGGCCTAGTAGGCATATTCAGTAGTCAATCGAGAACTTCAGATCAAGTAAGTAAAAGGAAGATATCTTCT
This sequence comes from Heliornis fulica, assembly GCA_013399135.1. Lineage (NCBI taxonomy): Eukaryota > Metazoa > Chordata > Aves > Gruiformes > Heliornithidae > Heliornis > Heliornis fulica. The sequence continues at coordinate 536,845 of VXBZ01009164.1, forward strand.
GATTCTAGAAAACTAGCATGCTCAAAGGAAAGTTTCATAATACCTTAGCAATGACTTATTAAACAACACAAAAGGAATGAAAGAAATCAAACTGTGGGAAGCAATGAAAAATAATAGCTTCCATTCTGCCACCACAGCTAAAGGTGACTAAATTACAATATTCATTAGCAGGAGATGCAAGATCCTCCCTCAGTCTATGTGTATTTTACATATACTCTTATAGATTCACGCACAGGGTTTTATTTCCTTCACTCCCTGTGTACAGACACTTTTCAGAGGTCAAACCAAAGAAGGCTTCTTTTGCAGAAAAACTTTTCAGCTACTGTAAACTACTATAGAGAAGTCTCCTTATATAAAAGATGGTTTCACAGTGAATGCAAATTTTCCTTTCTGTCAAGTTCTTTCAACACCGAGACATGTATTTTCACATTTTATCCTACTACAGGTTTTAGTATTCACACATCAGCCACGAAGGCAGATATGATGGGAACAGGTTCTCATGAATAGGTCTCATTACCAGAAAAAGTTCCTCATAATTCAGGAGCGCCAAAATTGAAGTCCTTCCTCCCAAAATATTTCCTGCATATTTCTGTATTAGCTGTAAATTCTAAAATGTTTTCAACCCTCTGGAGAACAAAACAGAATTATTGCACCAGTCTGATCTTTAAAACTTTTTATAGAATCAGTCCAGTCCAAAAATAAAAAGCATGGGCATGAGTGGACATTATCATAAACAAGTCTTTCTCACCCACCATGTAAGTAAAAAATATGAATCTTGTCTATCACATATAGTATGCCATCATCTCAATGTGTACAGGTACCTGAAGGGACAGTTCCACAGAGACAGAGCCAGATGCTTTTAAGTGATAACCAATGACAGGATGAGGGAATGGCCACAGACTGAAACACAGGAGGTTTATCTGAACATCAAAAAACACAAGGTGCCCAGAAAGGTTGTAGAGTCTCCAACCCTGGATGTACTAAAAAGACATCAGCAAAAGTCCCCTGCAACTTGCTCTGGGTGACCCTGCTTGAGCAGGAGGTCAGGCCAGATGACTTCCAGAAAACCCTTTCCACATCAGCTACTGTATGATTCTGTATCACTGACACAGTCGTTCATGCATGCATCTCACATAATCAGAGCTTATGGGTGAAGCATATGAAAGTATGGTGATGTTAAAGACAGACTTTTCTCTGAACTAGCACTAACAATTCACATACACACACCTTTTTATTCATTAATAAGGTTGAACTGCTTCCTTTGACCTGGAAGATTAGGTAGAGCATTGGCTGACAACACACAAACTCTATTTTTTTTTTTTATAGTTAATCAAACACTACAGACAGCTGGCCCTGAATTTTCAATAGGTTTCTTCAATCATTGCTTATTACTCTGTTTACAGTCCTTCAAAGGTCAATGAGTGGCAAGCACTTAATTCACACAGCAGCATCATACACAGACACACTAGCACATAATCAGTGGGTCAGTTATACCTACAAAGTAGGCTCATGTGTTTTATTTAAAGACCATTTGCAATGCCAGCTGTTTTATTAGCAGCTAATAACTCTAACCATCCTGGCCTGATGTGTTAAAACTTAAAGAGACTATTTAATGTCAACTCTTGCTATGAAAATACTAAGGAAACAGATTGAATGAGGCTGAAAAACATGTAAAATAAATTCAAAATATTTTACAGAAACTTAAAAAGTAGGTAGAGAAACTTTTATTACCAATGTTTATGTTTTGGCAAATAGAGTTGACAGGCACATCGTGAGCAATAGCATTAACATTCTGAAATGATACTGGTGATAGAAAATTCTTTTTTCCCCCTGCTTTCTACACAGTTTTTCAAGCCCTTGGTACATGTGGAAATATATCCCCTAAACTGCCCTACTCTCAACACTTTAGTCTCAATGAATCACAAGAGAAACATGAAACTTACCCTGGAAGAGACTGCTTTCTGGTTCATGAAACCAGTAAATGAGCATCATCTAGATAGCGATACTATCCTAAGTACTTCATAGCAGGTTTTCATAGTTTATACAGAACTAAGGTTTGTTTGTAGCATCACAGCTTTACAGTAGTGAGAGGTGCTGTGCAACTTAGAAACTGTCAATAGCTGTTCTCTCAGCTATGATTTCAGGTAGCTCCACTAGTCAGTCCTGAAGGTGTTGTATCCAGTCTTGTGGACAAAGGAACTTTGATAATAAGTCAAACAGTTCTTCCTGAAAGTTCTTTTAACTCTTCTGGGATTCAGAAGGGCAATGAAAAAAAATGGAAATGTAATCTAGACACAAAAACCAGAACCCACTGAAATCCCCACATTTTACTCATTTTTTTTGGGGGGGGGTTTATGGTGGGTGGGGTTTTGTTGTTGTTGTTTGGTTTTGGTTTTTTACAAGAAAAATACTGGAAGATTTTATACACACATTCCAATAGTGTAATAAACAAGTTTATAAGGGATTATATTACCCTTGTTAGCAAATTCTTTTGTATCTACAATTCAGAAATTTGTACTTCAAAACCAAAACAAGATTTTGGAGCAAAGCCACAGTCTCCTGCCAAAACAAGCCCCTCCACACTAAAACCCTTTATTAACATGTGAGACAGTCAAAGGTATTGATTTGACCAGTAACAAAGAGCTGCAGCTTCAGGTGTGTCTTAGATGTTAAACTTTACTGGAGAAATAACTCCCCTTTGGTTTCTCGCTTGGTTGCCCGAGACACTAATTCTCAGCTCAAAAGATTATCTCACACTTCACTAGCTTTGGTACCTTAGTATAATCATCTGCTGTGAACTTCTTCTACACTTCACAGATACACTGCAGGGAACAGAGCAGTTATAAAAGTTTTTTGGTTTTTTTTTTTTTAAAGCTATAAAAGGCCACGGTCAGCTCCATCATAATAGCTACTTGTCTTTTTTAGATTCTAAACACACTTTCCCAAATTTTAAGTATTCTTCAGTGTGAATATAAATAAGAAGCCAAAAAACTGGATTATTTTTTCCTATTCTCTTGAGGTAGTTTCACAAGTTCTGCCAAGGTCAGCCATTGCACATAAAAGAGAGTAAGCCCTCTCATTACAGTGATTTATCCCATTCCATCATCAGACAACACACACTGCAAATACTTATGATTACATACTCAAGCAAATGTGTATCTACATAGACTGTAACATGTAAATGCTCTACAGATAGCTTGATCATGTTTTAAAACTTATCTATATGAATCTTATTTCTACTGTTCTTGTATACTATTCTAACTTTTTGTGGTGCCTCGCTGATAGAAGAGTTGAGTTTAGACACACTGAAGCTGGACAGATGGCTTATGATGAAATCGAGTAACAAACAAGACCTGAATGTCAACCTTCTCTTTAATACCTGTGAGAATATAGAATTATTCAGCCCTTTGGCAGTCAGAGAATTTTTCTGAAATAACTACACATTTATAAGATTCTATAACATAATTATGTAAAGTTATAAATAATATTATCCATATGAATTATATCATCCATATGGATTATATCTAAACTTTTATAAATCTATATAAACAATAATGTACTGGTGCATTACACAACAGAAATTATCCCAGTTCACCCACAGTAACTCAGCACCAGTTGTACTCTGAGCTTCTAATAGAGCTGGCAAAACTTCATAAAAACACAAGGCTCTATATGAAGGCTGCATAGGCTAGAGCTGACTGATTAAAACCCAAATCTTCAGGGTCATTTGCACGAGTTAGGGGGGTATAGCTGGAATTACAGTTTGTTCAAAGACTTATATAATGAGTTCATTGGGAAAGAGGTATTTATAAAAGGGGTTTTTTTTTAATTAAACACAGAAAAACTAAATTCCACTTCAAAATATTTAGTAGTGGAATTACGATCATTGGAATCTCTGAGAAATAAGTGACTTAATATTCCAGGTTAGACCCCCAACTCCTTGGTATTAGTTTTTGTGTTTTATTTGGATATTTTTTTTTTTAAACCCCCAACACAGTCTCTTGTAGGAACTGTTCCAAGCCTTAATTTTCCAGGTGGAAAGCTTTTTAAAACAGCTTATATTAATAATAATAATAAAAAATCCTTTTTATTGCAAAAAGAAGCAGAAAAGATAAATAAAACCCAACCAAACCAAAAACCAGCTATCCANGGTTTTTTTCTCTTATCAAAATCATTATTACAGGTGTCTCTGAGCTCTTCAACTTCTTCAGTTGAGGCCTGACCAGCACCAAATGCAAAGACATAATCACCACAAAATTCCTATCCAGTAATTTTGTTAAAACATTTCAGAATGACTTCTGGCTTTTGTGGAACAGCAACATATTGTTGCCTGGAATTGCAGTGCACCATTATCCTTCTAAGCAGCACTGCTGCAGAGCTAATTATTCCCCATCTTCTCACTTGCACTTGTCTTTTTTGATCTATTCATCACAAAACCTTACTTTACCAAGATCATTTGAAATTTCCAACCTGGGCTCCAAGTGCTTGTCACCCCTCAAACCACAGCACCCCCTTTAAGTTTCAATAAACAACTTTTCTAGCATGTAGCTAATAAAACCCAGACTGAACCCATAAGGAATGGGGTTCCAAGTTCACAAAGACATTTTCATCTCAATACCAGGCATATTTACCTCTTTGCTTATGAAACGTATGCAAGGTAGTGTAAGAAACCTCTCTGAGGTTAAAACTTATCAGAGCTGCCAATTCTACCTACCCAACAGTAATGAAAATGTTACACAAATTTGTCAAAGTTGGTTCTTAAAAAATCTATCTTGGCCATTTCTTAAAGGATTAGTAATCCCCATGATTAATGGGCACAAAAAAAATTACTGGACATTTATAAAAGTATTTAGGTTAATTACATAGCTGTAGTCATAACGAAAAAAATGACAATTTCTGCCATCAAATACTTGGTTTCCTTTCCAATCTGCAGCTTGATCATAATTTCTTTGAACTTCCTATTTCAAGGCAAATTTAAGAAACCTCTTTATTACACATTTTGAATGAAAGGTCTTAATTTTACACTATATGCTTATGCTGTTCCTTTACACTTATCTTTTACAACACAGGTAGGCATCAAACCTCAACACTGCATCCAGCTGGACCCATGCCAATTCACATTATCAACACCTTACTTCAAAACCTGTATCTTGAAAAATCAATATTCATAGCACCATGCTATGGATTCTTAGTAGATATTATCAACAAAAACTGTTTAGTCACATTTACTGTACAGTTCTGAAGGCTTGAAACAGTATGCAAATATAAAGGACAACTAAATGCAAAAAAATCAGATGCAGCCTTTAATGAATGCATCCCTTAATGTTGCACAATAATTTCAAAGCAGTGTTTGTTTAGGCTAGATAGTCTAATAAGATTTTATTTCTTCAACTACTGTAATTTAATTTTATGGAAAATTATCTCCAAAGCTAGCACCACAACAAAATTAAACATAAAAAAAACCTTCAAGATAATCAGAATAAAACCATTCTGAGCAAAGCAATTACCCAAACAGTTCCATTTCCCTGAGTACGGGGCTCAGTGGGGTTTTTTCTCCTTGCACATTTCCCGGGTAGCACAGAGCAGCATGGGGGCTGCCAGAGCACAGCAGCAGCTGAACTGGGACTCACTAAGCTTGGTCCTTGCTTCTCCAGTCCCTGATCTTCAACAAACTAATACAAAGCTCCTCCATGAGGAAGATAACAGTCAACTGTCTAACGACTTCACTGATGCCCTGGCTTTTACACTGCCTCATGGCCCTGACTGGGACACTACAACCAATTCCATTGGTGCTGGCACACAAGGAAGAACTTTTCCTCTCTGTGACAGGGCCAGAACCACAACCTGACCTAATGGCAGCACAAAATCTATGTCTTTTTCCTGAGAAAGTGATTGTTTCCTTCTCTTAGCTTTTAATGCAAGTAGAAGGTATTCCAGATGTTGAACTAGGAAAAAAAAAAAAAAGAAAAAAAAAGAAGAGGGGTGTGGAATAACAATGGAATGACTGTATAAAGAATTTAGCTCTGTAAATGCTACACACACGAAAAATAAACAAAACATGAATTAAAGCATTCATATTTTCCAAAAGTTGAAAATGAAAAAGAAGAGCAAAGCTGCAGTACAATCCAGGCTGGGTTTTTCTTTTTGTTAGTGGCAAAAGCTTCAGAAAATAAATTCCACACAATTCTTCAGATGTACCTCCCTAAATTGAACATTGCTTTTTCTCCCATTATCACAGTAGCTGCATGCTTAATTCACTACTCTCAACAACAGATTGGATTTGAAAATGGGAAAGTAGCAGCCTACAATGTGAAGACATTCAAATACCTTGCCACTAAAAATCAGTAGGTTGACCAAGTTTGAATCTGAGATGGTTTATTACATAGTAACCAAGCCTAGAATTTTCTCAACCCCCACATAGCAGCACTAGGATCTACCAAGCTGTTAAAGGGAAGCAGAGTTTGGTACATGTTTTCTGAAATCACTCAAATTATTCTGCAAAGATATACAGATGTCCAAAATTATTACTATACATAAATGAAAAAAATTTCAAGCTATGCAGGACACTACCTGAAACTGGCTCACTTGGGAACTAGAAATATGAAAAGAAGGCAGTAGAATGGTTTCACTACCTGAATTCAGAAGCTTCACAGTATTCATTTGTGACAAAGCCCACTTAAATACCAATAAAGCCACCAGCCTCATTATTTTTAACTTGGATTTATAGAGGCCAAACTTGAACTGCTTCTATTCTACTACTATTTCTACAGTACTGTAGCTTTTTGTGCAACACCAACTGTTAAAAGGGTTTTTTCCTCTCAAAATATAGAGGCAAAAAAAGTTCAAAACACCTACACCTATTTACTTTGAAGGCCTTCACCCATACACTCTGTGAATCTTAGAATTTTAAGATTCAGTGCAGCAGGCAACTGAACAGAGTTGCCTATAACTCCTCTCCTAAAATGGACCTGAAGTCATCTCTCTATTCCCTATGACCAAGTATCAGTAAGTACATTCTATCCCATCACCCCATAACATAATGATGATGTGTTTGCTTCTGGTGGAAAACACAAACATTTCTGTACAAAGGCAGAGAAGGCAGCAGCTTTAAACCATTTAAAGTTTCAGAACGAGGAGAGCATCCCATCTGAGGCATTCATTCTGATGTTTCTCTGGGAAACACCGAGTTATTTATCCCATCTAGATCACTCACTTTATGAAACTATGTTATTTACAGATCCATTTTCCCTGTATTTTTTTCATTTGATCATTTTAATCTCGGTGTGTAGCACTGGCTACTTGCAGCTTTGTTTTGAAGTCTGATGGTTACCTCCACACATAAGTATGTCAACATTCAGGTCTCTGCTTTTCCTGGTTTGCCATACAGCAAAGGGAGAGATCACTTAACGTTCTGGTCTGCCAGAACACTCGAGGTTTTCTCAAATTTAGTTGCCACTGATTGCATTGCTTGCTGTCTTTGCTTTCTTTGCCTCATTAATTTCTGATATCTGCTACATGGCTTACTGAACAATAACATATGCTCTCTGATCTCCCACTCTCTCCTGCAACCTTTTCAAGTACACCTAGCAAAAGAAAACTAATTTGTTTGTTGGAAGAATTACATTACGTTTGGCAGAAGTGCGAATACTCACTCAAGGCTAAATGTTGTTTACGCAGCAGAGTGAAATTGAGTTTCTCCTGAATATATTTGATTATTTGTCAGTAACAGATAGGCATATTTTCATTTCTATGTATCAAATGTAGTTAAGAGTATGTATCAACACCATGAAAAAACCCAAACCCTAGCACAGATGTACACAAGTACTGTAGTTTCCCATTATTTGTTTTGAATGTTGAAAGACTGGAGCGATTCTCCCAATTATCCCATCACTTTCAGTAACAGTTCCTGCTTCTATATACACTGAGATATTATCTACCTTTAGGTATCTAAATGGACAATTTTTTTTTTATACTTCTGTCTCAAAAAATCTATGCTGACTGCTTTAAAACCCATGAGTGGTCCAAAGAGTTGAAAAGCACTATGAAATGTTTGAAGAAATCGGAGAGTCATGTTGTCACTCAGGAAAGTGTAGGCAACATCGAGGATCCACTTGCTGATTTATCAGTTGAACCCCTAAAATGGAATGGAAACTCTACAAGCCACCTGAGTATTATCTGCTTTGACAGTAAAGAAATGGTTTGGTAATTTTTACATGTTTAATACAACTCACTGTTTAATAAAAGCATTTTTCTTTAGATACAGATGTAAACTCAAGACAATACTTGACTGCAAACACTTTGAGGAGAACTGGACCTGCTCTCAGTTCCTTTTGACTACAAAGCCTATTAGCTTGTTTTATTTCCTTATGCTCCTTTAAAATAAGTCGAAATCTGACTTCTTAAGAGGCATCCATCTCCTCTTTTGTCATTCTGGTCTCATTAGCAAAGCTAGCCCCATATATTTGCTTTCCTGAAGCTTTCTAGGGAACCCTTGGTTAGCAGCTAACCACCTTGTCACTTTTACTGAGGGTACAATTCTTTAGCTGCTTTGTATGCAGAACTGCCACCAAGTTCACCAGTGTTCCAGAGACATGGCTGCTAACAAAGAGTAGTGTTTCCAAAGAATGTGGAGTTTTAAAAAGATCTGTTCTGTTTTGTCACCAAAACCAGCTCATATGCATCCAAATTTTGTTTCTGCCAATTCCCAGAGCTGCAAAACCCATGTATCTTTTTGAGAAAGTAAGAAACCACTGTACCAAAGAAAAAACATACCTCCCCCCTGTTTCCTACCATCATGGACCATAAAACACAGTTACTGTTGTGGTTTAAGCCCAGCCAGCAGTTAAGCATCATAGAGCTGCTCAGTCCCTTCCCTCCACTGCAGCAGGATGGGGGTGCAAAGGAGAACTGGAAGAGTAAAAGTAAGGAAACTCCTGAGCTGAGAAAAGCTTAAAAACTAAAATGTAATAAAGTAATTAAAGAACAACAACTACTACCACAGATTGTAATGAAAAGGAAAATAACAAAAAGAGAAAGAAAGAAAACCCAAGACAGATAAGCAATGGAGATTAAAGTAATTGCTCCCCAAAAAACAAATGATGATCAATCAGACCCTGAGCAGCAGCCCCCCCCCCAAGCTTCCTCTAGCTTATTGCTGAGCATGACACCATATAGCATGGAGTTTTGGAATACTGAAAGGCTGAGGGAGCTGGGTCTCTTTAGTTTGGAG